>JAKELH010000146.1:0-165510 GCA_021525015.1 Lactarius pseudohatsudake
GTGCACCAAGTTCTGAAGCTATATCTTTATCCATGTGTATCTTCTCATCAATGGAACTGTGTGTCACCCACAAATCCCAGATGTGCACCATGCAGTTTTCATAGAATAAATGGAAGGGGTCCAGTGGGAAGAATGATGGATGTGAAAATGTAGGACTGGCTGCACATATTGTCAGGCGAGAAATTCCTGTCTCCTTTACAATCCTCTGGTGCTCTGCTTGGGTTCTTGCAGACTCAAGCCTTTCAATAGTCTGCCAATAATGCCTTTGGCCTCGCATGGGTAAGTTGTCCAGGTCAATAATATGGCGATCTGGATTATGTCTCTCCTTTTGAGGTGGAGAGACTGGATAGTACTGGGCCCTAGCACCTCTGTCCTTGGCAGGGCGGGCACCTTGTACCAAACTAAAGCGATCTCCATAAAGGGCTGAATGTCCTGCCATCCCACTCAACTTGGCAGATCCAAGCATGTCTCCTTTTACACCACAGAGATATGCTCTCAGAACAAAGTAGGATGAATCAACAGCATCCCATGTCCACATCCCCACACTTGCCATTGTCATCTCTTCAAAAAGGGGATATATGAAGGACTCTATGTTCCCAGGTGCTGTTGGGCCTGGGATTGCAAGTGGAATTGTCACGATCCTTCGTGCCATTTCCCGATTCAGACTAACTGGCTTCGGACTGACTCTCAGACTCGCGTGCACGCTCGGTGAAGCCCGACTGCGACTGACTCGGCTCGTGCGCACGTGTGGTGAAGCCCACCTGCGACTTGTATTAGACTCGACTCGTGCACGCCTTGCGGTAGCCTGTAGCCCGCACGTGACCTGTGACCGTGACTCGTGACTGCGACTCACCCTGCCTAGACCCTATCACGTGACCAGTAGCTCGTAGCCTGGCAGTGACGTCATACCCTATGCCCAGTGCTTCGCGAAGGTTCCAGTACCTTCCAGGACATTCCACCACGACCCCGTACCCAGTGCCCTATGCGCTGGCAGACCCTTGACCCCGTGCGCTGGCACTACTGCCAGCGAGGAGACCCTGTACCCTGTGCGCTGGCACTTACTGCTGGCGAAGAGACTCAGTACATTTACGGCGCTGGCCCTACTGCCAGCGAACCGCGACTCCCTGTATATAAGGCTCAGTAGAATGGCTTGTAGTCGCCATTCTAGTTATTGTCCATCTCCTGCCACTCTTGTCCCTTCCTCTCAGTTGGCCTGTGTGCCAGCTCCCTCTCTCACTGCCTTCCACCTGAGTAACCCTTGAGGGACCCTTAGTGGGTGGCCCAAGACAGGTCAGCCTCTCCTTGTCGGCAGGAGCACCGCCGTCTCGCAAGTCCCGCGCGTCGGTAATCCTTACTCTTCTCACTGTCGGTTTGGCTGCACCCCCCGTTCCACCGCCTTTGGCACGAACGTCCCGGCAGGGACGTAACAGGAATGATGACATTGTTTGCTCTGTAGCACATCTCTGGTGGGAGATTGAGCAGCACAACAATTAAGAGCCACATATTGGACTGCTTTTTCATGGTGAGCTGAGCACCATCTGTAGAGATTGACAAAGCAGTGTCCCTTCCATCATCAAACAGCCCCAATTTTGTGTGGTGGGAAATATGATTGTCAGAGTTGGCAAACTCTGACCTCTTTACACCAGCACCCCTTGCAAGCAAATCTAGTGTCCTCTTTAAGCATTCATCCCTATGGCGCATCTCATGGGATGTCTCTGCATTGGCATAGTATGCCTGAATGATGGGAGTGATGGGCATGTAGAGCATGGTTGCCCTTGGCTTTGGTTTGGCTGTAGAGCTCTGTTGTGGTTTGTAGCGCAGTTCATTACAGTCTTTGTATGAGCAAGTGGACTGAGAATGGGAGTCTCCAGTGTATGCCATGCAACTTTTAGGGCACATATCAATGAATGAGGGGTGTAGCCCAGTGAGGTCTTCAGCTAGCTTTCTGACCCTATAAAGGCTGAGGATTTCCTCCTCTGTGGCCCCTCCAAGTACTTGTGCATGGGCATTGTATGCTTTGACAGTGCCATTGGACCCTATCCATGCAAGGTAGTGCTGGAGGGATAATGTCTCTGCCCTGGATAGTGTGTGTTGCCATGGGGGATGAGGAGGACAAGGAGGGAGTGTATAATCCTTCAACAGCTGTTTCTGAAGCTGGATGATAATTTCTGGCAAATCACCACCACCACTACCACCAGAGGGTCTATATGAAGACTCATAAGGGGGAAAGTCCTCATCAGATCCTAAAAAGCCATCATTATCCCCCAGTTGGCTGGAACCAGAGCCAGATTCAGAGCCAGGGTCTGGAGTAGCATTTAAGGTCTCTTCTGGAATCCTAAAGATGACAGAGCTATCGACATCATAGTCTGATGGCTCTGTGCCCATAGGGCCTCCCTCCTGTGGGGTGTCTATGGTGGCATTAGAATAAAAATATAATAGGTTCACAATATATTACTCACAATTATCATCAACAATCATAGCATCATCATTGACCATCCCCCTCTCTGGAAATGGAGGTGAACCAATAGGGGCATTAGCTAGATCTAAGCAGATCAGTAGTGATTGGGAGCATAAAAATTAAGTGCTCACCATCTGGATAAGGAGATCCAGGTTGCTTAGATGACTGGGACTCCTCAGCTAGGCTGGTAAGCAGGTCTGAGAGCTGCTGATGACAGCTCTGGACAAAGTCCACAGTGTTCTGAGGTGCATCAGAAGCTATCAGATTGTTTAGGTGCTTCAGGTTGTCCCTGGAGTGAAACCTAATAGTCCTCTTAGAAAGCTCCTTATTTGAGGTGCACTTATAGCATGGACAAATATATTTTAATATTGGGGCCATGGTTGTTGTAAGAAGATGTATATGTACTAGGTAGCACAGATGCTGATGGCCTGCAGATAACAAGTTGCGAGGACGAGCGTCAGTAACCCGCGGGCCGGCGCTGCCATTTTTTTGTCAGCGCAGAGCGAATGTTGACTTTGTGTTTTTTCGTTCTCTCTACCTCACTCTCCGTCACCCATCCTCCACCCATCCTCCGTCTTCCATTACTTCCATCTTCCATCTCCCTTTTTCTCAATCATGTCGATTCTCTTTGATGACCAGGACGGGCCGTTGTTAAACCTCAATGACATGGACGACGAGGACGACGAACCGTTTCGGTCTTGTGCCCCGAGCGCGGCTTTCTCTGCAACCGCAAGTACGCGGTCTCTTGGAATGCCTTCTTCTCTGCTCTCTCAACCTTCGGGCCTCCCCATCCAATCCATCGCCCGGCTGACTCACGACGAGCTCACACACAACCCCGAGTTCGTCAAGTATGTCGACATGGTCAGCCACCTTCAAGAGCTACTCAACTTGTGATGAAATCCCTCAACGACGACGAACTGTGAGTACCAGCCTTTTTCTTATTTTCTTTTTCCTGACCGTTTCCCTTTTTTTTAAATATATATATTAGCTACAACCATTAGCTCAGCGACTACCTCGTCCCTGCGCCCAAGCGAGTCTGCTTCGCAGATTTCCTCTGGCGCTGCCAGCTTGCGACTCCCACTCCTTCCTCATCGACCGCTCGCCTGCCCGGATTGCTACCCGAAGTCTGTTGTCTGGACCACCAAGGATTGCAAGACCGATCCCGATGTCGGCAGCTCTGCCAGCAACTCGTCCCGACCCCCTATGCACCACGCGGTCCGACATGAAAATGGGAAGATGATCTCAGATCCAGAGTGGCAGTCGATCCACCAAGCTGCGTTCACTGTCGCCTGCTCCCACTTGGACCCACTTCGGCGTGATCCCCGCGCCATTCCCGAGAAGATGCACAAGAAGACCTTCATGAAGGGCGCCTTTCTGAACGAGTGGCTTGACGCTGTCACAGCGCTCGAACGTTTGTGTCCTCTCCTCTCACTGTGCGCCGGGAATTGGAAGGGCGATATGGTCCTCGGTTCGGTGCTGAAATCCTGCCTCTGGGTCTCCCCTACTTCTCGACCCTCGACTCCTAGTCTTGTCTCATCATCCCGTCCCCCTCCATCCAGCCAAGTCACCTCTTCTTCCCGCGCCGCGGCTTCTCGCCCCTCCACTCCCTCCAGTGTCGCCCCTCGCCGCCCCTCAGAGCTGTCCCCTCGTCGTGCCTTGTTCAAGTCCCCCCATCCTCGACCACGTGCACCGGCACAGTCACCCCGGGAGCCAGAGTCGGTGAGCAAGGCCGGCTCCAAGGCCAAGCGTAGGCGCGATCCAAGCCCGCCACGGCGAAACGGAAAGCGTTCCAAAGCCAACGAGGGTGCCAGTGGGACATCCGCGGCTTCCGATCCAGGTAAGTATCAGATATATTCGACGTGCCGTTGGCTAATGAATTCATAGTTCAACGGTCTCCTTCCCCCCGCCCCGCCTTCATGTTGTTACTCCAACCTGACCCGGCCTCTCAGTCAGTAAGTTTCGACTTTAACCCTTACCACCGAACCACTGACATCCCATATTGCCGTTCACAGACCCCAAGTGCCGAAGCTGCCCCCTCCAAGACGCCGCGATCCAAGCAGGACCATGCCATGTCATGTGCCAAGGTTCCGTCGACACGGGCAGCCAAGGCCAGGGGCAATCGTGCCACGGTGACCGACGACAACGACGACATGGCTACCAAGCCAGTGTCTGGGTCTCGTCCGGTGACCCCCGTCGAGGACCCCGGGTGCCAGAGCCCGTCATCTAAGGTAATGTACATTTTCATCGCTACTTTCTACAGTACTAATGTTTGTAGAACTCGAGTGAACCTGCCCCTTTGAAGACGACGCGCTCCAAGCAAGACCACACTTCGTCATCTGTCAAGGCTCCATCGACACGGGCAGCCAAGGCCAAGAGCAATCGTTCCGCGGTGACCGACGGCGATGACGACGTGGCTGCCCAGCCAGTGTCTGGGTCTTGTCCGGTGACCCCCGTTGAGGACCCCGGGTGCCAGAGCCCAAGATGGGGTGCCCAAATCCAGGTCAGAATGGCAACTTTGTCATTCGAGGTAACGTACCATTTCGTTGCTACTCCTCTTCACTTCTAATGGTTCATTTGTTTTGTAGAATTCGAGCAAACCTGCCCCCCCTCTCAAGATGACGCGTTCCAAGTCAGACCACGCTTCGTCATCTGTCAAGGCTCCATCGACACGGGCAGCCAAGGCCAAGGACAGCCGTTCCGCGACGGACGACGACGCGGCTGCCCAGTCACAGCCCAAGTTGCGTTTGGTGACCCCCGCTGAGGACCCCGGGCACGAGAGCCCTGATCAGGCCAGAATGGCGCCTTCATCGTCTGAGGTATGGTTTTGTCTCATTGCTATGCTGTCTGGATCTTCTAATGGTTCATTATTTGTAGCATTCGGATGACGACGACGAGTGCACTCGCACCTCCAGGTTCTCTTGCGTGACGAGCTTAGACAGTGGGTCGATGAACACAAGATCGAGTTGCAGGGCAAGCGGCCGACAAGAATTGGTATGTCGCGCCCCCTCTCCCCCTTTCCTCTTCGGCCTGTTACTCACTCTGTTTTACAGACCTCATCAAGGCGATCGCAGGAGCGGCAAAGTCGGAACAGCCCTCCAAGGAGGACATCGAGAGCATCGTTACTGAGGTAAGTCCCCGCTTCTTAAACTATTCGATTATACTAACTCTGCTCCAGCGCAAATCAAAGTGCAACACGAAGGCTGCATAGCAGCCACCTTTATATCTTTCACTCGCGCTCTAGGTACTGTTGGCAGTGGTGGTGTGTTTTTATTTTGAAAAAAATATATACATTTTTTGCTGTCGGAGAAACCTGGTCATATTGTGTGACTTTCCTTGACTTTGACTTTCAAAGTCAGTCTGCAGTCAAACAAAGTCGGTTTGTAGTCAATTGAATTAGCTGACTTTTGATTGACTCTTGTTTGACTAATAATTGACTTTGAAAGTCAATTATTAGTCAAACAAAGTCAGTTCATAGTCAATGCATTCTTTGCTTGATTTTTTGTGACTTTGGTTGACTTTGAATGACTATGACTGGTACTTGACTTCAATAGTCAGTCAAAAGTCGGACTATAGCAGGTTACGGAGTCCTCAACGGAAATGTGGCTCACGCGCGAAGGCGAACGGGGTGCAAAGGCACGGGAAAAGGAACTAGATAGACGAATAGGACTCAGGAATCGCCTACGAGCGATGACTGTGTATATTTACCTAGATAGACGAATAAGACTATCCAGGCGTAAGCGTACTGTAAGGGAACAAGGGTAAAAGTATTCCTCACCTCAGGAATCGCCTACGAGCGATGACTGAGGTGTACATGATAAACTACGCAGGTATAAGTAGAATCGAACAAAACACGGAGAGCCGCTCGTACCGTATTCACATGGGTATGAAGTATAGTATGATAGTCACAACCGAGACGATACAATAATTCACTCACAAGACCAGACGCATTAATCAATCAAATGTGCGGGTATGATCGCCCACGCGAGCCACATCGGCCTCGCGCGCGATGGGAACTCAACACTCCCCCTCACTTCACACGTAGTCCAAGACCAGCGGCGAAGTGCTTTACCTTCGGAGACGGTAACACCTTCGTCAGAACGTCGGCCACCATGTCCTCAGTGGGGCAATAAACCAACCGCACCACACCCTGCTCAACCACCCAGCGAATGAAGTGATAACGCACATCAATATGCTTTGTGCGCGCGTGATACTGATGGTCGCAGGCCAGCGCAATCGCCGACTGATTGTCACAAAGCAGCACGGTCGCGTCCTTGAAAGGACCGAAGACCTCTGAGAGAAGGCTGCGCAGCCAAAGCGCTTCCTTCACCCCATGGGTCGCGGCAACGTACTCGGACTCGGTGGTGGACAAGGAGATGATTTCCTGCCGCTTGGAAGACCACGAGATGGCGCCGCCGTCGATGAGGAACGCGTAGCCTGAGATGGCTCGGTGGTCCTCGGACATGCTGCCGTCGGCGTCGGTGTATCCAATGAGTGTCCGCCGCGCCTCGCCGTACGAGAGCCACAGGTCGCACGAGCCAGCGAGATAGCGAAAGATTCGCTTCACTGCTTCCCAATGCGCAGGACCGGGGTTTGACGCGAAACGTGCCACGGTCGACATGGCGAACGAGATGTCGGGGCAGGTCGCGAGTGCAGCCCAATTAAGGGCGCCGACCGCCTCACGGTAAGGGACGTCGCGCATGGCCGCGAACTCGGCTGCGCTTGCTGGGGATTGCTCAGACATCAGCTTGACCTGCACGTCCATCGGCATGGAGAGTGGCTTGAGCTCGGAAAAGTTGTAGCGGCGTAAGATGGAGTCGATGTAAGTGCGCTGAGACAGGTGGATAGTACCAGCCTCGCGATCCCGAGCATCCAATGGAGCTCCCCTAAGTCCGTCACCTCGACATACTTGCTGAGGCCTGCCTTGAAGGCATCCACCAGGCGCGGCTCGCTAGCGGCGATGGTGCAGTCGTCGACGTGCACCGCGATGACAATGAGCTGCCGCGCGGCCACGTTCGTCCGATGGTAGACCACCTGATTGACCGAGCACTGTGTGAACCCAAGCTTAGACAAGATTGACGTGAACATCTGGTACCAGCGACGTCCCGCTTGCTTCAGGCCGTACAAGGCCTTCTGCAGCCGCAGAACTCGCGTTCCCGCGTCCAGCGCCGAATACCCAGGAGGTTGTCGCATATACAAGACCTCGTCCTCCCTGAGCACGCCGTTGAGATAGGCGCCCTTGATGTCCACCTGGCGCAGCACAAGACCAAGTCGGTTCACCATCGCGATCACTGCGCGCGACAACGCGAGCTTCGCCACAGGCGCATAGGTGTCGTCGTAATCGACTCCACCGATCTGCGAGAAACCCTGGGCGACAAGCCGGGCCTTGTAGCGAGCGATGTTGCCCGCCGCGTCCTTCTTGGCCTTGAAGACCCACTTCGAGCCTATGATGTTAGCCCCGCGCAGTGGTTCCTCAAGCCTCCAGGTGCCGGCCTTCTTCAGCGTCGCAAGCTCCTCGGCGATGGCCTTCTCCCAGTGTGGCCAGTCCAGGCGGCGCTTGGCCTCCACGAGCGTGCGCGGTTCCAGAGCCTCCGCCTCGGCGACCTCGGCGGCGAGTACATACTCGAGCCAGTCCGAGTCCTCGAGGGCGTCGAACGCGTTCTCGATCGACCATACTCCCCCTGCCTCCTCAACCTCCTCGACCTCCTCGCCGAACCCTCCTGGCACCTGGAGCCCGGCTGCGAAGCGCGGGTCAGACTGTCGTGCAGACGTCACGCCAACGCCGCGCATGATATCGCAGATCGTGCACGACGGCTTGCGGACTCGAGCCTGGCGCGTAGCCACACCCGGGTCGCCTTCGTCGTCGCCTTGCGCACCTGCGGATGCCGAAGATGATGAGGATGATGAGATGGGAGTCAGAGGGGAATCAGGATCTGGCGCGCTGTAAGGCCGGCCTTCGGGCTGAGTCCGAAACCGCTAGTTTTCGTATCTCGATCGCCTCGGCCATGCGGCCTTGGTTCGTGTCTCTTTTTCTTTTACTGCTTACTGCCTGAACTCTTTGTATATATACTTTTACTTTACATTGAATCAGACAGCGCCCGGTCGCCATTGTTCCCCCTTTCCCTCTCTCTTAGTGTGATTGTCCCGGAAGTCAGGCCCAAACGCGGGCACTCGAAGGACAAGTCTCGCTAATCTTCCCCATCTTTTCTGGCTGCTTCTCTTCCCCTCCTTTTTCCTTAACCACCCTCTGCCCACGTTTACTCACGCACGCGCTTTCGAGCACGTTCACCTGGCTGCCCCAGTGAGGCAGAGTTCAGTGGTTTAATTCCCCACCTTCAAAACTTCAAACTTTCCACCTTGCGGTCGCCTCCGGTGACCAGTCCTACAACCAAGCAGCCTCAACCTCTTCACTCTCTTTCGGTCGCCTCTGGTGACCAACCCAATTTTTGTTATCGCCAAGATCTAGTCATCCTCGATCTACTCCCATTCATATCATCGTTCCCCCTCATTCCCGTTCGATCATTGTCCCACCTCTCTCATCCACTTTTAGATTACGCTTGTCCTCTTCGTCGTTCCGTTTGTCCCCTTTGATTCCCCTCGCTCCCTTTCGATTTCCTTCGTTGTACCAACTTTCGCCTCCTATTCCAATCTCCGAACTCGCACATTCGCCTTCCAGTTCTCGTCATTTCATCTTCGCTCACCTCGACAACCCCTCGACCATCGCACGCACATGAGGATGTATTATGACGACGATGACGACGACGACCCGTACGCGCCGCGCATCGGACCGGCAGCGATGCCCCCCCCTCGTTCGAAGTTCGCTCCATACTACTCGGGACACGCTGATTCATTTGAAGACTTTTTGGAGGAATTCGAAGCATTGGCGTACGACTGTGCGCTGACGGACCCGCAGCGAGTCGACGTGATCATTCGCTATGTCGATCCCTCGATGCGTGAGTTCTGGAAGTCTCTTAATGGATATCGCTCGCGCGACTGGCCCCTCTTCCGACAATCCCTCGTCAACATCTTCGGCAATCCCATTCCGCGGCACCAGATCATGAGACAGAAGCTGCACAGTCATGTTCAAGACTCGTCCAGAAGGCGAATGGACTGTGAGGACGACGTATCACAGTACTACCGACAGTTTTTATGCTACAGCGCTCCATTGGTTCATATCGGTCACCTATCCGAGGAAGAACGCGACGCAGCGTTTTGGTACGGATTCCACCCAGAGGATCGCAAAGTTGTTTGGCCCCGTCTTCTCGGCAAGAACCCCTTACAGCCGCCCGACGTTCCCTTTCATTTCGAAGACGTTTTCGATTGCGCGCGTGCAGCGTTTGCGTACGACAATTACTTTCCGTCGCCCTGGTCGCATGCGAAGCAGTTCGAGCCCCTGAGCCTTAGACGCGAGCAACCCGTTGTTGAGCCCGCTCCTCGAGACGCCTACAGTTTCCGAGCAGTGACGCGCCCTGTCGCCACGTACGCTGAGACCACCCCCGACGACGGCGACCTCTCCCCATCCATCTCCCCATCTCCTTACTCGTCGCCAGACACCCAGCTCCCCTCTTCGTCTTCGCCCTCGGCTTCGGAATCTCAGCAAACGCAAGCGCCTTCGGTGACGCTCGATCAGCCCGAGCCCGCATACACGTTGTCGGCCACGTTGCCCCCCTCGGATTCTCCTTCGTCCTATACTCCGACGCTCGTGTACTCGGCTACTGACAACGACCTCATTCCCGTGCCCACGTTTCCGATCACCACGTCCACGTTGCGACCCTCGGCCCCTTTTCCTACCCCACCTCATACTTCCTCGCTCGTACTTTCGGCTGCTGACGATAACCCCGAGATCCCATCCACGCTCCCTTTGTCTTCGATCACGCTCACACCCTCTTCCATACCTTCGATTTCGCCCGATTTCGACTCTGAGTGCCTTCCCTTGGTAACGGAAGATCAGTTTGAGCCTGAGCCCACCCCCACGTTGTTCGCCTCCATCCCTACGCTGCCATCTGCTTCCTCGCACGTTCGTTCGGCTACTGACTATGTTCTTGTTTTCGCATCCACGCCCCCTTCTTCGTCTCCGACATCGTCCACGTGCCTACCCTCGGTAACAGAAGAGCAGCCCGAACCCGAACCTGAGCCCATACCTCTGATCGCCCCGGCGTCCACTTTCGCGTCTACACCATTGTCTTCATCTTCGCCCACGTTCCTACCCACCCCGGTGACATCGGTGACAGACGATCAGCCCGAGCACGCGCCTTTGTCTTCGATCACTCCGACTTCTCCCTGCCTGCCTGCTCCCTCGCTTGCTCTTGAGTTTACTGACGACGTTCACGCGCTTTCGTCTTTGCCTCTGCCAGAGATGTCGACGCTCGACTCCCTGCCTCTCATCCTGTCGCTTGATCAGTCGTCGTCGTCGTCGGGATCTCTCAGCCAGTTGTCTAGTCCTTGCGAATTTGAGTCTACCCCCGTGTCTGCTGCCGACGTCGTCACGCTGAATCCTGAGTCCCCGGAGTTTTCCGAGTCCGAGTCGTCGCAAGGCGAATCCATTCGTTTCCCTCCCGCATCACTCGAAGCACCGCCAAACGCAACCATTTCGCCCCGTTCGACGCCGCCGCAACGACCTCCCGGACTCAAGACGATCGACTCAGTTACCACCCCAGTTGAAGCCACTTTATCCCTTGCCTCGCCAGCGATTCCTGTCGTTCCGCAATCGCAAGAACTTCCAACGGTCCATGAAGTTTCGTTGACGCTCGCGCCTCGCTTCCCACTCACCTCACCCCCGTTGACGCTGTCTCGCTCTGGCTTAGCTCGCTTCAACTTCGCGTTCGTTTTCATCACCACGGCAGTCCTTATTTCGACACTCTTCAACGCCTCGACGACCCTTCCCACCCTCGCGCACAAGTACTGGAGCAAACAAGAAGTCACCGGCGGCAGTCAGAACGGCACCTTCAAGACATCCAACTCATGCAACGAGTTCGCGCATCGACTTCGACTCGGACAGCTCACGCCCCGCGCCCCACGCCTCGTTTTCGACCCCGGAGGCCCAGCTTCAAGTTCAAGTCTCAAAATACTCTCGGCACACGAAGACGTTCGCAAGCGCAAGTCGAAGACACGCGACGGCATCATCTCACGCTCGACACCGGCATCCCCATTCCCGTTCCAGCAGGCAATCTCATCGTTTTCGATCCCCGGAGGTGTTGGTTTCGCGACTCGGCGACGTTTGCAGGCACAGGCCCCAGTTATTTGATGACTTTATCTTCACGCACGATGTTACCTTTCCCACTACCGTTTTAGCTTACGATTTCTTTGTTTTTGACGCTGAAACAGGATTTTTTTTCTTAAATGTAGCTTGACCGGGGACGGTCAAGATTTTGACCCCCCAGGAGGTGTAAGGCCGGCCTTCGGGCTGAGTCCGAAACCGCTAGTTTTCGTATCTCGATCGCCTCGGCCATGCGGCCTTGGTTCGTGTCTCTTTTTCTTTTACTGCTTACTGCCTGAACTCTTTGTATATATACTTTTACTTTACATTGAATCAGACAGCGCCCGGTCGCCATTGTTCCCCCTTTCCCTCTCTCTTAGTGTGATTGTCCCGGAAGTCAGGCCCAAACGCGGGCACTCGAAGGACAAGTCTCGCTAATCTTCCCCATCTTTTCTGGCTGCTTCTCTTCCCCTCCTTTTTCCTTAACCACCCTCTGCCCACGTTTACTCACGCACGCGCTTTCGAGCACGTTCAGTGCCTGGGGCTGCGACCGAGATGGGTGGTAAGGCTGTCGAAGTGGAGATGGCAGCAGGCTTTGGCTGCGCGGGCGTAGACGTGGGGGCTGAAGTAGCTGCTGGCGGTGCTGCGGGAACTGTAGGGGTGACACGCTGCTCGGTACTGGGAATGAAAAGGGTGACACGCTGCTCGGTACTGGGAATGAAAAGTTGTTGCTCCCCCTCGAGCTGTGGTGTCGCACCGAAATACACGTTCTGCTCAGACGTGACATTGTGCTTCGCCGGGAAGTACACGCGGTGCGCATGGGACTCGGTGTCGAACCCAAGCCAGCGTCCCTCCCGCGCGCGTGCGTCCAGCTTGGAGCCGCCATCGTCGTGCACCCACACAGTCGTGCCCCATCGCTGCAGCCCTGACAAGTCGGGCGCGTGTCCGAGCAACGCCTGGTAAGGGGTCGAGCTGTCCAAAGCCCGCGTCGACGTGCGGTTCTTCAGCCATGTCGCGTGCCGCAGAGCCTCGCCCCAAAGGAACTTGGGCAGGCCGCTCGAGTGCGTGAACGCGCGGATGCGCTCCATCAGCGTTCGGTTCAGACGCTCGGCCACGCCATTGAGCTGCGGCGTGTCGTGCACCGTCAGCCGTTGCACCGTCCCTGCGGCCTTGAGGTGGGTGTCAAAAGCCTCACTGAGGTACTCCCCACCGCGGTCTGACCAAAGAGTTTTGACGGCCGCGCAGTGCTGCTGTGTGAGTGCCCAGGCCTCGAAAGACTTGTAGGCGGTGAGCGTTTCCGACTTAGCCCTCAGGACGTACGTGACCGTGTAACGAGTCGCGTTGTCCGTAAACGTGACAAAGTACCTGCAGCCACACTTAGTCGCAACAGGGGAAGGGCCCCAGACATCTGAGTGAACCTCTTCACCGAAATGCTGAGCCTGAGGCCCGACGCGAAGCTTCGGGACAGCCTTGCGAGTCACGCGAGCAAACAAGCAGGCGTCACACGGCGCCTCACGCGAGTCGGGATCGAGCTTGACCCCACCCACGAGCCCCTTCTCGACAAGGGCGCAAGCACTGGCGGGAGCGATATGCCCCATCCGGCGGTGAAGCTCCATGACGGAGACGGTTTCGACTGCGTGAGCAGACTCCCCTGGGTGAGTGACACGGCATAGCCCCCGCGCGGTCCTAGAGACGCGCGCAACACGATCGCCATCCGGTGCGAACAGTTCGAGGTGCCCGCTGCCTAAGGAGGCGCGGTAGCCCTCTTGATCCAGGGCGCCGAGGGACACCAGAGTGTACCCTACCGCCGGCGCGTGGAGAACGTTGCGAAGGATGATGGCCAACTGAGAGCCACCGTTCGGCGCGCGGATGGTGATACTGCCCACCCCAACAGCAGGGAACTTCTGCTGGTTGGTGGTGTTCAGGTAGACAGGGGGGTCGAGGCGGGAGTAGGTGGTGAAGTCGGATTTGTATGGGGAGATATGCCACGTTGCGCCAGAGTCGTAGAGTTCGACGCGCTCACCGCGGTCGTCGCTGACGAGCGTGATAACCGCCGCCGCAACCTCCTCCCCCTCCACATGCAGCCAATCGCTCTCCTCGATGAGCGCAGCGTCCAGGTCTGGCGTGTCTAAGGTGAAGTCCATAGCCCAGCAGGCGTCCGCGTCCTCGTCCTGGGTCGCGACAGCGTTCGCCGACCCGACAGGCTTCGTGTCGGACTTCTGTGCCCCATCAGCTGGCTTCTCCTCCTTCTTCAGGGAACGGCATTCCCACGCCCAATGACCTGGCTTCCCGCAATTGTGGCACTTGCCCTTGCGGCGTTTCTTCTTGCTCTCGGACCCCGTAGCTGCGAGAGCATCGTCCCCGGCTGCCTGATTCTTGGCCCCGGGCGTACTGGACTGCGACTTGACCCGACGGTTCTTCAACCGGTCGGCCTCCTCGCAAACATGGTCGATGAGAGACTCTGTGTCAATAGTGGTGAAGCCATGGACGAGGTGAGCTGAGGACAGGATGCTCGACGCGAAACGCGCAAGCTCCTCGGGAATCCCCCTGAGCACCGTCCGCTGGTAGTCCCGAGATGTGATGTGGACTCCTGCGGCCGAGAGCTCCTCGCGCTTGTAGCGCAGGCCGGTGAGGTAGGTGCGGACGTCGCCGCCCTTCGCACAACGCATCTCGAAGAACTGGGTCTTGAGGTCGTTCTGCGCGTAAACGCTCTTCGCGGTGAACTTGTCATGGATGCAGAGCCAGCGTAGCTCTGCCGTCGGAACATAGCCCATATGCACTGCCGTGGAGTCGGGGAGTCGCTGCGAGAGTAGGTAACGCGCGACGAGATCGTCGTGATCCCACTTCTCCATAGCCTCCGTTTCATCTGCTGTAGGATTGTTGACATCCGCAGGAACAGGACATTTGTTCTTCCCATCAAAGAAACCCCACCGGCGACTCGCCTGCATCGCTTCACGGATGTTACGCCGCCACTGGTGTGAGTCCGACTTGGACAGCGAAAGGGCGTTGACTACTCAGCGTAAGGACCTAAACTAGGTCGACGACTTGGATACACGGTAGTTCGTCACACGTGATCCTTAAGGGCACTAGGGCGAGTTCCACTAGGCAAAGCTGACGCACGACTTGCTCGATAAGGATCAAGCGAAGACCGAGACTTAAGATCGTAAGGGAGAGGATGAGAGGGAATAGAATGGCGATTGAAGAAGACCAGAATGGCGTATTCTGGTCTTCGACTTCTCTTATTTATACATGAGGGTAAAGCTTTAAAGCTCCCCTTGAATCGGTACTACTAGTAGCGTTAATAGCTCGAACCCTACTATCGCTGTACTAGTAATGAGTCATGCCACATCGGCATGTGATATCGTACTGTGCTGACTGATACGAGAAGTCCATGACCTATTACGACTTACTAAGGGAGTCATAACCGCCTAGTAAGCGTCCACTTCCACGACCACGACATCACCCCCTTTTCAGCTGCAACGCCCCCGGCGCCGAGTAGGTCCTATCCCTCCGACCCATCCTTCCTGTACTTCCGTAATGCGGTCCCACGTGTTAGCCATCTCGAGCCTGAACTTGGAGCGAGTGAGCTCCCCCTGTACCCCTCCGAGTGCCTGCACCAAGGCGTGGAGACGCTGCTCCATCCGCTCTGCCTCCCTCTTGTAAGCTCGGTAGCGAACCAGCTCCGCCTTCAAACTCACGTCCTTGAGCTCGTTGACAGCGCGGTCCACGCGGTGCTGGTTGCTGTGTCCGCCCATGAAGGCGTACATGTCTTCGGGGGCGTAATGGGGCTTGCCTGCCTCGCGTACCTGCGCCTCCGCGTAGAGCGGCCTCGAGTAGACCTTCTCGCTGTCCTCGACAAGGGCGAGAACTTGCGGGTCCGGGCCCATGATGGCCTGGACGAAGGTGGCTTGGCAGGTGACCCCCTGTGCGTCGGTGATGGGGTAGTGAATAAAATCCTCCCCGTGGTTGTGCTTGTACCCGTGGGGGGCGTGGCGGCTGCTTCCACTGAGGAAGCGGAGGCGCACGGAGGGGTGGACGGCGTCTTCGACATCGACCTGGACGTCCTGGCGGTACAGGGGGCGCCCCAGGGAGTCGCACGCGAAAGGTGTTTCGCGGGGGTTGTCAGAGTCGGTGGCGGTGATGAGGAATGGCTGCTCAGCTGGGTAGTGCTCCTTCAGAGCTCCTTCGACCACTTTGTACACTGCTCTTTCAGCATCGCGCTGAACCACTGGCGTCGCACCAGGATCCGCGTTCTCCTTGTCGCTGCCAGCGTCAGCTGGTGGTCGCGCCACTCGGCTGCTTCGTATTTCCAAGTATGTCGGGCCTTCCAGGCTAGCCACTCCCGCGTCGCTTCCGTCTTCGCGCCTGGGAGCGGGGTTGGGCAGCGGGGTGCGACCGCCTCCGACAGCTGCGCGAAGTTGGCGTAGTTCTTCGTGGGAGTAGGGGGCGGTGGAGAGTCTTCGACCGTGCATGTCGAAGAGCCAGTAGGAGGCTGGCGCGTCGGGGTCGTCGACGTCTTCGATAGAGCTGGCGTTGTCGAGGGCTTCGACGAGCTCTTGATGGGAGAGGTTGTCGACGCCGTGGGCAGACAGAGACGCGGCAGCGGTGGAAGCGGGAAGAGACATCTTTGTCGGAGAGTAGGATCCAGTGTGAAGAGATGAGGGGGATGGGGAAGACTTAGCGTCGTCGAGCTTCCTTATATCCCCTCTTCGTGCTTGTGAACTCCGCTCGAACTCCGCTATGGCTTCATCGGCGAATATGTCAGCTCGGTTGACCCACTGATTGTCCGAGTCAGAGTATCCCTTCCACTTCACGAGATACTGCAGTCGCTTGTTCCTTCCGGTTCTTCGAGAGTCCAGAACGCGTTCGATTTCATATTCTTCTTCGCCGTCTACTAAATCTGGTGGCGGGCGCTGGAAGTTTTCGCCATGCATGGGCGTCTCGCGATAGGGCGTGAGTAAATCGATGTGAAACATGGGGTGGATGCTCCACTGCGTGGGAAGGTCTAGTTCGTAGTTGACAGGCGATCGTACCTTGATGATCCGAAAAGGTCCGTGTCGGCGTGCGGCGAGTTTGGCAGTCGGTTGATTGGTTCGCAGATGCCGTCCTTCTAGCCATACTTGGTCGCCTTCCTGGTATCTGGGGGTGCTGCGATGTTTGATCCATAAGGCCTGGGCCTTCTTCATCAGTGCCTGAGCGTTCTCCCGTGCTTCTCGGAATTGCTGGAGTCTCGTGAGCACCTGTGGGATCGGAGACGGCTTATCGATCCAATCAGCGCGTGGATCATATCCCATCATCAGGGCGAAAGGGGACTTCCTTGTTGCCTCATGGGGCCAGCTGTTATGCGCAAATTCTGCCATGGGAAGGAAGTGCACCCAGTTATCTTGACGCTCGTTGGTCCAGAACCGAAGGTATTGCTCGAGCCACTGATTGGTGCGTTCGGATTGGCCATCCGTGCGGGGATGATACGCCGTGGATATGTTCTGGTAGATTCCCAGTATCCGACATAACTCCCTCATGAATTTGGAGGCGAACCGGGGGTCTCGGTCACTGATAATCTTGGATGGGAGTCCAAATCGTCGGAACACGTGTGTGACGTATAGGGCTGCTGTTCCTTCCGCCGTGATTTCCTCTACGCATGGGATGAAAATCGAGGCCTTGGTACAGTCGTGATCTGTGACCGTGAGGATCGAATCACATCCTTGGGAAATCGGCAGTTTAGTGATGAAATCCAGGGCTATCGTCTCAAATGGCTTAGCTTCGGGAGTCGGGGTGATTGGTGACAGTGGTGCTTTCGTAGGACGGGTGTTGACTTTGTGGCGTTGGCACTCTGCGCACCCCTTGACGTACTCGGTGATGTGCTCCAGCATGCGCGGCCACCAGTAGTGGCGTTCTATAATCCGGGCGGTGCGTTTGATGCCCGGGTGTCCATAGATCGGGGGGTCGTGGTGGTTCCGGATGACGAGGCGAATGTCGTCCTTGTCTCCGGTGACGACTCGTGCTCCTTGCCTGTACCAGACGCCGTCGACCCTTTTGAGCTTGTGTGAGTCCACCCATGGGCGTATTCTGTCCTCATTTTGGTGGTGGTTTTCAGGTAGTTGAGTCATCATGCTGCGTACGAACACTGTATCAGGGAGTACTGTGACTCCTTCGTTGTCCTGTTTGCCCTTGTCGTAATCGGGTCGTCTTGATAATGCGTCAGCGCGCCCGTTGTTTGCTCCTTTTATGTGATGGATCTCGAAGTCATATTCCATCAGTTCAAGTACTTCCCTTGCGACCCGGCGACTTATCTTCTGGGGTGACTTCCAGTGCGTAAGGTTTAGGTGGTCAGAGAAGATTTTAATCTTGTGTGGAGATCCGGCCAGGTAAGGTCACCAGTGTCGCAGCGCTTTGACGATGGCCAGGAGCTCCAAGTCGTAAATGTCGTAGTTGCGCTCTGCTTCGTTGAGTGTAGCCGAGTAGTAGCCTATCGGGTGTCGCTTTCCGTCGTTTTTCTTCTGCAGTAGCACGGCGCCGACGGCGTATCCTGATGCATCTACCTCCAATTCGAATTGGTCGGTGAGTGTGGGGTGTGCTAGAACGGGCTCGGTGGTTACGAGGTCCTTCAGTGTTTGGAAGGCTGTTTCCTCGTTACGGCCCCAGGTCCATTCCGTATCTTTCCGCATGAGTCTGTTTAGGGCTCGGGCGTGTGTCGCGAAGCCGCGGATGAAGAGGCGGTAAAAATTGCAGAAGCCCAGGAAAGAGCGTATGTCACGTACTTTCGTGGGGCGGGGCCAGTCGTGGATGCCAGAGATTTTTACCGGGTCCATGCGTGTCACCCCCTTTTCAAGGATGACCCCCAGGTAATCCATCCGCGGTTGATGAAACAGGCATTTCTCCGGCTTGAAGTAGAGGTCGTGGTCGAGTGCAACCTGGAGAACGTTGCTAACAGCCGCGATATGAGTGGTCATACCCGCGTTCTCGTGAGTGGCGATGCCGATGTCGTCCATGTAGACGCGTATGACCGTGCCAAGTAGGGCGTGCTTGGCGATAATGGGGGCGCATATGTAGTCCATCATTGCCTGGAACGTTGCTGGTGAGTTGGTAAGACCGAAGTACATCACCAGTGGTTCGTAGAATCCGTAGCGCGTTTTGAATGCGGCTTTCGGTTCATCCCCTTCCTTTATCCGTATGTTATTATACCCCCACCGTACATCAAGTTTGGTGTAGATATGGCCATTTCCTAAGTCGTTAATGAGCTCTGCCATGAGGGGCAGGGGGTACTGGTTGCGGATGGTGCACGCATTGATCTTTCGGTAGTCCTGAACTGGGCGGAGCTTTCCGTCTTTTTTCTTGATGAAGAAGAAGGACGAGGCGTAAGGGGATTTGGACGGTCGGATGTATCCCATGCGAAGCTGGTCCTCGAGCCAGGTTTTCAGTTGGGCGTCCTCTTCCTGTGTCATGGGGTATACTTTGCAATCAATTGATGCTGGAGTACCGGGTTTAAAGTCGATTGCGTGGTCCCAGGGCCTCGACGGTGGGAATTGATGCGACGCTTCTTCGCTGAAGATTTTTGCAAATCTCTGGTAGGGTTCCGGTATCACCACTGGTGCCGTCGGCTTTTTAGCTTCAATTGCCAGTTCAGTAGCTGTAGTACGTAGCTGGCACGTGGCATCCAGTTCCTGGGCGATGTCTTCTCGCTCTTCTTCCGTGAGGGTCGCTGCGAGTACCGTTCGTTGTTCTAAGGGGTTGATGGATCGCAGCACCACTGGTAAGGCGCTTTCGTGTATGGTGGCGTGCCTCCAACTGATGGTGGGTTCGTATGCAGCGAGCCAAGGGTATCCGAGGACCAATTCTTCGCTTCCTATGTCGGTAACTAGGAACCGCATGGTTCTGTGAACTCCTTTTGTTTCTACGTCGAGATCAATGAAGTGGGTGATGGACCCAGCTTTGTTTTCCGTATTATCAATGTTCCATATTTTCTTTGGGCGATCCAATGGTTGCAGCCCTAGGCCCATTCGCTTCGCGAATGAAGGTCTTATGAAGTTGTCGGTGGCTCCGGAATCTACGAGCCCTTTTATGTCGGCCATGGAGTAACTTGTACGAATCGAGACTGGGATTCTAAGCGATCGGAAGCAAGTCATGATTACAGAGTTACAATTAATTGCCCTCACCCAGGCCGATGGGTTTAGGCGTCCTGAAAACCCTCCTGGTTCCATAGATCCTGGAAGATGATATCTTTTACGTCATTGGGCGCAGCCCTCACTCCTTCAATCCAGTTTCGGGCTGCTTCCTGGGGTGTAGACGTGCTCGCTACTCGTGCGGCCGGGGTTTCCTGACTATTGTAGTCCGTCTCCGTGTATCTGGCCTGATTTGTAGGCGGTCTGTATTGCCGTTGTTGCCTACGCGGGCGCGAACAGTCTCATGAGAAGTGACCTGGGTTGTTGCAGTTGTAACAGATGACTTCCCTCATGTCCCGCCGTTGACCATTCCCCCTGTTTTGATTCGTCCGTCCTTGTGGTGTAAACGGGGTACGACGCGGTTGTGCGCCTCCTGTAAGTACGTCTTCTGCTCCAGCGAGGCGGGCGCGAGAGTGATCAGCCGAGGTGTCCATGGCGTTTGGATCGTAGCGGGGAGGTGGGTTCCGCGGCGGGTTCCACATATTTCCGAACCCTCGTGGTGGCTGTGCTCGGGGTGGGGTCGCTCGCGTTGGGGCGGACAGGTTAAGTCGGGCGCGGAGGTGGATGTACTGTTTTTGGCGCCGTAGGGTTGCGGCCTTCCACTCATCGAAGGTTACTGGACTATCGAGCTCGTACACTTTGGTGAACAGCTTGCTTGGCAACCCCGCTGTAAAGCGGTCGATCGTTTGGCGGTCATTGAGGCGATAGTTGGCCTGCCTTGCTAGTTGCTCGAAGTTGGTGACGTACGTGTCGATGTCGTCTCCAATCATTTTAAGTCCTTTTGCTAGCGCCGCCTGAGCTTGTTCTTGTTCCAAGATGTTGGAAAAGCGATCCGAAAATCCGGCGGTAAGCGTGTCCCATAGGAACTCGTCATACCTGTCTCGTCCCGTCCTCAACTCGTTGTTGAGCCATCCGAGGAATCCTAGCGTCCAGTTACTGACCATAGGTCCTTTGACAAATCCGAGAAAGAGTAGGCATCGTCGGTATACGTTTCGGAAGATTGGGGCGTCTGTGTTTAACCCCCAGTAAGATGCCACTGAGTTAAAAAGGCCTCGTACAGTGATCTGTCTCCTGTGAAGACGGTAGGTTTCTCCCCTTCGAGTTTGCCTTCGCCTGCCTGGGCTCCGCCGTGTGGCCCTCTGCCGGGTGGTCCTCCTCCGGGTGGCCCTCCTCCGGGCGGTCCTCCTCCAGGCGGCCTTCCTCCGATTGGTCCTCCCCTGGGAGGTCCTCCTCCGAAGTCTCCTGGCCTCCGATGGGGGGGTTGACTCCCACTTGCTCCTGGTGGGGGATCCGGGTGATCCGGGCCTACGGCGCGGAATATTGCTGCTTCGTCGGCATCCATCCTATGGCCCGTGGATGGGTTGATGGGTAGGAGGATTGCATTAGCTTCCTCTCTGATGCGTCGTACTTCTTCAGTTATTATTGCCTCCTCCTGTGTGAGGGTCGTTGTGGCCATTGCTTCTATGGCAGGGGACCGAATGTGGATAGTTTCTGGTTCGTGGATATGGAGAGACTCAGCTGTCTGGATAACTTCGGCTACTTTGGGTTCCTCTTCCTCCTCCGTTTGACTGTCTTCTTCTCCACTGGTTTCTGATGGAGCGGGCGTCCTTGGTTCCGAGGTACTAGGTTCCTCTGTTTGTCCGTCGGTGGGTCCCCACTGCTCTCTTGTGGGTAGTGTTCGTGAATCGATGTCACAGTTATAGTTTCGTCCTGCTGGTCGTACTACGTCCCACCGGTGATCTATGGGGTTCCACGTAATCTCCACCCAGCACGTATTCTCAAAGTTAAACTCAACTGGTCGGTATCAGGTTGGTCCCGACGCTAAGTCGACGAAGTATCCGGTATCTCCTCGGTACTCTCTCCACCTAGCAGCTCCTAGGAATTGTGTTGGTACGTTGCGGTCTCCTCTTCTTTCGAGGGAGTAGGTTCTGAAGTTGGTCCACCAATCTCGAGTTGTGAACGCCACGGTTGAGGGATTCTGGTCTTAATGTTACGCCGCCACTGGTGTGAGTCCGACTTGGACAGCGAAAGGGCGTTGACTACTCAGCGTAAGGACCTAAACTAGGTCGACGACTTGGATACACGGTAGTTCGTCACACGTGATCCTTAAGGGCACTAGGGCGAGTTCCACTAGGCAAAGCTGACGCACGACTTGCTCGATAAGGATCAAGCGAAGACCGAGACTTAAGATCGTAAGGGAGAGGATGAGAGGGAATAGAATGGCGATTGAAGAAGACCAGAATGGCGTATTCTGGTCTTCGACTTCTCTTATTTATACATGAGGGTAAAGCTTTAAAGCTCCCCTTGAATCGGTACTACTAGTAGCGTTAATAGCTCGAACCCTACTATCGCTGTACTAGTAATGAGTCATGCCACATCGGCATGTGATATCGTACTGTGCTGACTGATACGAGAAGTCCATGACCTATTACGACTTACTAAGGGAGTCATAACCGCCTAGTAAGCGTCCACTTCCGCGACCGCGACAACGGAAGCGCACAGCGAAGATCGCCCAGTTCGATCTGTCAGGCTCAAGGCGAGGGATGTTGGTGGGCAGTTGTTCAATGATAGAAGCGGGGGCAGGAGGCAGCGGAGGTGCGAAAGTGGATGATGATCCAGCGGCTGGGGTAGCGGACGCTCCACCAGCAGCTGGCGGGGCAGGCGGCGTTCCTCCAGCAGGTGGGACAGCGGCAGGCGTGGCAGCAGGCAGTAGAGAGGACATAGTAACAGTAGAGGCAGCAACAGACGAGATGGGCTGGGTTTAGCGACGCTCGCCAGGGCCCATAACCTATAGCAGGTTACGGAGTCCTCAACGGAAACGTGGCTCACGCACGAAGGCGAACGGGGTGCAAAGGCACAGGAAAAGGAACTAGATAGACGAATAAGACTATCCAGGCGTAAGCGTACTGTAAGGGAACAAGGGTAAAAGTATTCCTCACCTCAGGAATCGCCTACGAGCGATGACTGAGGTGTACATGATAAACTACGCAGGTATAAGTAGAATCGAACAAAACGCGGAGAGCTGCTCGTACCGTATTCACATGGGTATGAAGTATAGTATGATAGTCACAACTGAGACGATACAATAATTCACTCACAAGACCAGACGCATTAATCAATCAAATGTGTGGGTATGATCGCCCACGCGAGCCACATCGGCCTCGCGCGCGATGGGAACTCAACACGGACCTCAGTCAATAAAACGTTGTTGACTTTTGTTGACCTCTTGTCGACTTTTTAATGACTGGAACTTGACTTCTGTAGTCAATTCAAAGTCAAAAGAAAAAGTCAATGAAAAGTCAATGACTTACATTGACTTTTCATTGACTTTTCATTGACTTTTTTGTTGACTGGAGCTTGACTTCGGTAGTCGATTCAAAGTCGAACAAAAAGTCATTGAAAAGTCAATGACTTACATTGACTTTTCATTGACTTTTCATTGACTTTTTTGTTGACTGGAGCTTGACTTTAGTAGTCGATTCAAAGTCAAACAAAAAGTCATTGAAAAGTCAATGACTTACATTGACTTTTCATTGACTTTTGTGTTGACTGGAGCTTGACTTCTATAGTCGATTCAAAGTTGAACAAAAAGTCATTGAAAAGTCAATGACTTACATTGACTTTTCATTGACTTTTTTGTTGACTGGAGCTTGACTTCGGTAGTTGATTCAAAGTCAAACAAAAAGTCATTGAAAGTCCATGTAAGTCATGGAAAGTCCATTGACTTTAGAGTGACTATACATTGACCTTAGCTTGACTTTTTGACTAAAGCCTGACTTTCAAAGTCAAAAAGAATAGGATGTCAGTCAAATAAAAAGTCAATGACTTTTAGCCGACTTTTGAGTGACTTCTATCTGACTTTGAGTGACTTTTGAGTGACTTTCAAAGTCGAAAAAATAGGATGTCAGTCAAGTAAAAAGTCAATGACTTTTAGCTAACTTTTGGGTGAGTTCCCTTTTTACTGAACTAGGCCTCATCCCCATCCCACCCACACCCACACCCACACTCATGTTCCCCATCCTCATCCCACCCACACCCACCCCCATGTTCCCCATTCCCATCCCCATCCCACCCACACCCACTGTAACGCCGCCACTGGCGTGAGTCCGACTTGGACAACGAAAGGGCGTTGACTACTCAGTTTCAAGGACCTAAGTCAGGTTAACTCGGATACACGGCTTCTTCTTGCACGTGATCTCTGCGGGCACTAGGGCGAGGTCCACTAGGCGTAGTTGATGCGCGACTTGCTCGTAAAGAGACAAGCGAGGGAGAAGGTCGACGACTAAGGGAGAGGAGAGAGAGTGTGAAGGAGATGGCTATTGAAGAAGACCAGAATGGCGTATTCTGGTCTTTGGTCTCCTCTACTTATACATAAGGGGTGAGGCTTTAAAGCTCCCCGTGAATCTTGTACTACTAGTAGCATTAATAGCTCGAACCCTATTATCACTATCCTAGTAATGAGTCATGCCACATCGGCATGTGATATCGTACCGCTGACTGATGCGAGAAGTCCATGACCTATTACGACTTACTAAGGGAGTCATCGCCCGGTAGTAAGCGTCCACTTCCGCGACCGTAACATCACCCCCTTTTCAGCCGCGACGCCCACGGCGCCGAGTAGGTCCGATACCTCCCATCCAACCTTCCTGTACCTCCGTAATGCGATCCCACGTGTTAGCCATCTCGAGCCGGAATTTGGAGCGGGTCAGCTCCCCTTGTACCCCACCCAACGCCTGTGCTAAGGCGTGAAGGCGCTGCTCCATCCTCTCCGCCTCGTGCTTGTACGCTCGGTAGCGCGTCAACTCCGCCTTGAGCCCCGTGTCCTTGAGTTCGTTGACAGCGCGGTCAACGCGGTGTTGGTTGCTGTGCCCACCCACGAACGCGTACATGTCCTCCGGCCTGTAGTGAGGTTTCCCCGCCTCTCGTACCTGAGGCTCGGCGTAAAGCGGTCGGGTGTATACCTTCTCGCTATCGGCCAGGAGGGCGAGCACTTGTGGGTCCGGTCCCATGATGACCTGGACGAAGGTCGCTTGACGCGTGACCCCCTGTGCGTCGGTAATGGGGTAGTGGACGAAGTCTTCGCCCCGATTGTGTTTGTAGCCGTGAGGTGGCTGGCCCCCGTTGCCACCACCTAGGAAGCGCAGGCGAACTGCGGGGTGGGGCGCGTCTTCGGTGTCGACTTGCACGTCGCCTCGGAACAGGGGGCGGCCCGTCGTGTCGCATGCGAACGGGGTTTCGCGCGGGTTGTCAGAGTCGGTGGCGGTGATAATGAACGGTTGCTCAGCTGGGTAGTACTCCCGTAATGTACCCTCTACCGCTTCGTACACTGCGCCTTCAGCGTCGCGATAAACCACTGGCGTCGCAGGAGGAGCCTCGTTCTCCTTGTCGCTGCTATTGACAGTTGATGATCGCGCCATTCGGCGGCCTCGTACCGCCAATTGCGCTCGGCCATCCACTCCTCCCACTTCAGCGTCGCCTCCGTCTTCTTCTTCCCGAACTTCAATACGTACGGGGAGGGGTTCGGGCGATGCGTCGCCGAGACCGTCTCCGACAATTGCGCGAAGTTGGCGTACTTCGTCGGCGGAGTAGGGGGCAGTGGAGACTCGTCGTCCCTCGCGGTCGAAGAGCCAGTAGGTGGATGGCTCGTCGGGGTTGTCGATGTCTTCGATGGCGGTAGCGTTGGCAAGAGCGGTGACGAGCTCTTGGTGGGTGAGAGAGTCGACTCCGTGGGCAGCGAGAGAGGAGGCAATGGTGGCAGTGGGAAGAGACATTGTTGGGTGAGTGAGGAATCCAGTGTGTGGTGATGGGGAAGACTTAGCGTCGTTCGCATCGCTTATAACTGTTCTTGACCGACTTGTTTCGTACTCCGCTATGGCTTCGTCAGCGAATATGTCAGCCTTGTTGACCCACTGATTATCCGAGTCGGAGTATCCCCTCCATTTCACGAGGTATTGGAGCTTTTTGTTCCGGCCGAATTGCCGTGAGTCTAGAATCCGTTCGACTTCATATTCTTCCTCGCCGTCCACTAGATCCGGTGGCGGGCGTGTGAAGTTTTCACCATGCATAGGCGTCTCGTGATAGGGCGTGAGTAAATCAATGTGAAACACGGGGTGAATGCTCCACTGTGTGGGAAGTTCAAGTCGGTAGTTGACGGGCGATAGTACCTGAATGATCCGGAATGGTCCGTGTCGTCGTGCGGCTAGCTTGGCGGTGGGTTGATTGGTGCGGAGATGTCGTCCTTCTAGCCAAACTCGGTCTCCCTCTTGATAACGGGGTGTGGTTCGGTGTTTGATCCACAGCGCCTGGGCCTTTTTGATCAGTGCCTGGGCGTCCTTCCGCGCTTCTCGGAATTGTTGGAGTCTCGTGAGCACCTGCGGGATGGGAGACGGCTTATCGGTCCAATCGGCGCGCGGGTCATATCCCATCATTAGGGCAAAGGGGGATTTCCTTGTTGCCTCGTGGGGCCAGCTGTTGTGAGCGAATTCTGCCATAGGAAGGAAATGCGCCCAATTGTCTTGGCGTTCGTTGGTCCAGAATCGGAGATATTGTTCGAGCCATTGATTGGTCCTTTCCGATTGTCCGTCGGTACGCGGGTGGTAGGCCGTTGAAATGTTCTGGTATATTCCTAAGATTCGGCATAGTTCCCTCGTGAACTTGGAGGCGAATCGAGGGTCTCGGTCACTGATGATTTTGGAAGGGAGTCCGAACCGTCGGAACACGTGCGTGACGTAGAGTGCCGCCGTTCCTTCGGCCGTAATTTCTTCTTCGCATGGGATGAAGATCGAGGCTTTGGTGCAGTCGTGATCTGTGACAGTGAGGATCGAGTCGTGTCCATGGGAAACCGGTAGTTTAGTGATGAAGTCTAACGCTATGGTTTCGAATGGCTTAGCTTCGGGGGTAGGTGTGATCGGTGATAGTGGTGCCTTGGTGGGTCGGTTGTTGACTTTGTGGCGTTGGCAGTCGGCGCATCCTTTGACGTATTCGGTTATGTGCTCCAGCATGCGCGGCCACCAATAGTGGCGTTCGATGATTCGGGCCGTGCGTTTGATGCCCGGGTGTCCATAGATCGGGGGGTCGTGGTGGTTTCGAATGATGAGACGAATGTCGTCCCTATCCCCTGAGATGACTCGCGCTCCTTGCCTATACCAGACGTCATCGATTTTCTTAAGTTTGTGTGAGTCTACCCATGGTCGTATTTTGACTTCATCCTGGTGGTGGTTTTCCGGTAGTTGGGTGGTCATGTTACGTACGAATATGGCATCGGGGAGAACAGTGACTCCTTCGTTGTCCTGTTCGCCTTTGTCGTAGTCGGGTCGTCTTGACAGTGCGTCAGCGCATCCGTTGTTCGTCCCTTTGATGTGGTGAATCTCGAAGTCGTATTCCATTAGTTCGAGTACCTCTCTGGCGACTCGGCGACTTATCTTCTGGGGTGACTTCCAGTGCGTGAGGTTTAGGTGGTCTGAAAATATTTTGACCTTGTGCGGGGATCCTGCTAGGTAGGGTCGCCAGTGTCGAAGGGCCTTGACGATTGCCAGGAGTTCTAGGTCGTAGATATCGTAGTTGCGTTCGGCCTCGTTGAGCGTGGCTGAGTAGTAGCTTATCAGGTGTCGCTTTCCATCGCTTTTCTTCTGTAGCAGTACGGCGCCTACAGCGTATCCTGATGCGTCTACTTCCAGCTCGAATTGGTCGGTGAGTGTGGGATGTGCTAGGACGGGTTCCCTCGTTACGAGATCTTTCAGTGTTTGGAAGGCCTTTTCTTCGTCTTGTCCCCAGGTCCACTCCGTGTCTTTCCGCGTGAGTCTGTTTAGGGCTCGTGCATGTGTTGCGAATCCGCGGATGAAGAGGCGGTAAAACTTGCAGAAGCCCAAAAAGGAGCGTACGTCACGTACTTTCGTGGGGCGGGGCCAATCGCGGATGCCGGAGATTTTTACCGGGTCCATACGTGTCACCCCCTTTTCAAGGATGACCCCCAGGTAATCCATCCGCGGTTGGTGGAACAGGCACTTTTCTGGTTTGAAGTAAAGGTCGTGATCCAGGGCTACTTGCAGGACGTCGCTGACAGCCGCAATGTGAGCGGCCATGCCTGCGTTTTCGTGGGTGGCTATGCCGATGTCGTCCATGTAGACGCGTATGACTGTGCCGAGGAAGGAGTGTTTGGTGATAATGGGGGCGAGTATGTAGTCCATCATGGCCTGAAAGGTTGCCGGTGAGTTGGTAAGTCCGAAGTACATTACTAATGGTTCGTAGAGACCGTAGCGCGTTTTGAACGCGGCTTTTGGTTCGTCTCCTTCCTTTACCCGTATGTTGTTATATCCCCATCGCACGTCGAGTTTGGTGTAAATGTGGCCGTTCCCGAGATCGTTGATAAGCTCCGCTATGAGGGGTAGGGGGTACTGGTTACGAATGGTGCATGCGTTGATCTTTCTGTAATCTTGGACGGGACGAAGCTTCCCATCTTTCTTCTTGATAAAGAAAAATGACGAGGCGTAGGGGGACTTCGACGGTCGAATGTACCCCATTTTAAGCTGTTCTTCGAGCCAAATTTTCAGCTGGCCGTCTTCTTCTTGTGTCATAGGGTACACTTTACAGTCGATCGATGCCGGTGTGCCAGGTTTAAAGTCGATGGCGTGATTCCAGGGCCTTGACGGTGGGAATCAGTGTGAGGCTTCTTCGTTAAAGATCTTCGCGAATCGTTGGTATGGTTCGGGTATCACTACCGGTGCTACTGGCTTCTTAGCTTCGATTGCTAGTTCGGTGGCTGTGGTACGTAACTGGCATGCATCTTCCAATTCCTGTACTGCCTCCTCCCGATCCTTTTGAGTGAAGGTAGTGGCTAGCACGGTTTGCGGTTCTGAAGGGTTGATGGATCGTAGTACTATTGGTAGGGCGTCTTCGTGTATAGTGGCGTGCTTCCAGCTGATGGTGGGTTCGTATGCCGCTAGCCAGGGGTACCCAAGTACCAATTCTTCGTTCCCTATGTCGGTGACAAGGAAACGCATGGTTCTGTGGACTTCCTTTGTTTCTACGTCTAGATCGATGAAGTGGGTGATAGACCCAGCTTTGTTCTCGGTGTTGTCAATGTTCCAGATTTTCTTTGGACGGTCTAGCGGTTGCAGTCCTAAACCCATTTGTTTTGCAAACGAGGGTCTTATGAAGTTGTCGGTGGCTCCGGAGTCTACGAGCCCTTTTATGTCGGCCATGGAGTAACTTGTACGAATCGAGACTGGGATTCTAAGCGAACGGAAGCGAGTCATGATTACAGAGTTACAATTAATTGCCCTCACCCAGGCCGATGGGTTTAGGCGTCCTGAAAACCCTCCTGACTCCACAAGTCCTGGAAGATGATGTCTTTCACGTCGTCCGGCGCAGCCCTCACTCCTTCTATCCAGCTCCTAGCCGCCTCTTGGGGGGTGGACGTATTTGCCACTCGAGCGGTCGGGGCCTCTTGACTATAGTAGTCGGTTTCTGTGTACCTGGTTTGGTTCATAGGAGGCCTGTTCTGCCGCTGTTGCCGGCGTGGGCGGGTGCAATCTCGTGAGAAGTGGCCCGGGTTGTTACAATTGTAACAGATGACTTCCCTCATATCCCGCCTTTGTCCGCCTCCCCTATTTTGGTTTGCTCCTCCTCGGGGTGTGAACGGGGAACGGCGTGGTTGCGTGTTTCCCGTGAGTATCTCTTCTGCTCCGGCGAGGCGGGCACGGGAGCGGTCTGCCGAGGTATCCATGGCGTTTGGGTCGTAGCGAGGAGGTGGATTTCGAGGTGGATTCCATATGTTCCCGAAGTTCCGAGGTGGTTGCGAGCGCGGTGGGGTTGCTCGTGTCGGAGTGGACAAATTGAGTCGGGCGCGGAGGTGAATGTATTGCTTCTGGCGCCTTAAAGTTGCAGCTTTCCATTCGTCGAAGGTTACTGGACTATCGAGTTCGTACACCTTGGTGAATAGCTTGCTCGGTAGTCCTGCCGTGAATCAATCGATTGTCTGTCGGTCATTCAGGCGGTAGTCGGCTTGCCTCGCCAGTTGCTCGAAGTTTGTGACGTATGTGTCGATGTCGTCTCCGATCATTTTGACTCCTTTTGCCAGCGCTGCCTGGGCTTGCTCTTGTTCCAGGATGTTGGAGAAACGATCCGAGAAACCAGCGGTGAGGGTGTCCCATAGGAATTCGTCATACCTATCGCGGCCTGTCCTTAGTTCGTTGTTGAGCCATCCCAGGAAGCTTAGCGTCCAGTTGCTGACCATGGGTCCTTTGACAAATCCGAGGAACAGTAAGCATCGTCGGTATACGTTCCGGAAGATTGGGGCATCTGCGTTTAAACCCCAGTAAAGGTGCCATTGAGTGAGGAAAGATTCGTACAGTGTTCTATCTCCCGTGAAGACAGTGGGTTTTTCTCCTTCAAGCTTTCCTTCGCCTGGTTGCGCTCCTCCGGGTAATCCTCCTCCGGGTGGTCCTCCTCCGGGCGGTCCTCCTCTGGGCGGTCTTCCTCCGAGTGGTCCTCCTCTGGGAGGTCCTCCTTTGAAGTCTCCGGGTCTTCCGTAAGGTCGGTGGGGAGGTTGACTCCCTCCTGCCCCCGGCGGAGGGTCGGGGTGGTCTGGTCCTACTGCGCGAAATATCGCTGCTTCGTCGGCGTCCATTCTGTGGCCCGTGGATGGGTTGATGGGTAGGAGGATGGCATTAGCTTCCTCTCTAATACGCCGCACTTCTTCGGTTATGATTGCCTCCTCCTGTGTGAGGGTGATCGTAGCCATTTCTTCTATGACTGGGGATCGGATGTGGATAGTCTCAGGTTCGTGAATGTGGAGAGACTCAGCTGTTTGGACAACGTCTGCGACTTCGGGTTCGTCCTCTTCTTCCGTTTGACTTTCGTTCTCTTCGCTTGTTTCTGAGGGTGCGGGTGTTCTTGGTTCTGAGTTACTCGGTTCCTCTGGTTGTCCGTCGATGTGTCCCCACTGTTCTCTTGTGGGTAGGTTTCGGACGTCGATGTCGCAATTATAGTTACGGCCTACTGGTCGTACTACGTCCCACCGGTTGTCTATGGGGTTCCACGTAACCTCCACCCAGCACGTGTTATCGAAGTTAAACTCAACTGGTCGATATCGGGCTGGTCCCGATGCGAAGTCGACGAAATATCCGATGTCTCCTCGGTATTCTCTCCACCTAGCGGCTCCTAGGAATTGTGTGGGTACGTTGCGGTCTCCCCGTCTTTCGAGGGTGTAGGTTCTGAAGTTGGTCCAACGGTCTCGAGTTGTGAACGCCACGGTTGAGTGATTCTGGTCTTAATGTAACGCCGCCACTGGCGTGAGTCCGACTTGGACAACGAAAGGGCGTTGACTACTCAGTTTCAAGGACCTAAGTCAGGTTAACTCGGATACACGGCTTCTTCTTGCACGTGATCTCTGCGGGCACTAGGGCGAGGTCCACTAGGCGTAGTTGATGTGCGACTTGCTCGTAAAGAGACAAGCGAGGGAGAAGGTCGACGACTAAGGGAGAGGAGAGAGAGTGTGAAGGAGATGGCTATTGAAGAAGACCAGAATGGCGTATTCTGGTCTTTGGTCTCCTCTACTTATACATAAGGGGTGAGGCTTTAAAGCTCCCCATGAATCTTGTACTACTAGTAGCGTTAATAGCTCGAACCCTATTATCACTATCCTAGTAATGAGTCATGCCACATCGGCATGTGATATCGTACCGCTGACTGATGCGAGAAGTCCATGACCTATTACGACTTACTAAGGGAGTCATCGCCCGGTAGTAAGCGTCCACTTCCGCGACCGTAACACCCACCCCCATGTTCCCCATCTCCATCACCCACACCCACCCCCATGTTCCCCATCCCCATCCCACCCACACCCACACCCACACCCATGTTCCCCATCCTCATCCCACCCACACCCACCCCCATGTTCCCCATCCTCATCCCACCCACACCCACCCCCATGTTCCCCATCTCCATCCCACCCACACCCACCCCCATGTTCCCCATCCCCATCCCACCCACACCCACCCCCATGTTCCCCATCTCCATCCCACCACACCCACCCCCATGCTCCCCATCCCCATCCCACCCACACCCACACCCATGTTCCCCATCCTCAATCCCACCCACACCCACCCCCATGTTCCCCATCTCCATCCCACCCACACCCACACCCACCCACACCCACACCCACCCACACCCACACCCACCCACACCCACACCCACCCACACCCACACCCACCCACACCCACACCCACCCCCTGTTCCCCATCCCCATCCCACCCACACCCACCCCCATGCTCCCCATCCCCATCCCACCCACACCCACCCTCATATCCCCATCCCCATCCCACTTACACCCACCCTGGTGTTCGCGTTTTTTCCTTAATTTATTCCCTAAGTTCAATAGACTTTACCTGACTGGTATTGACTTTGACTGACCATCTCATGTCCTCAAAAATAATATCTTGGTTTTTTTCTCCAAATTTCAAATGACTTTGGTTGACTTTTCCTGACTTGTGCAAAAATCTTGACTAGTGGTTCGACTTTGACTGACCGACATCCTATTTTAGTGACTTTCTTGCGACTTCCCTTTTTACTGAGGGTCACAAGCGAGCCGGTACTGGCACACCCCGATCCCAAAGAGCCATTCGAGTTGGAGGTAGACGCATCAGGCTTCGCGGTGGGCGCCGTACTCCTACAACGCAAAGAGGATGGCAAACGGCACCCGATAGGCTACTATTCGGCGACACTAAACGAAGCAGAGCGCAACTACGACATCTACGACCTGGAGCTACTGGCGATTGTCAAAGCCTTCCACCACTGGAGGCCTCTGCTTGCAGGCTCACCACACAAAACCAAGGTATTCTCCGACCACCTCAACCTGCAATACTGGAGGTCACCACAAAAGATAAGCAGGCGCATCGCAAGGGAAGTACTAGAACTGTCCGAATATGACTTCGAGATTCATCACATCAAAGGCACCGCCAACGGAAGAGCGGACGCACTCTCCCGACAACCAGACTACGACCAAGGGGACAATGACAACAAGGACGTGGTAGTCCTCCCTGATGCGCTCTTCGTACAAGCCACACGTGCTGAAACGATCATGCCGAGTGCTCTGACCATAGAACCTGGAGAGATGGAACGACTGGACGCAACCTACCACCAAGACGAAGACTACCTTCGCCCGTGGATAGACACACATCGGCTGAAGAAGATCGAGGGCACTTGGTACAAGGATGGGAGACGAGTGGTAACAGGCGGACTGTACGACAAGAGAAGTATCATCTCCGCTCATCACATGCCGCCGGTTTACGGACACCCAGGAATCAACAAAACCTTGCAATTGGTAGGGCGCTCCTACTGGTGGCCGAACCTCGCCCAAGACGTGCTCGACTATGTCAAAGGGTGCGCTGACTGCCAAAGGCACAAGGCTAACAACCGACCGACCCGAGCACCACTGTCCCCAATCTACCCGAATCCCGAGGCACTCCCCTTCGAGACCATCGCGCTAGACTTCATCACCAAACTCCCCCCGTCACAAGGATTCGACTCGATCCTCACCATAACAGATCACGACTGTACCAAAGCAGCCATCTTCATCCCCTGTCGAGAGGAGGTCACAGCGGAGGGAACCGCCACCCTATACGCCAAACACGTCTTCCTGCGATTCGGACTCCCCTCCAAAGTGATCAGTGACAGAGATCCGCGCTTTGCGTCCCGGTTCACGAGGGAGCTATGCAAGATCCTGGGGATTTCGCAGAACGTCTCCACCGCCTACCACCCCCGGACGGACGGACAGTCCAAACGGACTAACCAGTGGCTCGAACAATATCTCCGCTTCTGGACTAATGAGCGGCAAGATAACTGGGCGACATACCTCCCTATAGCAGAATTCACGCACAACAACTGGCCCCATGAGACCACAAGGAAGTCCCCCTTTTACCTCCTGATGGGGTACAACCCACGCGCTGATTGGATTGATAGGCCGTCGCCCATACCCCAAGTGGCGCTGAGAATAGATCAGTTCCAGGAGGCTAGAGCGCAGGCCAAGGCCCTCCTCATCAAGGCACAGAAGTCATGGGTCAAACACAAAGATACGCCCAGATACCAAGAAGGTGACCTCGTGTGGCTTGAGGGACGTCACCTGCGCACCAACCAACCAACCACCAAGCTTGCGCCCAAGAGACATGGCCCCTTTCGGGTCGCTCAGGTGATGTCCCCAGTCAATTACCGCCTCGAACTTCCCACGCAGTGGAGCATCCACCTGGTGTTCCACACTGATCTTCTCACCAGATATCACGAGACAGCGACACATGGGCCTAACTTCCAACGGCCACCTCCAGATCTGGTAGATGGCGAGGAGGAATACGAAGTCAAGAAGATTCTAGACTCGCAAAGATTCAGAAGGACACGGAAACTCCAATACCTTGTGAAATGGAAGGGGTATCCGGACTCGGAGAACCAGTGGGTCGACCGGAGCGAAGTATTCGCCGACCAAGCCATCCGGGACTTCAAGGCGTTGAACCCCGCCGGAGAAACACATATAAGAGAGGCCCACTGCGAGCTAAGTTCCCCAGCAACCTCTGCTAAAACATCTCATCCTGTCTACCTCCGTGCAATGTCTTCGTGCTCGCTCCCCTCTCAGTCCACCATCGACACCGTCGCCCAGGCCCTGGTCACCACCCGTGGGCCCGTCACCTGCGAGGACGCCATCGCTGTCCTCCGTGCCTTCCCCGATCCCACCATCGGAGGGACCGCCGACTCCCCCGAGGCGCAGCCTCCTACCTACGAGGCGGCCCCCGAAGAAGAAGAGCGCGCCCTACTCGAGGGCCAGGCCGCAGATAGCCTCGTTCCACACCTTGACGGACACGGTGACACTGAACCTGTCCAGGTACCACACCGAGTTTGGGCCCGTGCGGCCGTGGAAGGAGGTCGTGAAGGAGTGGAGGGACAAGCAACTACGGAGGGCGCAGAGGAGGCAGCAGGAGCTGCGGCATCGACGGCTGCTGGCCCGGACTGGGGTCTGGCCGCCGAAGATGCCCCCGACGACTACCCAGCTGAGCATCCCTTCATTCGCTCCACCACGGACACTGACGACCCGCGCGAGACCCCCTACTCCCTCAACACCAACGGCTCCCCGATGTATAAACGGGACCTCGGAGTGATGGGTTCGCTCACCCACCAACCTCTCGTCACCCTCAACACACGAGTCCCCTCCGGCTTCACGCAGAACGCCGGCGCGGACTATATCCCGTTTCGCATCGTCTCCCCCAACGGGGTCGAGCGCGAGGCGCGCTACGTCCAGACCATCATGGGGCCCGACCCCCTGGTCGTGGGCATCATCGACGAGTTGGACAAGGTCTACGCCCGACCCCTCTACACCGCCCCCCGCTTCCGCTACGACGGGAGGCCCATGTACCTGGCAGCAGACATGGTCCTCTTCACCGAGGGCTTCGAGGACAGGGCGCACATCGACTGCTGCCTCGACTCCATCCATGACTCGAGCCTCACAGCGGAGGTCCACCGTTACCGCGCCGCCGTGCGGGAGGAGGACCACCTCAATGAGCGGGTCAATGACCTCATCGCCGCCTTGGGGGAGATCGCCAGGAAGGTAGCGGGCAGTCGCCGCCAGCTGGAGATGGCCAACGCGATGGAGCGCATCGAGGACGAGGCAGGTACGATGGTAGACCATGAGTTGACGAGGAGGAGGACACGTCAGGGTAGGAAGACTGCACAGCAGCCACAGCGTACCAGGATCAGGTACGAGGAGGAGGCTTTCGGAGCGTCGGGACGTTGCACCTGAAGAGGAGGTGATGTTGCGATCGGACTCATCGGTATGGACTGCGGACTTGTGGGGTTCTGACTACCCTAGTATTAGTCAGGGACAGTCGTCTCAGTCAGCGTCGTGGAGGTTATCACATGTATCGGGTACGGACTTGACTCATACCTAGGACAGTCGTAGTAGGGTTTGAGCTACTATTGCTACTGGGTACCTTACATTCTGGAGGAGCTTCAAAGCTCCTTGTCAACTGTATATAAGACTGGCAGGACGAAGACCGAGCTCCTCAGCTTGGTCTTCTTGAATCTCTACTCCGATTCTCTCCTCTTCTCTTCTCGTCTGCCTCCTTCTCTCTTTCTGCCTGTTACTGCGTCTGCCCCTTGTAAGGGAGATCGCCCAGCAACATATACACCTGGTGGATTACACCCCAGTGCTTGCAGTGATCACATACCTACTGAGGTCGTGTATCCATATTCGCTAAGTCCACCTCCTCGCATCAGGCCACTCTGTCACCGCTCAAGTCAAGCATCGTTAGGATGGACCTGACGCAACACTTCCCTTGCGCTGTAGCACTACCTTGTTCCCCTATTATCTAATGCACCCTTTCCTTAGACCACTTTCCCTGTATCACCTTCACCTCAGAGAATAGTATAGACTTCCCCTTTCAAGATTTCGGACTGTGGGCCCAGTGAGGCCCATCCCTTGTGTTCTCCAGCACACCGCACTAACGCGCGGCCTTAGCGACTCGAACCTGACGCGTGCCCGACTCCGGCGGCCACCTCTGCAAAGTTTTGCGCCGCGCCAAAGGGTGCGCGACCATTTCCGATCACTTGCGACCACCCGACTCTCAGGCTCCGTGTAGCCTCTCCCAGCCTCGCCGCACTTGCGCGCAACCTTAGCCCTTCAACTCGAACACGTCTGCAATCGCCGCAGACCCGCCTACGACATCCCGCGCCCCGCGGAGGCATGGACCGCAGGCTGCGCGACACCTTGCGCCGCTTTGCACCCCCCAATTCCTGCACATCTTAGACGTGTTCCCTAGCGAACGGGGGTGGTTTAGGGTATCAACACACTGCCCATTGGGTGTGTCCAGGTGGACCTGATGAGGACACACTGGCAGAGGGCATTCATGCGTGCCAAGGCCAACAATCTTGTTGAGAGTCTCAGCTACAAAACATGCTGCTTCAAGTTAGTGCCTGCCGCCTGGCAATTAGCGCCGGTCTGCGAGAATCTGTTAAGGCCCCTTTGAACCCACCCTCCCTCCCTATGTCCATATGAGCACTAAAAATCCCGCACACCCCTTGCACCGCGCTCATTGTTGGCTCGCCCCGCAAAGGCTGCGACACGTTCGTATGGCGGCTGCCTGCTCTGTGCGCACACGGTCATGTTGTAACGTACACACGCAGGGGACGTCGGGGAGATCGTGTCGTCAGATGCGGTGGCAAAGAAATACGTCCTGAAAATCTGAGATAATTCAATCTCTTTCCACAGAGTACACGTCGAGTCTGTTGCAGTCTTGAGACATGTGTTGTAAACAAATTAAACAATTGTGTGGGGTTCGCCCTCACACAACCTTTACTACAGCTCATGTAAGGGTGTGGTTTCCTTTATTTCGTCGCAATGTTCACTACTACAGACCTCAAGAGATGGGTTCATGGTTGCAGACAGTGAGTGATGGCAGTGCTATAATGGTGGCCGGTCTAAGGCAGAGCGAGGCACGAGCGGTGCCTTAGAGCATCGTCTTTGAGTGAGCGGGCATGGCGGCACGTGACTCATCCTTTCCTTGCCTGCCGCCACCTGCCCGCCCGCCTTTCCAACCGGTCTAGAAAACCGGAATCCTTCATTTTTATAATATCTTTCCTCTCACAAAATACATTATCGAATCACCTTCAATCCTCCCTGAATAATGCCTCGCATATTCGAGGACCCGGCTCTATCTAGATGCCCGAACTTCCAAGGCAACGAGTGGGATTTTCTAAGACAAACCATGATCGATGCTCACCAGGGCGTGGACCCCCTCACCGAGGAAGGGGCCGCCCAGCGTCTGAGAGAGGCCTGGACCAGGGAAAACGACAACCAGAGAGATGCCTGGAACGAGCAGCGCGAGCAGGACCAGGCAGAGCAAGAGGAACAAGACAGGTTGGCGCAGGAGGAGGAGGATGCCCAGCAGGCCTTGCGTGACAAGGAGGCCAAGCAGCAGCGCAAGGAGGCGGAGAAGAAGAAGCCGAAGATAGGCTCCTTCGTCAGAGGCCAGGGTGTCAGCAACTGGATCGAGCCACGCCCGGCCCAGTACGCCCTCAACAAGATCAACGGACTAGAATACATCGAGCTGGACTACTTCACCATCAAAGGATGCAGGGACGCCGCCACCGATTCCCACAAATCCATCAGTCAGGAGACCATGGCCTTCACTCACTTCGAAGACACCTTGGCCCTCCGCCCGCTCGCTGCCGTGAGGCCCTCCCGGAACATCTGGAGTGACGAGAATCTTGGCTGGGATGAGGTGATGTACGCCAAAAACACCATGCTTCATTTCATGGCCCAATCCGGGGTCTGGCCACCGGAGCATGTGGACTCCTTGGCGGCTTTCTTCGTCGCCCTCGAACTGCACCCCAGAAGGGTCGAGGACAACGGCAACGCAATACTCATTTTATATCAAAGCCGCATTAGACGCGAATGGTTCGACACTTTCAAGCGCAACCGGGGCTTCGACATCGAAGTTATCAACGAGACCTTCATGCACACCCTCGCCGAAACCGTGAACAACAGGAATACAGGACAGAAACATTGATCAGGTGCGTCCGTCCAACTACCCCACAGCATAGCTCGCAGGCTAATAATACCGTCTCTCATCGCTCGTTGTTTTTTCTTCACCACCTCACTCCCATCTTCTGCCGTACCCCCTTTTCCTTTTCCTGCCGTGCCGTTTTCCTTTTGCCGTCTGCGTGTTCGTAATACCGACACTGCTGTGCCGTTCCCACTGCCGGCCTTTGCCCCGCGCGCTGTTGCCGTTCCCGCCCCGCCGCCGGCCTTGCCCGCGTGCTATGCGCTCGTACCCCACTACCGGCCCTGCCCCGTGTTCTGTGGGTACGACACACTGCCGTACGTCCTTCCGCTGCTGCATCTCAGCTCATGAGAATGCAGGCCAGCGCGGAATCTCCCGCGTCGCGCGCCGCCTCCAGGCACCACGACTGGCCCAGCCGTTCACAAGGCCGTGCACGCTCTACCTCCCCCCCGCCGCCCCGCCTCTCCCAAGAGGCCTCCTCGGTCACGCTCCCCGCGCCCCGGCCAGAGCGCACCATCTGCAGCCAAGTGCTCCAGGCTGGACAAGTCCGAGTCTTTTCCATCCAGCACAGGCCCACATGGGGGAGTCTGTGCGGCATGCCTCGGCCTCCATGAACACGCCTTCTCGAAGTGCGATGGGATCAAGCTGTGGGACGGTTCTCCCGGCATCGCCAGGAAAAACAGGCAAGGAAGGCTGGTCATGGCAGACGGCCTCCCCGTTTGCTTCGACTGGCAAATCCCGAGGGGATGCCCCTCCGCGAGTCACCCCAAGCGTCACAGATGCTCAGGATGCGGAAAGCTCGATCACAGGGCCCAGGCATGCCCTCGAGCAGAGAAGGCGTAAGCCCCTCACCCCATACGTCCGTGACGCCTGAGCCGCCGAGCTCTCACACCTCGGCCTGCTCACCAAATACCCATCTCTCGTACAAAGTCTCACGAATGGTTTCGACCTCAGTATCCCCGCTATTTCCCGTACTTTTGCCCCGCCTAATCATCCGTCAATTAAATCGCTTTTTAATGTATATAATGCCGTCGTGGAACACGAGTTTGCTACGGGCCGTTACATCGGGCCTTTCACGCTGTGAACAGCTGGAGGCCAGCCTGGGCCCTTTCCAGTCTTCCCCCTTATCCCTCATCCCCAAACCGGCCAAGCCCAGGAAAGTATCAGGGCAGTACATAACTTCTTGCATCCCCACAACCCACTCCCTGAAGCTACCACCGGTCAATGCCCGCATCGACAGTGACAATTTCCCCTGCACCTGGGGCACCTTCACGGCCGTCTCCATACTCATTGCCCGTCTTCCCCCGGGTTCCCAGGCCTCAGTACATGACGTCGCCAAGGCGTACAGAACGATCCCTGCGGGCCCCCGCCCAATGGCCCGGTCTGGTCGTCCAGCTGCAAGCCTGATGACCAATTCGCAGTCAACACCTGCAACAATTTCGGACTCACCTCCGCCAGGGGCGTGTATGGAATGGTGGCAGACGCCTGGCGCAGACATATTCCGGGGCCACGGCATCAGCCCACTGGCCAAATGGGTTGACGATCACGTCTTCTTCAGGGTCCCGAGAGAACACCTCGCCGAATACAACGCTCAGCGGGGGAAGTGGCACGCTGAGATTCACGCGCACGGGGGGCAGGTGCAGGACGGCAGTCGCCTGTGGTTCAGAGGGAAGAACCAACCGAACGACTCCCCAGAAGAGTTCGTGGAAGATTGTGGCTCGGCGCTGCAGGACCTGGCGAGCGCCTCCCCGCGGCCAACGCAGGACGCAGAGTTTGCGTACGCGGACAGCGACATCGACGCAATCTCGTCGCACCTCGGTATTTGATGGGAGGCATCGAAGTCAATCCCCTTCGCATCCGAGGTTCCTTACCTCGGCCTCCTTTGGAACTTGCGCACTCAAGTTGTACACCTCCTCGAAGGAAAGAAAATCAAATATTTGGCGGTGATCGCGGAATGGCAGACCAAGCGCGCGCACGACCTCCTTGAGACACAGAGGTTGTACGGCAAGCTCCTCCACGCTTTGCTGGTTATGCCAGCAGGACGGGCCTACCTCACCAACCTGGAGGCCATGTTGGCCTCCTTCAACGACCGTCCTTTCATACTGCACGCCCCACCCTGGGACACTCCGGGCGATCTTGAGTGGTGGAAGCAGCGGCTGGGTCGACCCGAGTTCTCCCGACCCATCCCAAACCCCCGGCCCCTCGTCGATTATGAGGCCTACTCAGACGCCAGCTCCGGGTTTGGAGTGGCCATCACGATCGGCCCCAGATGGCGAGCGTGGCGGCTCGTCGATGGCTGGAAGTCCCAGGGGAGAGACATACAGTGGGCCGAAGCCATTGGCTTCGAGCTTCTCGTCCTCGGTCTACGCACGCGCGCTAGCCAGGGTGAGCACTTCAAAGTCTATGGCGACAACCGGGCAGTGGTTGAAGGGTGGTGGAAAAGGTCCAGCGCCAACAGGCCCACCAACAACGTCTTCCGCCGCATACTCGACCTTTCGGAAAGCGGCGGTTGGTCGATTCACACCAGATACGTCCCCAGCGCTCAAAACCCCGCCAACGCCCCTTCCCGAGGGCTCTACCCTCCCCCCGACCTCCTCCTCCCACTTCATTCCCATCCCGGAGGACGTGCAACCCTTCCTCGTTGACGTCGGATCCGGCCAACCCGACGCGAGCCGCCGCCATTAGTGGGCTGAGGCGCCCGCGCGACACCCTGCACGCGCCTCCGAGCATCGACCCAAGGGAGGCCACACGGCCCAAACTCCTTGACTCGAGGCCTTGCCAGCTAGCCATTCCCTCCACCACCGCTCCTCCATTTAGGAAGCCTGCGCCGTACGCAGCTTCCCTCGCCCCGCGTCCCTCCCTCCTGCGTCCTCACTGCTTCGCCAAGGACCACCTAAGGCTGTGGATCCTGACCTATACCCCGGCGTCGCTCGCCTGCACCCCCGCCCTCGGCCCAGCGGAGAGAGAGCGCGTCAAAGACACATTGGCCCACGCGTGGGAGGAGGACACGCGCGCGGCGTACGGCTCGGGCCTCCTGATGTCAGTGATGTGGCATCGCTTTTGCGACAGCAAAGGGATCCCAGAGTCAGCCAGGGCCCCCGCCGCCCAAGATCTTCTCTCAGCCTTCGTCGCATACATGGCGACGGCCTATTCGGGCAAGACCATCTCCAATTACCTGAACGGGGTGCGCGCCTGGCACGTCCTGCACAGCGTCCCCTGGGTCTTGAACAAGAATGAGATGGACGCGATGCTGCGCGCCGCCCACAAGTTGACCCCGGACGCGTCGAAGAGGAAGGAGCGTCGCCCCTACACCCCCGATTTCATCGCAGCCATCCGGCAGCATCTCGACCTGGAGGACCCACTGGACACGGCGGTCTTCGCCTGCCTGGCCACTTGTTTCTACGCCTCGGCCAGGCTGGGTGAATTCACCGTCCGCACCCTGGGCAGTTTCCGACCCAGCGCCCACATCACCCCCCGGAACCTGTCCTACGATCAGGACCGGAATGGCTGCAAGGTCACCGTCCTCCGCCTCCCCACCACCAAATCGGCCGGCAGCGAGGGCGAGGATGTCTACTGGGCCTCGCAGAACGGGAGCTTGGACCCCACGGCAGCTTTGCAAAACCACCTCCAGATCAACCAACCCGCTGCGACGTCCCACCTATTCGCATACCGGGTCAAGAACGCACGGCGCCCCCTCACCAAAGCGAAGTTCCTTGAGAGGATCGGGAAGGCCGCGCGCACAGCTGGCCTCGAGCCTCTGCAAGGGCACGGCATCCGGATCGGATCCACCCTCGAATATCTCCTGCGAGGAGTTCCCTTCGACGTGGTGAAGACCAAAGGCCGTTGGGCCAGGGACTCTTTTCTTTTGTACCTAAGGAAACATGCCATCATCGTCGCCCCGTACATTCAAGCCGCGCCTATCCTGCATGACAGTTTCATCCGTTATACCATGCCTCCGGTTCGTTAGAGCAACCGCCGACCCCTGGCCGCGCGAACGCGCCCTCCGCCTCCTCACTGGTAAGTCATCGCCTCCTAACACTTGGGGGTGCCGAGCCTCACTCGCCGCGTCATCGATTCCTAATAGGTTGGGTGTTGCGACTTCGGCTCGGCAGCAAAACCCTCATTTTCGATCGAGGAGCGCTTCGCGCTTTCGCCCACTCTCTCTACGCTAGCAGGCCGCCCCAGCACTTCCCTCATAGACATCCACTAATTACCTACAATGCTTGTACTTTCCCACTGATCCGCTGATCCAATAGTATCATGGCCTAATGGCTCTTCTCCACTCCATCGGCGTTTCATGCCGCGCGCCGGCCAACCCTATTCGTCCCTCTACATTCACCGGTGCCGCACGAAACCCTCTGTCCTCGAGAAGCAAATCAGCGACTCGCAAAGACAATGGATGAGGTCAGGATTTGCTCTGCAGGGACGATAGTGACCCAGTGTTGGACAGTCGCCGACTGGAAGTCGGAGGTCAGGTCATACAGTCAGTGACTAGTCGTTGACTAGTCACTGACTGTGAAACGACCGTGACTTTCCTCATCACGTGAAGTAGCCTCGGATGAGTCGGATTACTGTACTGTAGATTACACGTCATACTCTTCATCACTTCATTGCTCACATTCCTTGTCCAATATCAATATGAGTGCTACCCGCCCACCTCCGTCTAATCGCCTTTGGGTCCGTGAATACTTCAAAGATCACCCGAAACTTGCACAAAAAGCACCTGAAGCATTTTCTGGCACACGAGGAACCCGTGACAAGCCTAAGGTGGCCTGTAGAGTTTGTTTAACTAGGCTCATCAATGCCGCCCTTCAACAAGATGAAAGAGAAATCGAGGCAGGTACTCGGGAGTCTGCTCGGACATCAGAAATGATTGAAGCAGAATGTGCGTCACTACACACGTCTCTATAATTGCCACCTAATTACCAGTTTTCTACTAGTATTTGCTGTTGATCAGAGTGAACGTCCCAATAGACGTCCATGGTTGCCAGCACGTACAGATCAGCTACTCAATCATCTTATAGGCTGTTCCGATCAGCCTCCAGCAGTGCGCGAAAGAGCGTTGGCTCAGAAAGAGCAAGGCAAGGAGCAAGGACCAGCACGGTCACCCAGGAGATTGCGTCGCCATGCAGAGGAAGGCGCTTGGGAAGGCACTGGGATTGGGCCGATCTTACCTGTGGCATATCAACGGCACTCTGTATCGCCCTATCCAAGCCCCCAAATACCTTCGTTACATATCCGATCACCATCCGATGCCTATCAGCCCTCCCTCGCACTTGGTTTTACGATCAGGGCTCGGGCTGGCACCGAGGTGTCGTAACTTGAGATTCTTCGGACAGAGCTCGGGCTTGATACCGAGTTGTAGACTGACTCTTGAGCTGCCAAGAGGAGCACAGTACTTATAGTAGTACAGAACTTCTGATGATGGAAGGGGAGGCGACTTGCAGCAACTGAAGCAAGGGTAAAAGACTAGTTTCCGAGGCAATGAACAAGACTAGAACAAAGACAACAGGGTAAACTACAGCCTCCTTAAGTATCATACAAAATACTGTTTTTCTACTGATTTTCGGGGGACGCGTATGTGTCAAACTAAATATAGGGCCTATGTGCAAATAGCACGCAATTTCGGAGTATGTGCTGGCAGAAGGAAGCAAACCCGAGATTTTGCCGAGTCGATTCTAGAACCTGAAATCCGAGTCAATCGATGGCACGATCGGGAGATCGTGACATAGCCCTCTCTCTTGACTGATTCGTCCTCGAATACTTTGAAGCTAGCCTTCTGTACGATCGTCTTGATATGTGTAGTCGTACGCGTAGTTCCGCGGGTCTGGAGCGAACATGAAATGGCTGTCAGTTACGCGGATACGAGGTGCTCTGATCGAAACGAAACGATGTGATCGAGACGTCTGTTCGGGCACGATCTGGGTGCGCCAGGTGTTGATGTGATTTTGAAGAGCGGCCCTTGCGTGATCGTGCGGGGACATATCCATGACTTCTGTCGTTTCCTCTTGCTCGGGGCGTGTGTGTCGGTCGCGGTTGTCAGCGAATCGAATGTGTGGGCGTCGGCGTAAGGCGTGAGGAGTGGTGGGGTCGACGGTCGTTGCGTCGTTTTGTTGGTTGTTCCCCTGACCTGAGGATTTTCGAGACTTTGGGCATCGTCCGAGAGTTCGTGTCATTGCATGTCGTGCAACTTCATCCACGTCTGGCGGTCGCGGACTGTCTTGTCGTCGTCTGTTTTGTGTAGCGGTACGTGTCGTACTTTGTCTGCGTGTGATTGAGATGACTGGTGTGACCTCGTCTGGGTCTCGTGGTTGTTCGAACGCACGGGGAAGGAAGGTGGGGGGGTAGTACGTGAGCGACGGGTTAGAAAAGGCGATATCCGGGATCAAAACCGAGGTTTCGAAGGTTTTCACCCCCTCAATAAGGACGTTGTCGTCCTCGACAACGGGGAACGACTGAAACGTAGGCGGGGACCGCGAGGAGAGGGAGGGAGGAGGCAGAGGCGCGGACACCAGGGGCGAAGAAGGAGGCGGAGACGCGAAAAGGATGGCGTCGGCGTCGTCGTCGATGTCGTTCAGGGTCGAGTGGACGATATCGGGGAGGGACGGGAGAGGGCGATTATCAGGGACGGCGGTCAGGTCGAGGAGAGCGGTCAAGTCGAGGAGAGCGATGTGGGAAGGGGTACGGATGCCCGAAGGAGAGAGACAACGGTTGGTGGGGGATGGCGGGAGCGAGCCGAGCGACGGAACGGAGGTAGGGGTATGGAAGAGAGCAGGTGAAGGAGATGAGGGCGACGGGGTGGCGAGATGACTAGGCGCGAAGAGAGACCAGTCGTCGTTGTCCCTCGGCGGCGCGGCGATGGGCGACCGGCGGTGTGTTGACAGGTTGGGACTGGATGCGGGCGAGATGGGTGCAGGTGGAGCGTCGAAATTCGGGTCGAGAACCGAGGTATCGAGGGTTCTTACTCCCCCTTTTAGGCTGTTGGCGCCCGTGACAAACGTACAGGGTGGGGTGGATCCAAGGGCAGTAGAGGCGAGAAGGAGCGCCAGGGATGCGCGTGGAAGTTCTGCGAGGTGTGCGGGGTTCCGCGCGTCGAGGACAGGGTTGGAAAGGCCACTTGAATCGTCCACCGGCGGGGGTGACACGACGGGGCGTTGTCGGACGAATCTGTGCTCTTGGGTTAACGGGGCGCCGCGATGCGCGATCTGTGTGTAGACGCGTGTGTCAGGACGCGTGTCGTGCAGCGGCCGCTCACGGTCGTCGTGGTTTGCGGGCGACGTGGTGATGGGGGCTGTGGCAGGGCTTTTTTGCTGTACTGCTGAGGCGGTACTAGTCGCCAGGTCAAGGGTCGCGGTTAGAGGTAGAGGTGGAGGTGGGTCAGACGACTCGTTGTGAGTCATGACGGGGGCTATCTGTGTGCGGAGCAGCGGGTGCGGTAGTTCTTTGATCGGGGATAACCGGTCAAAAGTTAATGACGACGGTGAAATCGGTGGGGGGGCAGAGGTACGGGGGGCGAAAAGAGTCCAATCGTCGGCGTCATCCTCAGTCAGATCGATGGTTCCCGATAAGCATCGCGGCGGGAGTTCGTCCGTAGTAAGGACGATCGACATGTCATCTACGCGCTTCAGCGTAGAGGCAACGGCGGGGGACGGTGAGGGGACCTCTGTCGAAGGCTGTACTATGGGAGTAACGACGGATATTGTTGATTTGGGAGAGTAGATCCAAGTTTCGCAGAAGGAGTCTAGGAAATCGTTCCATACTGTTTCATCGGTCAAGCCAGAGTCGCGGCTCTGGGCATCGTGTATCCATGCGTCGGTCTTCGGGTTCTTGTCGATGTGTTTGAGCGCAAGTCTGACTCGCAGCTCGGGTCGATAGAGGAAGGGGTGACGGGGGTTTGCTTTCTCGAGCTGTCTGAACTCGTCGAGGAATTGCTGGGCTTGTGCGGGATCGCCAGTAAAAGGTGTCGGTCTTGGTCCCCTCAAAGTACGCATGTGGGCATCAGGTAACATGGTCGTAGTAGGATCTAGTCGTGGTATTCGGACTGCGCTAGGTGGGGTGTCGGTCGGGGTCTACTTTCGGGTCGCCCGCCTGTACGTTCGCGGGGCCGAGAGTGGTCGTGAGGTTGATGGGTCTGAGTTCTGAGCGGTTCTCGTCGCTAGCGTCTGGGTTCTGCTCTCGGGTCGTCCGCCTGTCTGTTCGCGGGGCCGGGAGTTTGATGTTCGGGGTTCGTCACTTCGTGCCGCTCCAAGTGAAAGAGGTCTGTCTCTATTCTCGGGTCGTCCGCCTGTATGTTCGCGGGGCCGGGAGGTTGAGACGTAAGGGGTTCTAGTCTTATTTTACGATCAGGGCTCGGGCTGGCACCGAGGTGTCGTAACTTGAGATTCTTCGGACAGAGCTCGGGCTTGATACCGAGTTGTAGACTGACTCTTGAGCTGCCAAGAGGAGCACAGTACTTATAGTAGTACAGAACTTCTGATGATGGAAGGGGAGGCGACTTGCAGCAACTGAAGCAAGGGTAAAAGACTAGTTTCCGAGGCAATGAACAAGACTAGAACAAAGACAACAGGGTAAACTACAGCCTCCTTAAGTATCATACAAAATACTGTTTTTCTACTGATTTTCGGGGGACGCGTATGTGTCAAACTAAATATAGGGCCTATGTGCAAATAGCACGCAATTTCGGAGTATGTGCTGGCAGAAGGAAGCAAACCCGAGATTTTGCCGAGTCGATTCTAGAACCTGAAATCCGAGTCAATCGATGGCACGATCGGGAGATCGTGACACTTGGGCCAAGTTCAAGTTATGAGCGAGAGTCTTCTGTTGTGTCATCTTCATCCTCTGATGCTCGCAGTATTACTCCTTTTGACACTGTATCTATACGCTCGCTTCCATCTCGATCATCTCGACGCAGCTCAAGTCATGTCCCTTTCGTACCACCCGAGCTTTCATGGTCAGAAGGACGTCAGACACGCTTCGAGGAGCGGCTTATACGCCTCACTGCATCAGCAGGGCTGCCGCTCTCGTGGGTAGAAAACCCAGAGTGGCTCGACTTCTGCATTGAATTTCTCCCACAAGCCAAGTCACCAAGTCGCAAGGTCCTCACACGGCGTCTTTTGCCTCAGGCACTTTCCGAATTCCGATCGACGGCAAAGGCAGAGTTGAACGGCAAGACTGCAACTGCCTCATGTGATGGCTGGACCGGGGAAAACTTCCACCATTACATCGCGTTCATGATCATGGCCGATAAAAAGGTATGTCATTATAGTATCCAACTATTCTCGTGTATCTGAGTAGACTTAGGTCCACACGGTGAAGGTTCATGACGCGTCGAACGACAGAAAGACTGCCGATCATCTCTTTACGTTGATGTTAGAAGTAATCGAACACCTCCAGTTGGAATGGAACATTGTTGTTGTCGCATTCACGACAGACGCATCTGGCGAATCGCACAAGGCCAGGAAGATGCTTCTCGCTCGTTTTCCACATCTTGTGTGCCCCGACTGCTTCGCACACCAGGTATGACGCGTTCTTTTCTTGTCATTTCAGTTTTATTAATATTTGGAAGGTGAACCTTGTCGTTGGGGACTATTTTAAGACGGAGACAATATATACAAAGCACAGCAAAATGGCCTGTGAGCTCATCAGTTGGCTGCGCAGCAAGACTCAGGTCCTTGCCCGCCTTCGAGAGATTCAGTTGCAAAGTGGGATGCAACCCCTCTCAGTGATCCGCGCTGTCCTAACAAGATGGACGGCACATTACCTTGCCTTTAAGCGTCTACTTGAGCTCCATCGTCCACTTGTGGCTCTTGTAAATGGCGACGCAATGGCCCCATCCAGTCAACGTGTTCTCGTTTCCCCAGGCTTGACGGGATCAAGCAAAAGAAAGGCGGTGGAAATGGTGGCGATCATCGAGGATGGCGGTTTTTGGCACTCATTAGCTCGGTGCGAAACTCATTGAACTCACAAACAGCACCTAAGGTCTAATCGATTTTGATACAGCCTTAAAACTCATCTCGAACCGCTCGCAAGAGCTGCAAACATTGCCCAAGCGGCGTTCTGTCGCCTGGATCAGATCCTGCTGACATTTGGGTCGCTTTCGATATATTACGAAGAAAACAAGGCCAGGGACCCTGCAAATGTTCCTGGGTGCACAGCTATCCTTGACAGCATTGAGAAGCGGTGGGCTAGAGCCGATCAAGACGTATTCATTGCCGCCGTCATTTTAAACCCGTTCATCAAGGCAGCTGCGTTTGGCCCCAATGTTCCCTTCCTTACTCACGCCGGTGTTCTTGCACTTATGAGGCGTCTATACCGACGTTTCTTCTCTGTCACAGAGACCACGGCGGTGCTGGAACAAAACATCAGGGACTTATTGGGCAACTTAGAAGACTATTTCGGATCAAAAGGCACATTCGCGGAGCTGGCACCATATTCCTCCACCCTTGTAGAGGAGGCACGCGTTCTGGGAGTGTCCCCAGATCCTTTCAGGGCTTACAATGGAATCACTCGTCTTCATGGATCTCCCCATCAACCGCTCGTCACACTCGCGCATCATATCCTATCCATTTGCCCAAACTCTGCCTCATGCGAGCGGCTATTCAGTGTGTTCGGGAATACTCTCACAAAGCTTAGAAATCGTCTGGGGACTCAAACGCTCACCTCACTTGCTGAACTGAAGATGCACATACGGGACGAACATTTGCGCAAAGGAGAAATCAAAGAACGCATGAAGCGCCACTTCGGAAAATGGTCTGAGTCGCGAACAAGTCAGGCCAGTCCTCAGCCCCCCCCTGAGTCCACCGTGCCACCTCCACTGACCAATGATGTGGAAATGGACGACGTGGACCATATTGACCCAGAACTACAGCGGTTGTCCGATGGGGTTGCTAACGAGTTCAATCAAATGACTGATTCATTTGGTAGACAGGCGAGCAGAGATGACGATGATGACGGGGGCGAACAGATGCACAGCTCGGAATCCATCTCAATTGAGATCGCCAAACTTTTCAATTTCGAAAATCGGGACTGGATTCCTGCACATGAACGTAGCGCGTCTCGAGTCTGGATGAAGAGCTTCAGCTCTATGAGCTCCTTGATTTGGACGCACAAGGAGAGGAAGATATGGACATCGAGATTGATCACGTCCTTGACAGTGTGCTTCATCATGTTTAGCTCAATTGTTCACGCTACATACTGTACAATGTACATGAGGTTTCGCGACTTGTCTGGACTCTGGACACGACTTGACACACGACGCGTGTGCGCTGTGCAATTATGTCAGCCATACAGCCACAGTCGGTGGGCGTGGGAATAGTCATGGTCGTTTGCGGTTGCTGACCCCCATGGTCTGACAGTCGTCCTGACTGTCACGACTAGTCACTGACCGGCACAACACTGGACGATACTCCTTTTCGACGATGAGCCCCGAGTAATGCGCATCACGCTGTCATTGACGGCCAGCCAAGCTCCTCGCGTAGGATCTTTAGTCCGAGACACATCACAACAAGCCTGTCATAAAATTTGTACATATCGTAACAGATGTAGTGTTGCCGCGAGTCAATGCGGTCCGAGTCGAGTTGGCAACTCGACGTTAACTCTAACTTGGGAGTTCGCACCGGTGCAAGTGTGCAACTCGGGAGTTCAGCAACAATCATGAGCCAATGGGAAGCCTTCAATTCTGAAGGTTCCCACGCCTCTTTGCTCAGGGAGAGTGAACCCGATGAACCCGAGCAACCCGAACAATGAGCCCGAAAGCACGATACGACGAGAAATGAAGCAATGTCCTTTGGGCCTGACTTCCGAGACGAACAGGGAAACAGTGGAAACTGAGTGCCGTCTATTAGGGAACGAGAGTGGGTTTGAAATACAAAAGGATTTACACATATGCGAAGCGAGCCAGTAAGGTAAGAGGGTACAGAATGAGTGGCATATGGTGAGGGTGGAAACTGAGCAACAGGGAGAGAGAGAGACACTGTGTGTATGCGGCAAGATTCAGAGCGACAGAAGGTAGAGGAAGAGCGATGGGACAGCGACAGCGCATGGCAGGTGAGTCATGTGATGACATTCCGATGGAAACAGCCGAAAATGAGAGAAAATTCACGAAACACGCTATAGTTTTTTGTTTGCAGGGCTCCGAGTCTCTGTTAATGCAATATATGCACTCACTATTTTGGTACAGACTACATGAGGTTGTTATTTTGGTAGTGGGGATGGAGATGGATCAAGAATACGACGAAGGAAATATCTGCAGCGCGTTTTTGGAGACAACTCCCGAGTTGCACCGGTGTGAACTCTCGGGTTCGAGTCGATCCGAGTTGCGAATGTTCGGTCCGAGTTAGAGTTCACACCGGTGTGGACTCTAACTCGCGGCAACACTAAACAGATGTAGTCAAAAGCGATATACGTTTGCATGTTCGGGCGTCTCCTAAATGCGTTAGGAATCATTAGAATCGTTGGATCGTAAAACACCAGACTATAGAGTACGCAACTGGAATGGAAATTTCTCCTATTTGGCGAGATAAGACTCGAGTCTTTCATCAAATTCCGTTTCTGTGTCGACGACGGTTAAAGGGCGACCAGAGAGCCGGCGGGCGGTAACGAACTTCTCGACAGACGGCGCCGGCAGGCCCACTAAACAAATCAAGTCAAGAGTTGGCAACACTTCGGCGACCATCTCCCCTGTTATGTCTTCTAGTGCAAGAGCAACGCGGCTGGCGATCCTCCCAGATACGTGCAGTGTCTGCACAGCGGTGAATAGGTGGAGGAGGTGCGGCCACTCAACGTCATCCGTATCCTCTAATTGCTCGGGATCATCGGTATAGACGGCGGCGAGCTTGAGATGGACGACATTGGAGAGTGTTATGGAAACATAGCTGAGTACCTGAGCTATGTGCGAAACTTGCCAATCAATCTCTTGGCATAAGATGCTAGTCCAATAAGTTGGGCGGATTTTGGGATCATTCATTTCGAAGGAGACACAGTCACTGAAAAAGGTAACTTTCGCATGCCTGAATTGGGTTAACTTGGGGCCTACTGAACGATCGATGAACTTGGAGAGTTGCCCAACTTGAAAGTCAACCAACTGATTCAAGTAATTTATGCGGATCTGGTCAAGTTGAGGGCTGTCAATCTGGGCAACGAGGTCCTCCAGGTACTCGCTGGTCCCCTTGAATCCAAAGAAGGTGAGAGCAGGAAGGACCGTTCGTGTTACGGGAGGCAGGCTGATTCGATCGGGGCGGGGGGTAGCCAACTGGAATCGAATGATAATACTTTCGAGCCTGAGCAATACGGCCAAACAGGCAGCCATCGCCTCGGGTGCAAAGTAACCGGTCGGGGGTATATTGAAAAGGTGGAGCCAGACGAGGTCACTGGCCGACAAAAGAAGCGTTGGCAATGCCGGAAAGGGAATGCCCTCTAAAACGATGTACTGCAAAAGCGGTGCAGATCCTCCCAAGAATTTGGCGGGAAGGACCAGTGCATTTCTATTATTAGAATGAATGTAGAGACCCTTCAGCAATGGAAATGGCTCCTGCATCACCGCGGCCATCTTGTTCAACTGCGAGCCCGTTACGTCGAGCCCGAGATAGGATACACGATCGGGGTGCTCGAGTGCAGCAACGACATTGTCTTCATCGTTAGGAAGGATGCCTCTCCATTGATTGTGACTTGCGTAATTCATAACGATGGGAAGGGCTGGCCAGATACCAAGATTCTTCCTAACAGGAGTTCCGTATGTGCAGAAAATTTGGAGATTAAGACGGTGTGGTGAGTCGAAGATGATTTGTCGCCATTTTCGACATACGTGCACAAAGAAGTGCCAACTCTTTTGATATAAGTCAAATATTGCAAGCAAGACATTGTCTGGGAGCATGTTGATTGTCGTGTCACGTCTATAATCCTTGCCTGTTCCATAAACACTCAGTACTCGCTGGGATTGCTACGGGATGCTAAAGGGCACACCTTGAACGCGTATGTTCTTCAGTTTCTTCCGACGACCCTGGCCAATCTTTCTGATATGTGAGGCGGCACCAGAGGACGAATCACTCGGTATGGAGAACGGACCACCGCTAATTGAAGATCAGCAGTGAGTACTCAGTCAATGCGCAGGCACTGAACACACCTGGGAAAGGTGATCGATAGGAACGGTTCACCGAAACTGGGCAGGAAGACTTGATAATGGCTGATTCAAATCGGAGGTTAGCAGCGAGAGAAGTCGGTCAATCAGTCTAGGAATATAGAAAACGAAAGCCTGGACAAACCTCTGAGTGCCCATCAATAATACGGATAATGAACTACAGTGCTATGTAGTAAGCTCTGTCGACGAGGGAGCTACTCTTATGCCAGTTCCGGCTGTATGAAACGTAATCCTGTTCAGCTGTTGCAGAATGCAGTACAATGCACCGCCGCACTAGAGGCGCCCCCCTCCGCATGCTATCCGTGGCATCCCACCCCAGTTGTACGAGGCGTAGCCCCATCTAAAGTCCGAGTCAGTCTGACTGAGTCAAAAGGATCGACTCAACCAAAGAGTACCACGATGACATATACCCTATTTCTAGGAAACAGCGCAGATACGTCCCGCAGTGCCTGGGCCGACGACGTGAGCGTAATTAACATACCCACACAGCACGACAAACTACGGACAGTAGCTCATACACCATACAGCGTGGTACAGTACATCAAGCGCACGTAGCAGTGACATAGAGGCACGTTCCGAAAAATCGACGGGACCTACGCTCACAACTTTGCAAGTTGCAATAGCCCTTCCGAGTGCGACTTGGATCTGACCTTGTCCACATCTGCACGGGTAATCGTTCGCAGTTCATGAGCGTGATTATATCCCAATCTATAATAAAAGGGACCAAATGACGTCTGTCTCAAAACGCGGGGAAGAAAATGTCGAGATTTACCTGTCAGCGTCCGTCTGGGCCGTCGGCGTGGTAAAACTCTGGGCGACGGAGGAGGCTGACGACAACTGCGCCGCCGAGCCCGATGTTGTGCACAAGGCCATACTTCCCCCGCGCGTCGGCCAGGTCGAATAGTCCCTGGGGCTTGCATAGGCCCAGGTCCCTTCTGTACATTAGCTCAACTGATGCCAGACAGGTAGCGGATAAAGCCTTACAATTCCGGAGTTGCACTGACAATGCGAGGCGTCAGTTAATGGTCAGGGTGGGGTAGGGCGTCTTAAAGCCAGGCAGGGACGTACTTGTGATCGAGAAGTGCATTGCCAGGCCCGTAGCACCAAGAGGGTGACCCTTAGCCTCGAGTCCACCGCTCGGGTTGACCACATACTTCCCTCCGTACTGCCGACCAAGTCTCGTAAACCGAGGCGTGCGGAGAAGGGTAACGCATACCGTATTATCCCCACGCTCGACGAAGCGATGTGCATCGTCGACGGCGCACAGTCCAAGTGCCGGGTAAGTAACGAGCTGGGCATATAAGATGTTAGCTCCATCTGCACGTGCAGTTCAATAGTTCAAACCGATGTGAACTCGGCGCGTACCTCGTTAGCAGCGAAACAGTCGTGTAGCTCGACAACCCCGACATCATTCCGGCTCGCGCCTGCCTGAGCGAAAATCTTGTCCGCCAGATGTCGGGTCATCCCATAACCAACGGTATCCATCGCGCTTCGTCCTGCGAATGCGTCAAGATAGTCGGTTGCGAGCCCCGTCGCGACGAGCTCGATGGCCTGGTTTTCGAGTCCGTTGGCGTGCACGAATGCCTCGTTTGCGAGAATACAGCACGTAGCTCCGTCCTGTTCAGCAAGGAAGATGAGCGGATAGTCAGCATAACGGGATGAGAGAGGGGTGTTAATACGCAACGGAGGTTGGGCTGCACATGTACTTGGTGAGCTCGTTCGAGATTTGCGGGGAGGCGAGGACCGCGGCCTCGTCGTACCCGAACTGCATATGGGTTGTTGAGAAGTGCTTATGGTTCTTCGCCGCTAAGTGCATCCCACGCATCAAACACACCCAAAAAAGAAAACAGTACCGAACGCAGCACTCACCTATCTTCGCCAGATGTTCCACCCCGCCGCCGTATTTCCTGAAATACTCCGTCGCCGCGGCTCCGAACATGCGCGGCATCGGCGAGGCCCACGCTTGGAGTCAGGCGAGGCGCGCTCCGCGACTACGAGAAGCGGGCCCATGGGGCTGGGTCGGTCGGGGAACGCAGGTTTGGTGCCGAGCGCTCCGGACACCATGCGCTCGAAGCCGAGAGCGAGCGCGCAGTGCGCGTCGCCTGCGCGAACCAGCGCCGCGGCGTGGACGAGCGCGGTGCTCTGTCGAACAGTTGTTCACGTTGGTGATCGGGATGCCGGTCAGGCCGAGCTGGTAGAGCGCCGCTTGTCCTGTGGTAGATGCGCCGTAGACGTAGCCGACGAACGCAGCCTCGACGGAATCGTACGTGATCCCTGGACCGACAAGCGACGGCCGTGAGTGGACGCGGGTCGGACTGGGACGAACGGACGGCAGAACATTACCTGCATCAAGGAGCGCCTTTGTCGCGGCCTCCAAGCCCATCTATGCGGATGTACTTAGAAACATGACACGTGGATCGTGCGAGAGTGCATCGTACGTCGTTGGTCTGTCGTTGACCGGGCTAAGGCCGAGAAACAGAGTCAAGCATAGCAGTGGGTAACGGGAAAGAAGTATACCTTTGTAAAGGCGGTGTAACCAACACCGATGATAAACACGCGCTCTCTTTCTGCTACCATGGCTGTCCAAGATGAAGATATTATTGGATCCGGGAATGCGTCATGCCGGAGAGGAACAAACGATGAAGGCCCTGCGACCTTATGCTCTGGACTCTTCATACTTGAAGCTTGTAGCTTGAAGCTTCGTGATGAATTTGCGGCGAAGTTTCAAATATGCTGGAGGTCCGCCGCCTAAACCGATCCATTGAGTAGTTGCCTCGTCTTGGTGTCTGAGGCCGTTTGTCTGTAATTTGTATACCTCGCCCCATTGACCGCACAAGCGCCGCATAACGTAGTGACTGCCATTTACATCGTGGGATACAGAAAGGTTGCGAGAGATTAGGGGATGTGAGTGGGGGGTGAGGAAGCACGTGCGTTTGAAAGCCGAAGTCATAATGAAAAGTCTGTCCCCACGAATGTGAACCTCTATTTAGCGTGTCCGACAGTATGTATTCTCTTGCCGTCTTCCTCTCTCGCATATTCGATTCGGTTTGAGTTGATGGCACGCCGGCGCGCAGGCTCGGATCCCACTTCCAATCGTCGAGTAGCAAGCAATGACACCAAAGTGCAGGTGAACGACGACTCGGATTCTGTCAGTCACCGCTGTCAGTCACCGCTAGCACCTCCCCCCCCTCTTTCGGTGTCACGTACTTCGTAGCGTTGTTCTTGCTTACACTTGCTGAACATTCAGGTGTAGAACCCGGTTGCGCAGTGCTGTCACTGATGGCCAACCAAGCTCCTCGTCCAAAATTCATAATCCAAGTCTAAAGAGGTATACATATATTCGTCTGCGTGTTTGGGCATCTCCTAAATACGTCAGAGAAATGATTAGAATCGTCCGATTGTGGAAGACCAGGATATAAAGTACACAACCGGTATTTAACATTCTCTTACTATTCGCTGACGTAGGACTCAAGTCTTTCATTAAACTCCATTTTCGTGTTGACGACGGTTATGGGGCGATCGGAGAACTGACGGGCGGCGATAAAGTTCCTAATGGATGATGCTGGCTGGCCTGCTAAGTCAATCAAGTCGAGGGACGGAAATACTTCGGCGGCCATCTCCCCAGTGATGTCTTCTAGAGCAAGAGCGATGTGCCCTGCGAGTACCCGAGATACATGCAACGTCCGCACGTTGGAGAATCTGTGGAAGAGGTGCGGCCATACAACGTCGCCTGTACCCTCTACTTGCTCGTGATAGGTGTCGGGGACGGCGAGCGTGAGATGGACCACATTGGAGAATGTCACGGAATTATGGCTAAGCACCTGGGCTATATTGGAGACTTGCCAATCAATCCCTTGGCATAAGATGCTAGTCGAGACCCGTTGCGGGTACGAAAATTGACAAATTTTATGACGATCCATTTCGAAGGAGACATAGCGACTGAAAAAGGTAACTCGCGCATGCCTGAGGATTAACTTGGTGCCTACCGAGCGATCGATGAACTTGGAGAGTTGCCCAACTTGAAAGTCAACGACCTGATCGAAGTAATCTATCCTGATCCGGTCCAGTTGAGGGCTGTCTATCCGGGCGACGAGGTCCTCTAAGTACTCGCTAGCGCCCGTGAATTGAAAGGAGGTGAGAGCGGGAAGGACGGTCCGTGTTACGGCGGGAGGTGGGCTGATTCGATCAGGGCCGGGAATAGCCGACTGGAATTCGATGACAATGCTTTCAAGCCTGAGCAATGCGGCCAAACCCACAACCATCGCGTTGGGTGAAATGTAACCGGTCGGGGGTATATTGTAAAGGCGGAGACAGACGAGGTCACTGGCCGACAAAAGAAGCGTTGGCAATGCCAGAAAGGGAATGCCGTCTAAAACGATGGACTGCAAAAGCGGCGCAGATCCTCCCAAGAATATGGCGGGAAGGACCGGTGCATTTCCATGATCAGAAATAATGGAGAGACGCTTCAGCACTGGAAATGGCTCCTGCATCACCGCGGCCATCTTGTCCAGCTGCGAGCCCGTTACGCTGAGCCTGAAATAGGATACACGATCGGGGTGCTCGAGTGCAGCAACGACATTGTCTTCATCGTTAGGAAGGACGCCTTCCAAGTGATCGAAATTCGCATAATCCATAACGATGGGAAGGGCTGGCCAGATACCAAGATTCTTCTTGACAGGAGTTCCGTTTGTGCAGAAAATTCGGAGATTAAGACGGTGTGGTGACTTGAAGATGATTTGTCGCCATCTTCAACATACGTGCACAAAGAAGTGCCATCCCCATACGTGTTGTATGGCTTCTAAAACACGGTATCTCTCTTGACATAAGTCAAATATTTCAAGCATGACATCGTCTGGGAGCATATCGATCATCGTGCCAGGTCTATATCTCTTGCCTGTGCCATAAACACTCAGTACTTGCTGATATTGATACGGGGTGCTAAAGGACGCACCTTGAGCACGTATGTTTTTCTGTTTCTTCCGACGACCCTGGCCAATCTTTCTGATATGTGAAGCGGCACCAGAGGACGAATCTGTCGGTATGGAGAACGGACCACGCTAATTCAAGTCGGAGGTTAGCAGCGAGAAGTCGGTCAATCACTCTAGGAATATGGAAAACGAAGGCCTGGACAAACCTCTGAGTGCCATCAATAATACGAATAATGAACTACAGTGCTGTGTAGTAAGCTCTGTGGACGAACCCTTATCCGGCTCTATGAAACGTAATCCTGTTCAACTGCTGCGGAATATTGCAGTGCAATCAACTCCGCCGCACTAGAGGACTACTTAGAGTCCCTACGCCCTCCGCATGCTACGGCCTCCCACAGTGTACGAGGCGTAGCCCCACCGACGGTCTGACCGAGTCAAAAGAATCGACTCAAGCAAAGAGTACCACGATGACATAGATACTATTTCTAGCTAGGAAACAACGCAGATACGTCCCGCAGTGCCTGGGCAGACGACGTGAGCGCAATTACATGCCCACACAGCACGACAAACTACGGACAGTAGCTCATACACCATACAGCGTGGTACAGTACATCAAGCGCACGTAGCAGTAACATAGACGTTCCAGAAAAATCGATGGGACCACCCTCACAACTTTGCAAGTTGCAATAGCCCTTCCGAGTGCGACTTGGATCTGACCTTGTCCACATCTGCACGGGTAATCGTTCGCAGTTCATGAGCGTGATTATATCCCAATCTATATAAAAAAAGGACCAAATGATGTCTGTCTCAAAACACGGGGAAACAAATGTCGAGATTTACCTGTCGCGTCGGTCTGGGCCGTCGGCGTGGTAAAATTCTGGGCGACGGAGGAGGCTGACAACGACTGCGCCGCCGAGCCCGATGTGCACAAGGCCATACTTCCCCCGCGTGTCGGCCAGGTCGAATAGTCCTGGCGCTTGCATAGGCCCAGCCCCTTCTGTACATTAGCCCAAATGACGCCAGACAGGTAGCGGATAAAACCTTACAATTTCGCAGTTGCACTGATAAAGTGAGGCGTCAATTAATGGTCGGGGCGAGGCGGGGCGTCTTAAAGCCAGGTAGGGACGTACTTGTGATCAAGAAGTGCATTGCCAAGCCCGTAGCACCAAGAGGGTGACCCTTAGCCTCGAGTCCACCGCTCGGGTTGACCACATACTTCCCTCCGTACTACCGACCAGTCTCGTAAACGGAGGCGTGCAGAGAAGAAGGGTAACGCATACCGTATCGTCCCTACGCTCGACGAACCGATGCGCATCGTCGACGGCGCACAGTCCAAGTGCCGGGTAAGTTACGAGCTGGGCATATAAGATGTTAGCTCCATCTGCACGTGCAGCTCAACAGTTCAAACCAATGTGAACTCGGCGCGTACCTCGTTAGCAGCGAAACAGTCGTGTAGCTCGACAACCCCGACATCATCCCGGCTCGCGCCTGCCTGAGCGAAAATCTTGTCTGCCAGACGTTGGGTCATCCCATAACCAACGTTATCCATCGCGCTTCTTCCCGCGAACGCGTCGAGATAGTCGGTTGCGAGCCCCGTCGCGACGAGCTCGATGGCCTGGTTTTCGAGTCTGTTGGCGTGCACGAATGCCTGGTTTGCGAGTATACAACAAGCAGCTCCGTCCTGTTCAAGAGGCAAGAAAAGCGGATAGTCAGCATGACGGGATGAGAGAGGGACGTTTGATACGCAACGGAGGTCGGGCTGCACATGTACTTAGTGAGCTCGTTCGAAATTTATGGAGAGGCGAAGACCGCCGCCTCGTCTTGCCCCGCCCGAAACTGCGCGTACGGGTTGTTGACAGAGTGCTGATGGTTTTGCGCCGCTAAGTGCACCCCACGCGTCAAAGATATCCAAAAAAGGTAGCAGCCAACACAAAAACTCACCTATCTTCGCCAGGTGCACCCCGCCACCAACGCCGTCGCCGCGGCTCCGAAGATGCGCGACATCGGCGGCCCACGCTTCGAGTCAGGCGAGGCACGATCTGCGGCTCCGAGGAGCGGGCCCATGGGGCTGGGACGATCGGGGAATACAGTGTTGGTGCCAAGAAGCGCCGTAGACATAGCCGACGAACGCAGCCTCGACGGAATCGATCCCTGGGCCGACAAGCGACGGCCGTGAGTGGACGCGGGTCGGACTGGGATGGTGGGACGGCAGAACATTACATGCATCAAGGAGCGCCTTTGTCGCAGCCTCCAAGCCCATCTATGTGGCTGTGCAGAATCATGACATGCAAATCGTGCGAGAGTGCATATGTCGTTGACCGGGCTGAGGCAGAGAAATAGAGTCAGGCATGACTCCAATAGGTAACGAGAAAGTAGTGTACCTTCGTAAACAGGCACCAATGATAGACACACGCTCTCTTTCTGCTACCATGACTGTCCGAGATGAAGCAACGACCGCGCTCAAGAATGCATCATGCCAGTGAGAGTGGAACGAACGATGAGGTCAATGAGGCTGCACGTGCCTCTTCTTGAAGACCAACGCGACGTCCGCTATGCGCAGAATACTCGCCGTATCAAGTATCCCGTCTAGCGATGTCTTGCTCCAAGGTCTGTGCGGCGACCCTTGCTATATAACTACATTTTCGTTCTATTCTGTCTCTAACCTGTACGACCAGGTGAGGGTCTCGCCCTTTCCCCGTCCCCCCATGGGTCGTCGTCCTTCTATCCGTCCTGCCAGTTTGCACGCGCATTAACTGGAATGTAAGGATGCACTAATCCCGAACTGAGGGACATAACTGTCCTTGCTAACTAGGCTCGTGACCAGCCTGTATATGATAATCGATATACAGGCTGGTACAGCTGGGTTTAAATTCCTATAGCGTTGGTTTTCCCACGATTTGACCTGCCCTGAAGCGGATTAGGTCACGTTTGGTTTGGCACGTTGCTCGGTGTCTGTGGTGGGCAAATCTTCGGGACAGTACCTAAATACCATGTGAATAATAACCATTATAAGCTGGAATCAGACTAACTTCCACTGCTGGACCATCGGACGAATATCACAATTAAATTGAGGTCTGTCACATTCAAGGTTACATTCCTGAAGCGCTCGATTAGCACAAGCCACATGTGCTCGAGATTGCCATTGTGGACTGCGTAAAGTATGCTAAAAGTCCCTGATATCGCCTTTGCGGGTCCCGATGATCCACACTGATAACCTAAATTGTCCCTGATCGCTAGGGAACGTGTCTAAGGTGTGCAGGAATTGGGAGGTGTGAAGTGGCACAAGGTGTCGCGCAGGCCTCTGCTGGGCACGAACTGTTGTATGTGGGTATGCAAAGATCGCGGACGCGTCTGAGTTGAAGGGCTAAGGCCGCGCGTGAGTGCGGCGAGGTCGGGAGATGCTACACAGAGCCTGAGGGTCGAGTGGTCGCAAGTGATCGGAGGCGGTCGCGCACGCGTCGGCGCGGCATAAAACTCCGTATAGGTGGCTGTCAGAGTCGAGAACACGTCGGGTTAGAATTTCTAAGGCTGCGTGCGAGTGCGGCGCGCTGGGGGACACAAGGGATGAGCTTCACTGAGCTCAAAAGTCCGAAATCTGAGGGGAGAAATCTGCTATTAGAAGTCTGAGGTGTGAAGTTGTAATTACATGGGCTCTATACTAGGGAATGTAGGCTAAAGAACGGGGTATTAGATAAACAGGGGAATGGTAAAATGCGGAGGGGAGAGAGGCCAAGCATGTACAGAGCGTGGGAATGCAGCGAAGCGAAATTTCACGTCTACTGTAGTGCCAGTGCAAGTCGATCCTGCTAGCTTCCTCTACATGCAAATGTCCTAGACTAAAGACGAATGATGTAGGAGACTGAATAGAGGCCCCAGGAAGGTGCTGGTTTGGCCCAGCACCAACAAAAGAATCACCCTCTGCAGAGCCATACCAGAGATTTCCGAAGCTGAAGGTGGTATCGACAATAAAAGTTCACTCTCAAAGCCAGAGTGTCTGCCTAGGAGCATTGCGCATGGGACTGAATATCTAGAGATGAGCGAGGCAGCATGATGGCATCAAGGATGGCATGGACTCGGATGTGTTTGCAGGTTCACAGGAGTCCAGAGATCTTACCGTTTTCGGACGACAGTCACTTCAGGGCAGGTTGAAATCGTGGGAAAACCAACGCTATAGTAATTCAAACCCAGCTGTCCCGGTCTGTATATCGCAGGTTTACCTTCATATACAGACGGTCACCGGTCTACTTGCTAACTGGCCTAGCTCAACCCCCCCCCTAACATATCACGTGATCATCAATCCACAAACTCGGAACCAAAAATAAAGTTTGGCTCAAAAATTACATACTTATCACTAACATAAATCTGATATAATCATGCTTTTTGTTTTATTTGTGTGGTGTAAATATGGTGCAAACAAAAGCAAATAAGGTAAGCAATGCCACGCGTGGCATCGTATACAGCGTTCAACCACCCATCCCCTTCGGCGCGCGGCCCCCCTCGTCCTTTAGCCCCCCTTCCCCGATCCTATACACGACACGCAAGCGCGGGACCACGCGGGACAAGCACCCCCGCCCCAGTTGACTCGCGAAGGGGGGCCGCGCAGGTGGCACGCGCCCCCCTTCCCTTTTCCCCCTGCCCCCGTTTGCGCGCGATGGAGGCGCAGGACAGGTACGCCCCCCTTTCCGCCCCCGTCCCCATTCACGTCGAACAGGAGACCCAAACCCCCACCCCCCGTTGGCTCGAACGGGGGGGTGCACAGGAAGTGGCACGCTCCCCACCCCCGTTTGCACGCAATGGGAGAACGATAGGTACGCCCCCCCTCCCCTGCTCCCCTCGTTCACGCGCGAACAGGACACGCGAGCGCGGGACAAGCCCCGCCACTGCAGCCCCCCGCCACCGCCCCCCGTTTCCGCGCAAGGGGGGCGCATGAACGAGGTGCGGGCACGGGGCAGCTATGTCCCCCGTCCCCCCTCCTCGTTTTCACGCGAACGGGACACGCGGTGGGACCCCGCCCGCCCGCCAGAGGAAGCGCGCCCCCCCCCCCCCCTTCCCCGGGTTCGCGCGTTAGGGTAAAACGCGAAGGGGCGGCCGCGCGGGACGCCCCCCTACCCCGGGTTTGCGCGCAAGGACCGGGACGAAGGGGGCGGCTGCGCGGAACGCCCCCCCTTCCTCGGGTTCGCGCGCCAGGGTGAAACGCGAAGGGGCGGCCGCGCGGGACACCCCCCTCCTTCGGGTCCGCGCGCAAGGGCGAGACGCGAAGGGGGCAGCCGCGCGGAAACGCCCCCGTCCCCGGGTTCGCGCGTCAGGGCAAAACGCGAAGGGGCAGCCGCGCGGGGCCCCACCCTTTCCCCCCGGGTTCGCGCGCAAGGGCGAGACGTGAAGGGGGCAGCCGCGCAGAACGCTCCCCCTTCCCTGGGTTCGCGCACCGGGGAAAACGCGCCGCGCGGGGCACCTCCCTCCCCCGGATTCGCGCGCAAGGGCGAGGCGGCGGCCGCGCGGAACGTTCCCTTCCCCGGGTTCGCGCGCCAGGGTCAAAACTCGGAGGGGCAGCCGCGCGAGTCACACACCCTCGCGCGCAAGGGTGAATCGCGAAGGGGCGGCCGCGCAGAAGCACCCCCCTTCCCCTGGGTTCGCCCGCCAAGGCGAAACGTGACCGCGCGGCTGCCCCGTGTGTTCCGGGGGTGCGCGGCCAGGTGGACTGAGTCGACTTGAACAAAAAAAAAGTACATAGTTTATGTAATTTTTATTAGCTAATAAAGTATATTTCTTTTGATTAAGATGACAAATAAAAAATCAATAAAAACAAAGCATGATTATATCAGATTTATGTTAGTGATAAGTATATAATTTTCGAGCCAAACTTTATTTTTGGTTCCGAGTTTGTGGATTGGTGATCACGTGATGTCACGTGACATGTTAGGGGGGGGTTGAGCAAGGACAACTGTCCTTGCTCAACCCCCCCCTAACACGTCACATGACATCACGTGACCACCAATCCACACACTCGGAACCAACAATAAAGTTTGGCTCGAAAATTACATACTTATCACAAACATAAATATAATATATTCATGCTCTGTTGGTTGTTTATTTATTTGTCTTTTAATCAAAAGAAATAATGTTTTTATTAGCTAATAATAATTACATAAACTATGTACTTTTTTTTGTCCAAGTCGAGAGGGGGGTAGCAAGAAGCGGGCCGGCCACACACCCCATTCCGTGGCCCCTGCACCCCGCCCGTTATCCACACCCTCCCATTCATGAGCCCACTTTATGCGTGCTCTTCCGCCCCGGTCACGCACCACTGGACCTGCGCGCCCCTGGAGCACACACACAGGTGCTGTCACACAGCAGCGCGGTCACGTTTCGCCTCCTGTGGGCAAACCCAGGGAGAGGGGGCTTCCGCACGGTTACCTGTTCGCGTTTGTGCCCTTGGGCGCGAACCCAGGGGAGGGGTGTCCCGCGCGGCTGCCCCTTCACGGTCTTGCTCTGGCGCGCGAACCCGGGGGGCGTTCCGCGGGGCCACTTCTTCGCGTCCCGCCCTGCTGTGCGGACCTGGGTCTCCCGCACGGCCGCCCCATCGCATTTCGCCCTAGCGCGCCCCCTGGTTCACTGTGCATACGACACAGACGGGGGCTGCTTCTGCGCGGCCTCCGGTTCACGTGTCGCCCGTTCGCGCGAACCCAGGGAGGGGGGCTGCTCCGGGTTGGAGCGTGCCGCCTCGTTCGCGCACTGCCCCTGCGTGCGAACGGGGGTGGGGCGCAAAGGGTGTGGGCGCGCCCGGTGTCATCCCTGCGCCGGCCCCTTGTTCGCGTGTCGCCTCTGCGCGCAAACCGGGCGCTGCGCTGCCTCTGGCATGGCGCGGGGGGTCCCCGGAAAAAGGGGAGGGGGGCGCGCGTGCCTTGTCCCACGCCGCCCCCCGTCGCGTGTCCTGTTTGCGTGTAAATGAGGGGGCAGGAGGGGGTGGGCAGAGACGGCGTGTACCCGCACCTCGTTCCTGCGCCCCCCTTGCGCGCAAATGGCTGCGGCGACTGCGGTGGCGGTGGCGGGGGCTTGTCCTGCGTTTGCGTGTCCTGTGCACGCGTGAACGAGGGAAGCGGGGGGAGGGGGGCGTACCTGTTGCGCCCCCATTGCGTGCAAACGGGGTGGGGGGCGTGCCACTTCCTGCACAGCCCCGCCATTCGCGAGTCAGCGGAGGCAGGGGGGGTCGGGTCTCCTGTTGGACGTGAACGGGGATGGGGGGGCGAAAGGGGGGCGTACCTGTCCCGCCCGTTCTTTGCGCGCAAACGGGGGCAGGGGGCGAAAGGGGGGTTTGCCACCTTGCGGCCCCCCTTCGCGTGTAAACAGGGGTGGGGGTGCTTGTCCCACGCGGTCTTGCGCACGTGTACGGGGCCGGGGGTGCAAAGGATGGAGGAGGGAGGGGAGGGCTGCGCGCCAAAAGGGAAGGGGGGGTTGAACGCTGCATGCGACGACGTGGCAGCACACGCATTGCTTACCTTATTTGCTTTTGTTTGTAATATATTTGCGCCACACAAATAAAACAAAAACACGATTATGTTATATTTATATTTGTGATAAGTTACATAATTTTCGAGCCAAACTTTATTTTTGGTTCCAAGTTTGTGGATTGGTAGACACGTGATGTCATGTGACGTGTTAGGGGGGGGGTTGAGCTGAGACAGCTGAGTTACATGAACTGGCCTACCTCAACCCCACCCCTAACATGTCACGTGATGTATTACGTGATGTTTTTCGCAAGTTAAGCACCGTGCATCAACCCCAACAAATCATTCTCACAGTCCGGACCGCGCTGACCGCTTCTGCACCACTCATTTTTAAACTCCGATTTCTTCGGTTTTTAAGTCATTTTATTTCTAGAGTAGAAAATAATGTGTGTAGTTGACCTTTGTAATCATGAGAAACATATAAATATATTTATTAGCTAATAAAAATTACATAAACTATAGACCTCTTTTTTTGTCTAAGGCGAACCCCCCTGGCAAACGGGGTGTGCGCGTGCCCCCTGCCTCGTCCACGTGTCGCCCCCATGCGGAAACCTGGGCAGGGTGGCACACCTCCCAGTCGCGTGGAGCCCCCCGGCTCGGTTTGTGCGCCACCCTGACCCCACTCACCGTTCGTTTGTGCGCACCCCCCTTCCATTCCACGCCCCGTCCGTTCGCGCGTCGCACCTGCGCACCGGGGTGGCCCTTTTGCACGAAAACGGGGGGCAAGCGGCGAGAAGAGGGGGTTCCCGCGTAGTCCCCCCATTCGCGCAAACGGGTGCAGGGGGGCTGATCTGCACAGTCTCGCATTAGCGTCCCGTTTGTGCGTGTGAATGAGGGGTGGGCTCACCTTTCCCACGCCCCCTTTCCGCGCGTATCGAGAGGCGGCCAAGGGGGGTTGCCAGGCGGCGTGCCCTCGTGCGCCCCCCTTCCACGTGAATGGGGAAAGAAAGGGCCGAGGGTGGTGTGCCCACGCGTACCCCTTTCCGCGCGCACAGGACGGTGCGGTCGTGAAGGGAGGGGAGGGACCGGGGGCGAAGGGGGGCGGCATGCCCTCATGCTCCCCCCTTTCGCGCGAATGGGGAAGGGAGGGGCCGGCGTGCCCTCGCATGCGCCCTTTCCGCGCGTACAGGGCGCTGCGGCCAAAGGAGGAGGGGGACGGGCCGGGAGTTGCGTGCCCTCGTGTGCCTCCTTTCCGCACGTACTGGGCGCCGCGGCTGAAAGGGGAGGGGCCGGGGCGACGTGCCCTCCCTTCCTGTGTGAATAGGGCGCGCGGATAGGGGAAGGGGGGCTGCAAACGACGGGATATGCCCTCGTGCGCCCCCCCTTCCGCACGGACATGGTGGCGCGGATGGAAAAGGGAGGGACCGGGGGCGGTGGGCATCGTGCGCCCGCGCGCAAACGAGGGGGGCAGGACGTGCCCCTTCTCATGTGGCTCCCCGTTCGCGCGCAAACTGAGGCGGGGGCGCAAAGGGGGGGGGTCTGGTCCCGCATGGTCCCCGTCCTGTTTGCACGTGAACGAGGGCGGAGGGGGCAAATGAGGGGTGCTTACCTTTCCCGCCCCCCCGCCCCCCCCTTGCGCAAACGGGCGCAGGGCGGCGCGCAAAAGGGAGAAGGGGGGGTTCTCCTGAGCGCGAAGGAGGGGGGAAATGGGGGCCCGCCGTTCCCGCACCCGTGCCCCCTTTGCGCGAAAACAGGGGTGGGGCAAAAGGCCCCTTCCTGTTCCCGCGCAAACGGAGGCGGGGCGCAAGGGGAGGGAATGGTCCTCGTTCGTGTATCCTGTTCAGTAGGAGTGGGGGCGGACGGCGGGAAAAGGGGGAGGCCCAAGGGAGGAGGCTGAGGGGGGCTCAGAGAGGGGTCGTGCAGCGTGCGGCGACGCGGGGAGTTGCGCCCCGCCATGCGGCCAACGGGGCACGTGGAAAGGGGGGGCATAAAGGAAGGGACTGGTGGGGGGGCGCACTGACAGGGCGGGCAAGGAGGGAGCGGGCCAGGCGTGTCGTTGATACACAAACACGTTTGCGTGTTATTTGGTTTTATTTACTCTAGAAATAAAATGACTTGAAAACCGAAGAAATCGGAATTTAAAAATGAGTGGCGCAGAAGCGGTCAGTGCGGTCCGGACCGTGAGAATGGTTTGTTGGGGTTGATGCACGGTGCTCAACTTGCGAAAAACATTACGTAATACATCACGTGACATGTTAGGGGTGGGGTTGAGGTGGGCCAGTTGAGGGACATGAGTCGCGTCAAGTGCAGGCTTCTGGTCAGCTACGTGGAAGGAACTGCACCTGATACCGACAGTGGCACCGCTTACCTTGAATAGTAAATGCGGTTCTACGAGACGCTGCTTGGTCTTAAACATAATGTCCTCAAAAGCTCGCCAGAACTACTCTAGTTCGTCTCCTTCTACTTTCTCCTGGTTAGTCTAATGACGGCCTGATTAGACCTACCCGAGTCGGCCATACCGGCTGTACAACCGACAATCCCCTCCCCTCTTCAATACTATCGTTTCCACACCTCTGCAAACGTACCCATTACTGCAAATTCCGAAAGATCTTAGTAAATCAGTACTTTCCTGGCACCCTTTCTTCCCAAAAAAAAATACACTATGTTCTCTAGCATATGAAGATATAAGATCACACAATATAATGAGGATCAGAGCAAAATTAGGGTCATGAAAAATTGACAAAGGTGATGGGGTGGCCCAAAATGCGTGCCCACACCCCCCAGATCTGAGCGATCCCAACATCCCTACTGGACCTCACCTCACTGTGATGTTATTATCCATTACTACAGTGACTCTATAAATTTTGGAGTCAATAGACGGAGGCGATCGAGTTGGAGAAGCAAAACTCACCAAGGACCATGAAGAGGTGACAAAACGTGACCCAATTCGGCAAACTCCTTTTCGGACAGCAAAATGACTGGCACGTGTTGCCACATTTGCCGAAACGCCGCTCATTCCTCTGCCTGCGAAAACCCTGCCGCCTCTGTGACAATCCGTGACTAAAATTTGCAGAGGTGGGTCCCATTGCTCCACATTGAACAGACTCAGAAACAAATGAATAAAAATCTGATTTGGGTGGGATATACATGTATCTATTACTATGTACAAAATAAAGTAGCTACGATATGTTGTTGAAGCTACAAAAAAGAAATACCGTGTTTTTGCAGAGGTGCGGGAACGATAGTATGGCTATCACCCCAATAATCACATCACATTTACAACCTCTGCCGAAGAAGGGGCACAAGATGCAAGGCCCTTCCACCAGTGAGGGATGCAAACAGTCATTGGTTCATCCAGACCAGAAAGCGAATCATGATGGATACCGAGGTATGGCACATTCAAAAGTATGATCAGATTGCATATGCCCTCATCGTAAGAATCTCACATCGCAACCCCAGCCTTGATTGAGTCTTACAGCAGGTTTCATAACAGTTGTCATGTTACGACCACTTTAGGTGTATAGGCGGTATTTGAATAGGCACCTTGGTGACCATGCCGAATTTCTTTCCCACAAAAACTAATCATAGTAATTAATAAATGAATTTATCTATTCTACTTATCGGTCTTGAAAATCATTTGTGGAATACGGTAAATTGCGCTGCACGTGTCCAGTCTGAGCATAACCCAGAGTATAAATCGATTCAAACAAAAGAAAAGACAGTGGGGCACTACGGTACAAGACTAGTACGAGTGTCAACAAGAGGGACCGGGTTTGGAAACTGGCGAGCACGGCTTGCATGTGCAGCGCCACTGCATGAAACTCGAAGGACTTGCTCAGGCTGTTGGGGCTTGTTATGATTTAAGAAGGAAATATCCCGAGTAGGGATCAGAGGGCTGTGGTAGAGGTGAGAGCGGACGCTCCTATTTCGCTGCTCGTCCTTACTCATACATGCGCGTGTCCGTAGCTTAGTAATACATATGCTCGGTCTCTCGCTCTCGTTGCCGGTCCAATCTCCGGGCTCGGTTAGTCCCGGGATGTGCCTCAACACTCCCCTTCATACCGGGGCTAATCCCATTTCCGCGGTATGTCGCTTGTGCTTGGGGCGCGCTAAAGGCTTGGTCAATATATCTGCTGTCTGTTCTGGATCTCGGCAACTCTCGACTCTCACGGTTCCATTTTCAACTGCTTCGCGTATCCAATGCCATCGCGGCTCGATGTGTTTGGTCCGCTGATGGTACATAGGATTGCGTGCTAATGCTATCGAGCCATCGTTATTGCCTTCTATCAGGCTGGGGCTGAGCTGGCTGAATCCTAGTTCGTTGAATAGGTTTCTTAACCAGCACACCTCTCGGCCCGCTTCTGACAATGCGATGTACTCTGCTTCAGTCGACGATAGAGCTACCGTGCTTTGTTTCTTCGACATCCATGTAATCGCGCCGCCTCCGCATATGAAGATGTATCCCGTGGTCGACTTTCGATCATTGGTGTTCCTATAGGCGGCGTCCGAGAAACCGTTGAAGAGGTTCGTATCCCCACTCCGGTTCGGCACCGCCGAATAGGTTATCCCATATGACTTTGTCCCCTTTAGATACCTCAAGATTCGCTTCAACATTCCCATATGCTGTAAGCTTGGATTGGCGGTGTACGATGCCAACCTATTCACGGCGAATGCTATATCCGGTCTCGTGGCGTTTGCGAGAAATTGGAGCTCCCCGAGTAAGCGTGCGTACGGGTTACTTCTATTCCCGTCGCCCTCCTCAGGGTTTGCTTCCAATCGCACGTTAGGATCCAATGGCATGGCAACTGCGTTTGCTCCTTCCATCCCCTGCTTCTTCAAGATCGACTCTATGTATCACTCCTGGGAGATCGTGATGGAATGATTCCGTCTGGTGACCTCGATGCCTACGATTTTGGCAGGTTCGCCCAGATCGGTTACTTCCCATTCAGAACGTAAGTCCGTCTTTATCATCGCCATTGAATCTTCTGACGTTGCGAATAACATTAGATCGTCAACCCAGACTGTGATGACTTCCAAGTCGTCCGTCTTTCTTCGCACATACGCACACGGATCCGCGATTAGGCGTTCGTAGCCGTGTAGCTTCAGCTTGCTGTCGAGCTCTTTATTCCATTCGCGCCTGGATTGTTTCAGTCCGTATAGGGTCTTTACAAGTAAGCAAACTTTCCCGGTTCCGTCTTCATACCCTTCGGGCTGACGCATGTATACCTTCTCTTTTAGGGTCCCGTTTAGGTATGCTCCCTTGACATCCATCTGCTGGATTATCAAGTTCTTGATCGCCCCGACAGCAAGGATCGCTCGTAGCGTCTCAAGCCTGACTACAGGGGAGAAGGTTTCCAGGTAATTGTGTCCTGGTCTCTGCGCGCATCCCTTTGCCACTAACCTCGCTTTGTATTTTAGGAGGTCGCCGAGCTTATTATATTTCTTCACGAAGACCCACTTATTTGATATCGGGACTGCATCGGCGAGCTTATCGACCAATTTCCAAGTTCCCATCTCTCGGAGTTGGTCCATCTCGGCCTGCACCGCGCGTTCCCATTGGGGCCATTCAGGAGATCGGACTGCCTCGTCAAGGGTCTTAGGTTCGTCTCCTCCAAATGTCTGCTCAGCATCTGCAGCGTTTACCTCATTTTCCTCGTAGGAGAAAGGGTCATTTAGGTAACGATAGTCCACGCATTTTCCATGTGTTCGCCGGGTGTCTGTCGCCTCACTCTCCTCGTCTCGCTTTCTCTTCAAACTATCACTGCCTGACTCGCTCTTCGACTGTTCCGTACCACTTTCTTCCTGGCTCTTTGGCTCATGGCTCTTTGGCTCAGGGTTTTGTGGGTACGTTCGGTCATTTGGCTCGTCTGGTCGTCCGCCTGTAGGCAGCGTGTTTCCCTCTGACTCCCCTTCACGCAGTGTATCAGGTGCGACCTGTATACCCTCATGAGGTGTTTCCTCTTTAGGAAGGGTTAGAAAGCGGAAGTTTCGTGAGGTGAGTACTTGTCTCGTTTCTTCTTTGTAATATTTTACAGCGTTCGCACCTTCATCATACCCGACGTATAGTTGGCGTCGTGATTTGGGTTGCATCTTCCGCTGCTCATGTGTCCCCTGGAGTAATACCCATACGGGCTGTAACGCTCCACCGGGCGTTGCCTTCTAACACCGCGTGCTAGGCTCGTCGGGTCCTAACGGTCACACTTCAAGATGACTTGGGAAAGTCGTTCACGTGGGATCTCAGAGGAGAGACGGAGTAGAGTGGCCCAAAGAATGCAGAGGGCGCAAAAGAGGAGAGTGGAGAGAGTTGCAGAGGCAGACAGCGTGCAAAGGGAAGCGGAAATGAGGAGAGAGGTGGCTTCAGGAACAGTCTTTGATTGAACACGGAAGTCCTGCTATCAGCGTCACTACTTGCAGACAGCTCAGTAGCTAGCACAGGAGTTGGGTGGTATAATCCAAGAAGTCAAGCTTAGGTCTTCAGCGACCATAAGCCAGAGCCTATATACACATCCAAGGAGGTTTGAACCCCAGCTTGGAACTCCGAAATCCTAATATAGGGATCCTAGGAATGAGTCACAACGAGTCAGAGATAACGGATAGCCAATGGCGTAAGGCCCTCATGGCATGAGTCAGAGATAAGAAACACGAGTCATACAGTCCATCAGAAATCAGGCACAATCATGTACGAGTCACAAACATGAGGCGTTCTAGCCTCGGTCCAGGCACAAGCTCATCTGGATCCATCTGGTGCGAGTCTAGACCAGGTCACGTGCCAGGGTCACGTGACGGGCGGCGCTAAAGTCACGTGCGCTATTCCCAGTATTCCTGAGATTTCTGAGCGCTCCCATATACGTAATACCCAACGGGTGACTTAGCTCTGGGCGCTTGGGCATGCTCTGCCACAAGTCTTGAGATTTGCGCTTCTTCTTCGGCATAATCCGCTTGCGAGCGTCTGACAGCGGTTCCGAGTGGTCGTTCCGGGCGGGCCGTAGGGCGGATTGTAACACGGGCGCGCCGAACTCTCTAAGGTGCGCCACATTTGGTCTTTTACCAGCCCATTCTTCGTATGGTGTGTGATCTCCCAGGGGTATGGTGTATGATCTATTTCGTAAGTATGCGGCATGACAGACAGCGTACTCCCATAAGAATTCTGGTACGTGCTGTGCCCGCATCATGGCTCGCGCCAGCTCAACTAGGGTTCGGTTCGCTCGTTTGGCGATACCGTTTTGGGGAGGTGAGTATGGTGCGGTCATCTGTAACTCTACGCCGTGCTCACGGCACCATTTTCGTAGGTTCTCATTCACGAACTCTTTCCCGCGGTCGACTCGTATCGCTCGTGGGTTCCTCCCTTGTGTGATCAGGTGCGTTAGGTAATTCTTCACCATTTGCGCAGCCTCATCTTTACGCTTTAGGAGGTTGATCGTGAGGTGACGTGTTGCGTCATCCATCAGCAAAATATAATACTGATGTCCGTGTATAGAGACGACGTCATACTTTCCCCATACATCTATGTGGGTAAGTTGACCAGGTTCTGTATGCCTGTCCGTCTTCTTATTAAACGGTTCAACAGTTTGCTTGGCTTCGGTGCACGCTGCGCAGTCGGGTTTCGGTGACGTAACGTCTACACGTAAACCATTGACTAGGTTCTTGTCCAACAGCCTCTGTAAGCCGCTGTAACTTACGTGCCCGAACCTTTTGTGCCAGGTTTCCCAGGTCATCATTCCCTCAGTCGCAGAGAAAGTTACCGGTTTGTCTTGGAGGTTAGTCATGCCGCGGACTCGGAGATCCATCTTGTATAAGTTGTTTTCGATCTTTCTCCCTTCCGCGCTGACTATTCCGTGCTTTGTGATTAGTTTGAGCACACCTCCGAGGCATGTATAGCTTCGTCCGGCGCTGTCCCATCTTCCAAGGGATATGAGGTTGTTCCTGTTATTTGGGATATAGAGGACATCGGTGAGTCGCAAGACGTGGTTGCCCCCATCATACTGAGATGTCAGTTCGATAGTGCCGCGTCCCTCTACTCTTATATGTGTATTGCCCACTCCTGCCACGGTCTTACCGGGTGCAGGTTCAAGGTGAGTGAACATTTCACGCTGATTCGCGACGTGCGAGGTTGTCGCACTGTCTGCTAACCATTTGTAACGGTGAAAATCGTGATCAATTGGTCCCATGAAACACTCGTTGTCATCGACGGAGAAGTGGTGAGTCTCTTCCATAAGTCCGTCCGACAACGGCTCGTAGAACGTTAGCGGGAGCTCCTCATTGCCCAGGAGGAGCGGCCCATCGTCCTGCGGCTGCTCGTCGGTTACATCGACAATATGACTCTGCGTTTCTTCGTCTTTTATGGTAGGCATTGGCGAGTCTTGATCTTTTGTGATAGACCGCGCTGCCTCCTGACTCTCCGTTGACAGGTTACTTTCATCGGCCACATTCGTACGATCTCCCTTGCTCTTCTTGGAGTCTGTCGTATCTTCTTCGTCATTCTTCCTCTTCTGACTCGTCTTATTCCAGCAATCTCTCTTCACATGCCCCCATTTACCGCAAGCGTCACAGCGGGGCTTGCCTAAGTGTCGGCAGTCCTGTGTTACGGTTACGGAAGTGGACGCTTACTACGCGGTGATGACTCCCTTAGTAAGTCGTAATCGGTCATGGACTTCTCGCATCAGTCAGCAGTACCATATCACATGCCAATGCGGCATGACTCATTACTAGGATAGCGATAATAGGGTTCGAGCTATTTACGCCACTAGTAGTACAAGATTCACGGGGAGCTTTAAAGCCATACCCCTTATGTATAAATAGAGGAGGACAAAGACCAGAATACGCCATTCTGGTCTTCTTCAATAGCCATTCCAGTCCTACTCCTTTCTCTCCTCTCAGTCGTCTGTCTCCCCTTTCGCTTGACTCTTGTAGAGCAAGTCGTGCAACGAAAACGCCTAGTGGATCTAGCCCTAGTGCTTACAGAGATCACGTGCCGCAGAGGAGCCGTGTATCCGATATCAACTTGACTTAGGTCCTCACGCTGAGTAGTCAACGCCCTTTCGTTGTCCAAGTCGGACTCACGCCAGTGGCGGCGTTACATTAAGACCAGAATCTCTCAACCGTGGCGTTCACAACTCGAGATCGTTGGACTAACTTCAGACCCTACACCCTCGAAAGACGAGGAGACCGCAACGTACCCACACAGTTCCTAGGAGCCGCTAGGTGGAGGGAATACCGAGGAGACACCGGGTACTTCGTTGACTTCGCATCGGGACCAACCCGATATCGAGCAGTTGAGTTCAACTTCGATAACACGTGCTGGGTGGAAATTACGTGGAACCCCATAGACAACCGGTGGGACGTGGTACGACCAGCAGGCCGAAACTATAATTGCGATATCGACGCCCGGACCCTACCCACAAGAGAGCAGTGGGGACGCATCGACGGACAAGAAGAAGAGCCCAGTAACTCGGAACCAAGAACACCCGCACCCTCAGAAACAAGCGGAGAAGACGAAAGTCAAACGGGAGAAGAAGACGAACCCGAAGTAGAAGACGAACCCGAAGTAGCGGACGTCATCCAAACAGCTGAGTTGCTCCACATCCACGAACCCGAAACCATCCACATTCGATCTCCCGCCATAGAAATGGCCACAGCCACCCTCACGCAGGAGGAAACACTCATAACCGAAGAAGTACGACGTATCAGAGAGGAAGCTAATGCCATCCTCCTACCTATTAACCCGTCCACGGGACACCGAATGGACGCCGACGAAGCAGCGATATTCCGCGCAGTGGGACCAGATCATCCCGACCCTCCGCCGGGAGCAGGAGGAAGTCAACCCCCTCACCGACCCTATGGGAGGCCGGGAGACTTCGGAGGAGGACCTCCCAGAGGGGGGCCACCCGGAGGAAGACCACCCGGAGGAGGGCCACCCGGAGGAGGGCCACCCGGAGGAGGGCCACCCGGAGGAGCCCAACCAGGCGAGGGAAAGCTCGAGGGAGAAAAACCCACCGTTTTTACGGGGGACAGAACGCTGTACGAATCCTTCCTAACTCAGTGGCACCTTTACTGGGGATTGAATGCAGATGCCCCAATCTTCCGGAACGTATACCGACGATGCCTACTATTCCTCGGATTCGTCAAAGGACCAATGGTCAGCAACTGGACGCTGAGCTTCCTGGGATGGCTCAACAACGAATTAAGGACGGGCCGCGATAGGTATGACGAGTTCCTATGGGACACTCTTACAGCCGGTTTCTCGGATCGTTTCTCCAACATCCTAGAACAAGAACAAGCCCAGGCCGCACTGGCAAAGGGAATCAAAATGATTGGAGATGACATCGACACGTACGTCACCAACTTCGAACAACTGGCAAGACAGGCCGATTACCGCCTAAACGACCGACAAACAATCGATCGCTTCACGGCGGGACTACCGAGCAAATTATTCACCAAGGTGTACGAACTCGACAGTCCAGTAACCTTCGACGAATGGAAAGCTGCAACCTTAAAACGCCAGAAGCAATACATTCACCTTCGCGCCCGACTCAATCTGTCCACCCCAACACGAGTAACCCCGCCACGCTCGCAACCGCCTCGAGGCTTCGGAAATATATGGAATCCCCCTCGATATCCACCTCCTCGCCACGACCCAAACACCATGGACACCTCGGCAGACCGCTCCCGTGCCCGTCTCGCTGGGGCGGAAGATATACTCACTAAGAATACGCAATCACGCCGCCCCCCATTTACACCACGAGGAGGAGGGAATCAGAACAGAGGAGGCGGACAAAGGCGTAATATGAGGGAAGTCATCTGCTACAATTGTAACAATCCGGGCCACTTCTCACGAGATTGCACCGCCCCACGTCGACAACAACGACAAGATAGACCTCCCATGAACCAAACCAGGTACACGGAGACGGACTATTACAGTCAACAAGAAGCCCCGACCGCCCGAGTGGCGAATACATCCACCCCCCAAGAAGCAGCTAGGAGTTGGATAGAGGGAGTGAGAGCAGCGCCAGACGACGTAAAAGACATCATCTTCCAGGACTTGTGGAGTCAGGAGGGTTTTCAGGACGCCTAAACCCATCGGCCTGGGTGAGGGCAATTAATTGTAACTCTGTAATCATGACTCGCTTCCGTTCGCTTAGAATCCCAGTCTCGATTCGTACAAGTTACTCCATGGCCGACATAAAAGGGCTCGTAGACTCCGGAGCCACCGACAACTTCATAAGACCCTCGTTCGCCAAACGGATGGGGTTAGGACTACAACCGTTAGATCGTCCAAAGAGGATATGGAACATCGATAATACGGAAAATAAAGCTGGGTCTATCACCCACTTCATTGACCTCGACGTAGAAACAACGGGAATTCACAGAACCATGCGCTTCCTAGTCACCGACATAGGAAGCGAAGAACTAGTACTCGGATACCCCTGGCTAGCAGCATACGAACCCACCATCAGCTGGAAACACGCCACCATACATGAAAACGCCCTGCCAGTAGTACTGCGATCCATCAACCCCACAGAGCCGCAGACCATATTGGCCGCCACCTTTACTCAAAAGGACCGAGAGGACGTGATACAAGAGTTGAGAGAAGCATGCCAGTTACGTACCACAGCCACCGAATTAGCGATCGAGGCTAAGAAACCAACAGCCCCGACGGTAATACCTGAGCCATACCGACGATTCGCAAAGATCTTTAACGAAGAAGCCTCACACCGATTTCCACCGTCAAGACCCTGGGACCACGCCATCGACTTCAAACCCGGTACGCCAGCATCGATCGACTGCAAGGTGTACCCTATGACACAGGAGGAAGACGGCCAACTGAAAATCTGGCTCGAGGAACAGCTCAAAATGGGATATATTCGACCATCAAAATCTCCCTACGCTTCGTCATTCTTCTTCATCAAGAAGAAAGATGGAAAGCTTCGCCCCGTCCAAGATTACCGAAGAATCAACGCATGCACCATTCGCAATCAATACCCCCTACCCCTCATGGCAGAACTCATCAACGACCTTGGGGACGGACATATTTACACCAAACTCGATGTGCGATGGGGGTATAACAACATACGGGTGAAAGAAGGGGACGAACCGAAAGCCGCTTTCAAAACACGCTACGGCCTCTTTGAACCCTTAGTAATGTACTTCGGACTTACCAACTCACCAGCGACCTTCCAAGCCATGATGGACTACATCCTGGCCCCCATTATCGCTAAACACACGCTACTAGGGACAATCATCCGCGTCTACATGGACGACATCGGCATAGCCACCCACGAACACGCAGGAATGGCTGCCCACATCGCGGCCGTTAGCGACGTCCTACAAGTAGCCCTGGATCACGACCTCTACTTCAAACCAGAAAAATGCCTGTTCCACCAACCGCGGATGGATTACCTGGGGGTCATCCTTGAAAGGGGGGTGACACGCATGGACCCGGTAAAAATCTCGGGCATACGCGACTGGCCCCGCCCCACGAAAGTACGTGACGTACGCTCCTTCTTAGGCTTCTGCAATTTTTACCGCCTCTTCATCCGCGGGTTCGCAACGCACGCACGAGCCCTAAACAGACTCACGCGGAAGGACACGGAGTGGAACTGGGGACAAGACGAAGAAAAGGCATTCCAGACGCTGAAGGACCTCGTAACCACAGAACCTGTCCTAGCACACCCCACTCTCACCGACCAATTCGAGCTGGAAGTAGACGCATCAGGATACGCCGTGGGCGCCGTGTTGCTACAGAAGAAAGGCGACGGGAAACGACATCCGATAGGCTACTACTCAGCCACACTCAACGAAGCAGAACGGAACTACGACATTTACGACCTAGAACTCCTAGCGATCGTCAAAGCCCTTCGGCACTGGCGACCCTACCTGGCAGGATCCCCGCACAAGGTCAAGATATTCTCGGACCACCTGAACCTCACGCACTGGAAATCACCCCAGAAGATAAGTCGACGAGTCGCCAGAGAGGTACTTGAACTAATGGAATACGACTTCGAGATCCACCACATCAAAGGGACAAACAACGGACGCGCTGACGCACTGTCAAGACGACCCGACTACGATAAAGGCGAACAAGACAACAAAGGAGTCACCGTCCTCCCCGACACCGTATTCGTACGCAACATGACCACTCAACTACCTGAAAACCACCACCAGGATGAAGCCAGAATACGCCCGTGGGTGGACTCGCACAAGCTCAAGAAGATCGACGGCGTTTGGTACAGACAGGGAGCACGAGTCATCACGGGAGAAAGGGACGACATTCGCCTCATCATTCGAAATCACCACGATCCCCCAATCTATGGACATCCGGGCATTAAACGCACTGCCCGAATCGTGGAGCGTCACTACTGGTGGCCACGTATGTTGGAACACATAACTGAGTACGTCCAAGGATGCGCCGATTGCCAACGCCACAAAGTCAACAACCGACCCACCAAAGCGCCATTATCACCAATCACGCCAATCCCCGAAGCTAAGCCATTCGAAACCATAGCCTTGGATTTCATCACTAAACTACCAGTCTCCCAAGGACACGACTCGATCCTCACGGTCACAGATCACGACTGCACCAAAGCTTCGATCTTTATCCCATGCGTGGAAGAAATCACGGCTGAGGGGACGGCGGCACTCTACGTCACACACGTGTTCCGACGGTTCGGACTCCCATCCAAAATCATTAGTGATCGAGACCCTCGATTCGCCTCCAAGTTTACAAGGGAACTATGCCGGATTTTAGGAATTTATCAAAACATTTCGACAGCCTACCACCCGCGTACCGACGGACAATCGGAGAGAACCAATCAATGGCTCGAGCAATACCTCCGATTCTGGACCAACGAACGTCAAGACAACTGGGCGCACTTCCTCCCTATGGCGGAATTTGCTCACAATAGCTGGCCCCACGAAACCACAAGGAAGTCGCCCTTCGCCCTGATGATGGGATATGACCCGCGTGCTGATTGGACCGATAAGCCATCCCCTATCCCTCAGGTACTCACGAGACTTCAACAATTCCGAGAAGCACGGAGGGACGCCCAGGCACTGATCAAAAAGGCCCAGGCGCTATGGATCAAACACCGTACCACACCTCGTTATCAAGAGGGAGACCGGGTTTGGTTAGAAGGACGACATCTCCGCACCAATCAACCCACTGCCAAGCTCGCCGCGCGGAGACACGGACCATTCCGGATCATTCAGGTACTATCGCCAGTCAACTACCGACTGGAACTTCCCACGCAGTGGAGTATTCACCCGGTGTTTCACATCGATCTACTCACGCCCTACCGCGAGACGCCCATGCATGGTGAAAACTTCACGCGACCCCCACCGGATCTAGTGGACGGCGAGGAGGAATACGAAATCGAGCGGATTCTAGACTCACGGCAATTCGGCCGGAACAAGAAGATCCAATACCTTGTGAAATGGAAGGGGTATTCCGACTCGGACAATCAGTGGGTCAACAAGGCTGACATGTTCGCGGACGAAGCCATAGCGGAGTATGAAAGTACATTGGAGAGGGTTATAAGCAGGAGAACCGACGCTAAGTCAACTTCATTCCCCCACACTGGCATCTCCACTCAACCAACAATGTCTCTTCCCGCTTCCACCGTTGCCTCCTCTCTCGCTGCCCACGGAGTCGACCCCCTCACCCATCAAGAGCTTGTCACCGCGCTCGCCAACGCCACCGCCATCGAAGACGTCGACAACCCCGACGAGCCGGCCACCTACTGGCTCTTCGACCACGAAGGGCGACGCGTCTCCACCATCCCCTACTCCGCCGACGAAGTGCGCCAACTTCGCGCAATTGTCGGAGGCGGTCTCGACGACGCATCGCCCGAACCCCTCCCCGTACGTATCGAGGTTCAGGAGGAAGCAGGGCAAGACGGAAGCAACGATGAAGTGGGAAGCGTGGATGGCCCAGCGCAACTGGCGGTACGAGGCCGCCGAGTGGCGCGATCATCAACTGTCGATGGCAGCGACAAGGAGAACGAGGCTCCTCGTACGACGCCAGTGGTTCACCGCGATGCTGAGAGAGCAGTGTACGAAGCCGTAGAAGGCGCGTTGCGGGAGTACTACCCAGCTGAGCAGCCCTTCATCATCACCGCCACCGACTCTGACGACCCGCGTGAGACCCCGTTCGCGTGTGATACGATGGGGCGCCCTCTGTTCCGAGGCGACGTACAAGTCGACGCCGAGGACGCACCGCATCCCGCGGTCCGCCTGCGCTTCCTAGGCGGTGGCAACGGAGGACAGCCACCCCACGGCTACAAGCACAATCGGGGCGAAGATTTCGTCCATTACCCCATCACCGACGCACAGGGGGTCACGCGCCAAGCGACCTTCATTCAAGTTATCATGGGGCCGGACCCCCAAGTACTCGCCCTCTTAGCCGACAGCGAAAAGGTGTACACCCGGCCCCTCTACGCCGAGCCACAAGTACGCGAAGCGGGTAAGCCCCACTACAGGCCGGAGGACATGTACGCCTTCGTAGGTGGGCACAGCAACCAGCATCGCGTCGACCGCGCCGTCAACGAGCTCAAGGACACGGGGCTCAAGGCGGAGTTGACTCGCTACCGAGCGTACAAGCACGAGGCGGAGAGGATGGAGCAGCGCCTCCACGCCTTAGCGCAGGCGCTGGGGGGGGTACAAGGGGAGCTGACTCGCTCCAAGTTCCGGCTCGAGATGGCTAACACGTGGGACCGCATTACGGAAGTGCAGGAGGGTTGGATGGGAGGCATTGGACCTACTCGGCGCCGTGGGCGTCGCAGCTGAAAAGGGGGTGATGTTACGGTTACGGAAGTGGACGCTTACTACGCGGTGATGACTCCCTTAGTAAGTCGTAATCGGTCATGGACTTCTCGCATCAGTCAGCAGTACCATATCACATGCCAATGCGGCATGACTCATTACTAGGATAGCGATAATAGGGTTCGAGCTATTTACGCCACTAGTAGTACAAGATTCACGGGGAGCTTTAAAGCCATACCCCTTATGTATAAATAGAGGAGGACAAAGACCAGAATACGCCATTCTGGTCTTCTTCAATAGCCATTCCAGTCCTACTCCTTTCTCTCCTCTCAGTCGTCTGTCTCCCCTTTCGCTTGACTCTTGTAGAGCAAGTCGTGCAACGAAAACGCCTAGTGGATCTAGCCCTAGTGCTTACAGAGATCACGTGCCGCAGAGGAGCCGTGTATCCGATATCAACTTGACTTAGGTCCTCACGCTGAGTAGTCAACGCCCTTTCGTTGTCCAAGTCGGACTCACGCCAGTGGCGGCGTTACACCTGCGTGTTGTGATTCGTCTTCTTGCAATTATTACAATACTTGTTCTGGTTCACGCGCGTACTCGTCGACGTCGGACCTATCCGACTCGCGAGGTTACGTCGTCCGCGGGCAATTGCCTGATTTGTAGTGTCGTATTTTTCAGCGCGTAGTTGGCGACGCTTGTACTCCTCTAGCATAATGCCTAGGAATGTCTGTGAGTCTACTGGATCGCCACCATGAACACTTCTTCTCCCTCCGACGTAAGGAATTGAGAAGGCGTCCCATGAGTCGGGCAACGATGTTGAGATTATAGCTTTGAAGAAGGTGTCAGAAATGCGAAAGTCTTCATCGTCAAATCGAACTATCTTCTCCCAATAGTCTTTCAACTTATTGAGATGTTCGGCGATGTCGTTCCCTTCTTCGGCGACTGTGCGTAGCAGGGTCCGTATGACGGCCATCATCGTTTCCGGCCCTTTAGACTCGTGCACAGCGGAAAGGCTAGTCCACATCTTGCACGCGTTATGGTGCTTCATGATGTGTTTCGTCTGTGGCTCAGATACATTGTTTATGATAACAGCTTGAGCGAACTTGTCATTGTACACCCAGTTGCTTGCGTTCTCCGCGTCCTTAGGACATTTAACATGACCGTCGAGGTAACCTTCGATACCATAAAGGTCTAGCATACGTCGGACGCGTTCCTGCCAGAGATTCCAGTTGGATTCGTCTAGCAGATCTCCGAACTTCTGCATTGCCGCGGTCTCAGGGCTTTTGATCTTCTGGATGTTCACTACACTCGGATCATCCCGGACGTGTGAGTCACCCGAGCCATTGCCATGAGCTGCGGCGGCACTCATACTAGCTTCAGCTTCAGACATATGAGATAGGGGTTATGTGTATTCGCGCAGTGTTTATTGTGTGTGATTTAATTGGGGTGTGGTACAAGCCCTCAAGGTAGTTTTCTGTCCTTATTCAAGGACGGGGCCCATAACCTGTTATGATTTAAGAAGGAAATATCCCGAGTAGGGATCAGAGGGCTGTGGTAGAGGTGAGAGCGGACGCTCCTATTTCGCTGCTTGTCCTTACTCATACATGCGTGTGTCCATAGCTTAGTAATACATATGCTCGGTCTCTCGCTCTCGTTGCCGGTCCGATCTCTGGGCTCGGTTAGTCCTGGGATGTGCCTCAACAGGGCTTGAGGCTGTTGAAGGGTTGTGCAGAAATCCCAGACAGGGTATTCAGTCAGCATTGGAATTCATGTCGGGCCATTGTTGGCTTGAAAACACAGGAAATGGACTCACCATGATACAACAGGACCGAGCTGAGCACATGTACGCTCCGGATGGGCACCCACGTGTCTGCGTTACTATCTCCGCTGGTGGTGGTGGTGGTGGTGGCGTCGCAGGGAGCGCAGATGTGCGAGGCGAGCGCGGCGAGCATCACGTCGCCAGAGTCGGTGTCTGGGGCATACTGTTCAAATTCCTCGCAGATGAGCTGGAAGAGCGCAGTGGCCAGGATGAGCACTGAGGCTGAAAAATCAAGGATGTCGAGTGCGGAGCGCGCGCACAGGGAGAAGAAGCTGAGATGGGCCAAGGGGAGGCGTTCGATGGAGAGAATGGAGGAAGTGGTCTCGTTAGGAGAGGTGATGATCAGCAGGCGGGAGCACCCAGGCCTCCATGTCAGCGCCAGATGCTCTCCAAGGATGCCACATGTAGCACATCTTGGCCACGATCTCACCCACCGTCTCACGAAATTCTCTTCATCCCTCTTGGTTGGGTGGAGACGGGGGCAATGATGCAGGAGAGGGCATTGACATTGCAGGGCCTGGAGAGAGAGCCCCAATGCCGCTTGGGGAAGTTCACACAGATAAGGTGGCCGCGTGATCAATGTTTCCGAGTTGGACAAGAATACAGTGGTGACAGGGCGGTGACAGGACAGGGCAATGTCGAAGACGAACTGTGATGAGGCAGCTTTGTCAGCTATCCCACACCCCCAGAGTGTACAGTACACAATGTTGAATGCAGTCGGTAGCTTCCCTCACTGGCAACTGGGGTTTGATGCAACTGTACATTGGCCAGCCGCCATCCTTTCAATTCAGTGTTTTTTTTGCTCTCCAACAGTCTGAGTGACCGCCCGCAGTCATATGTTTGCACGTGCAGAAGTAGATACACAAAAAAAAAACTATGGAGGGCTTGATGAGGGACTTGGTACGGTCAAGCCCATGGTGGTTGCACCAGCCCTCTGCATCGTCCGTCATGACAGAGTGGATGGCTCCTGGAATGCGTCGTAGACGTTGCATTTCCAGACCCAAGATCCACATTGATGCACGCTGCATACTGACTTCAGAAATGGCACAGTAGCACAGTGCCGAGCATTGCAACGAAGATAACTATTCCACAACCTCATTTTTTCAAGATATCTATTCCATAACCCATGATAACCCCATTTCTCGAGAATTTCCTCGTCCACTTAGCTATGAACCCCGCTCTTGAGTTTTGGAAGTCCGTATGGTCGCTAAATTTGGGGCATGACAACTGTTATGAAACCTGCTGTATGTCACAATGCGCGATAATAAGCGTCCCGAGCTAGCCCAGGGGTTTTTACCCCAATCTGGTAGCACACAGCAATATTCAGGTGTCTCCCTCTTGGCGATTCGTTCGGGGTTCTAGGCGCCAATTCCCCTACGACCACCGGATTCAAAGACAGCTACGTGTGTATCGCAGATCACAAAGCGACCGTCTGGGAGTGCATCGGCGACCTGCTCTTCGGTTACCAGGCAGGCTCTTTTTTCCAGAATAAAGTCTCTGTGCCTGGTCGCCTCACCTCGTACGTTCGCAACACCATCTTCCGCGGATCCGCTGACCACCCTGCCGCCAGCGCCAAACCACCTCCTAGACGCCTATCGCGGCGCCCGGCTATTCTCACTCACCTTCGCTCCGCACTTCACCCAGGTCGCCGGCATTGAACTCTCCCCCGACGCGATCCGCTTCGCCACGCGCAACGCGGAGCTCGACGCACTAGCGCACGAGGTTTCCTTCCGCTCCGGCGAACGCCGCCCAGATCTTCAGCGCAGCGCGATCGTCGTTGGCTCGCCCCGCAAGGGCTGCGACGCGTTCGTGCGGCGGCTGCCTGCTCCGTGCGCAGACGGTCGTGTTGTAACGTACTCACGCAGGGGACGTCGGGGAGATCGTGTTGTCGGCGAAAGCGAAAGCGGTGGCAGAGAAATACGTCCTGGAAATCTGAGAGTCTCTTTCCACAGACAGTACACGTCGAGTCTGCAGTCTTCAGACGTCTGTTGTAAACAATTGTGTGGGGTTCGCCCTTACACAACCTTTACTACGGCCCTTATCCGAGTTTGTTTTTCGTCGCAACGTTCGCTACGCTATTTCTCATTCGGACGACCTATTCACTCAAGAGGTGGGTTCTCCAACAACCGGATGGTTCCAGACGGGTGATGGCGGTGCTATAATGACAACGGATGAAGCCAGAATTTGCTCTGCGTGGACGATGTACTATTTCGATGATCAGCCCCGAGTAATGCACCACGCTGTCATTGACGACCAGCCAAGCTCGCGTAGGAACTTTACTAGTCCGAGACCCATCACAACAAGCCCGTCGTAAAATTCGTATGGAAGTACATATCGTGACTGTAGTCGAAAGCAATATACGTATGCATGTTCGGGAGTCTACTAAATGCGTTAGGAATGATTAGATAGAATCATTGGATCGTAAAACACCAGGCTATAGAGTACGCAACTGGAATGGAAAATTCTTCTATTTGGTAAGATGGAACTTGAGTCTTTCATCAAATTCCGTTTCTGTGTCAACGACGGTTAAGGGGCGACCAGAGAGCCGGCGGGCGGTAACGAAATTCTCGACAGACGACGCCGGCAGGCCCTCTAAGCAAATCAAGTCAACAGTTGGCAACACTTCGGCGACCATCTCCCCTGTTATGTCTTCTAGTGCAAGAGCAACGCGGCTGGCAATCCTCCCAGATACGCGCAATGTCTGCACGGCGGTGAATAGGTGGAGGAGGTGATGCCACTCAACGTCGTCCATATCATCTAATTGATCGTGATAGGTGTCGAAGGCGACGAGCTTGAGATGGACCACATTGGAGAGTGTTATGGAAACATGGCTGAGTACCTGGGCTATGTGCGAAACTTGCCAATCAATCCCTTGGCATAAGACGCTTGTCCGAACAAGGCGGTTATAAGTTGTGCGAATTTTGTGACCATTCATTTCAAAGAAGACATAGTCACTGGAAAAGGTAACTTCCGCATGCCTGAATTGGGTTAACTTGGGGCCTACTGATCGATCGACGAACTTGGAGAGTTGCCCAACTTGAAAGTCAACCAACTGATTCATGTAATCTACCCTGATCCGGTCAAGTTGAGGGCTGTCAATCTGGGCAACCAGGTCCTCCAGGTACTCGCTGGCACCCTTGAACCTAAAGAAGGTGAGAGCAGGAAGGACCGTTCGTGTTGCGGGAGGCAGGCTGATTCGATCGGGGCGGGGGGTAGCCGACTGGAATTCAATGATAGTGCCTTTGAGCCGGGGCAATACGGCCAAACAAGCTGCCATCGCCTCGGGTGCAAAGTAACCGGTCGGGGGTATACTGAAAAGGCGGAGCTCGACGAGGTCACTGGCCGACAAAAGAAGCGTTGGCAATGCCGGAAAGGGAATGCCGTCTAATTCGATGTCCTGCAAACGCGGTGCAGATCCTCCCAAGAATTTGGCGGGAAGGACCGGTGCATTTCCATCATTAGAATGAATGTAGAGACGCGCCAGCGCTGGAAATGGCTCCTGCATCACCGCGGCCATCTTGTCCAGCTGCGAGCCCGTTGCGCTGAGCCTGAAATGGGATACACGATCGGGGTGCTCGAGTGCAGCAACGACATTGTCTTCATCGTTAGGAAGGACTGCCCAGTGATCGTGATTCACGTAATTCATAACGATGGGAAGGGCTGGCCAGATACCAAGATTCTTCCTGACAGGAGTTCCTTGTGTGCAGAAAATTCGGAGATCAAGACGGTATGGTGACTCGAAGATGATTTGTCGCCATCTTCGACATACGTGCACAAAGAAGTGCCATCCCCATACGTGGTACATGGTGTCTCTCTCTTGACATAAGTCAAATATTTCAAGCAAGACATCGTCTGGGAGCATATTGATCATCGTGCCAGGTCTATAACCATTGCCTGTTCCATCAACACTCAGTACTCGCTGGGATTGCTACGGGATGCTAAAGGGCACACCTTGAGCGCGTACATTCTTTTGTTTCTTCCGACGACCCTGGGCAATCTTTCTGATATGTGAGGCGGCACCAGAGGACGAATCACTCGGTATGGAGAACAGACCATTGTTAATTGAAGATCAGCAGTGAGTACTCAGTCATTTAGTAGGCACTGAACATACCTGGGACAGCCGATTGAAAGGAGAAGCGAGGCAAAATTCGGAAGGGAGACTAAATGGCTGAGTAGAGAGTAGAGTGGTGGTGAGAAGTCGGTCAATCAGTCTAGGAGTATGGAAAACGAAAGCCTGGACAAACCTATGAGTGCCCATCAATACTACGGATAATGAACCACAGTGCTATGTAGTAAGCTCTGTCGACGAGGAGCTACTCTTATACTGTTCCAACCCTATGAAACGTAATCCTGTTCAGCTGCTGCAGAATGCAGTACAATGGGTGGCGGTGTTCAACACCGCCACACTGAAGGCCCTACGCCTCCGCATGCTATCCGTCCGTGGCCTGAGGCGCATCCCCATCCACAGTCTGACTGAGTTAAAAGAATTGACTCAAGCAAAGAGTACCAGATGACATAGATCCTATTTCTAGGAAAGCAGTGCCTGGGCAGACTATGGGAGCACAATTACATACCCACACAGCACGACAAACTACGGACAGTAGCTCATACACCATACAGCGTGCTACAGTACATCAAGCGCACGTAGCAGTGACATAGAGGCACGTTCCAAAAAATCGACGGGACAACGCTCACAACTTTGCAAGTTGCAATAGCCCTTCCGAGTGCGACTTGGATCTGACCTTGTCCACATCTGCACGGGTAATCGTTCGCAGTTCATGAGCGTGATTATATCCCAATCTATAATAAAAAAGGGACCAAATGACGTCTGTCTCAAAACACGGGGAAGAAAATGTCAAGATTTACCTGTCGCGTCCGTCTGGGCCGTCGGCGTGGTGAAACTCTGGGCGACGGAGGAGACTGACGACGACTGCGCCGCCGAGCCCGATGTGATGCACAAGGCCATACTTCCCCCGCGCGTCGGCCAGGTCGAATAGTCCTGGCGCTTGCATAGGCCCAGCCCCTTCTGAACATTAGCCCAAATGATGCCAGACAGGTAGCGGATAAAACCTCACAATTCCGGATTTGCACTGACAATGCGAGGCATCAGTTAATGGTCAGGGTGGGGTGGGGCATCTTAAAGCCAGGTAGGGACGTACTTGTGATCGAGAAGTGCATTGCCAGGCCCGTAGCACCAAGAGGGTGTCCGTTAGCCTCGAGTCCACCGCTCGGGTTGACCACATACTTCCTTCCGTACTACCGACCAAAGTCTCGTAAACCGAGGCGTGCGGAGAAGGGTAACGCATACCGTATTGTCCCCACGCTCGACGAACCGATGCGCATCGTCGACGGCGCACAGTCCAAGTGCCGGGTAAGTTACGAACTGGGCATATAAAATGTTAGCACCATCTGCACGTGCAGTTCAACAGTTCAAACCAATATGACCTCGCCGCGTACCTCGTTAGCAGCGAAACAGTCGTGTAGCTCGACAACCCCAACATCATCCCGGCTCGCGCCTGCCTGAGCGAAAATCTTGTCTGCCAGACGTCGGGTCATCCCATAACCAACGGTATCATCGCGCTTCGTCCCGCGAACGCGTCAAGATAGTCGGTTGCGAGCCCCGTCGCGACGAGTTCGATAGCCTGGTTTTCGAGTCTGTTGGCGTGTACGAAGGCCTCGTTTGCGAGAATACAGCACGCAGCTCCGTCCTGTTCAGCAGGGAAGAGAAGCGGATAGTCAGCATAACGCGGAAGGAGCGAGGGATGCCAATACGCAACGGAGGTCGGGCTGCACATGAACTTGGTGAGCTCGTTCGAGATTTGCGGGGAGGCGAGGACCGCGGCCTCGTCGTACCCCGCGCGGAACTGCGCATATGGGTTGTTGACAGAATGTTTATGGTTCTTCGCCGCTAAGTGCATCCCACGCATCAAACACACCCAAAAGAAAAGAAAACAGTACCGAACGCAAAACTCATCTTCGCCAGATGTTCCACCCCACCGCCGTATTTCCTGAAATACTCCGTCGCCGCGGCTCCGAGCATACGTGGCATCGGCGGCCCACGCTTAGAGTCGGGCGAGGCGCGCTCCGCGACTCCGAGGAGCGGGCCCATGGGGCTGGGTCGGTCAGGGAACGTAGGGTTGGTGCCGAGCGCTCCGGGCGCCATGCGTTCGAAGCCGAGAGCGAGCGCGCAGTGCGCGTCGCCTGCGCGGACCAGCGCCGCGGCATGGACGAGCGCGGTGCTCCCCGTCGAACAGTTGTTGTTGACGTTGGTGATCGGGATGCCGGTCAGGCCGAGCTGGGAGAGCATCGCTTGTCCTGTCGTGGATGCGCCGTAGACGTAGCCGACGAATGCGGCCTCGACGGAATCGTACGTGATCCCTGGACCGACAAGCGACGGCCGTGAGTGAACGCGGATCGGACTGGGACGGTCGGACGGCAGAAAATTACCTGCACCAAGGAGCGCCTTGGTCGCAGCCTCCAAGCCCATCTATGCGGCTGTGCAGAATCATGACATGCAAATCGTGCGAGAGTGCATATGTCGTTGACCGGGCTAGGGCGGAGAAATAGAGTCAGGCATGACTGCAATGGGTAACAAGAAAGTAGTATACCTTTGTAAACCGGCATCAATGATAAACACACGCTCTCTTTCTGCTACCATGGCTATCCAAGATGAAGTGACGACCACGCCCAAGAATGCATCATGCCAGTGAGAGTGGGACGAACGATGAGGCTGCACGTGCCTCTTCTCCTGAAGACCAACGCGAAGTCCGCTATGCGCAGAATACTCGCCGTATCGAGTATCCCGTCTAGCGATATGTCTTGCTCCAAGGTCTGTGCGGCGAACCCTTGCTACTTATATAATTTCTATTCTATCTCTAACCTGTACGACCAGGTGAGGGTCTCGCACTTTCCCCGTCCGGGCCCCCATCAGGAAAAACCACATCAGATAATCGAGCACAAAATAGTGTAATTGCGTACAATATAGTACAATTCAGCAATTTTTACCCAAAAAACCAGATAGTTTGGTTTGGCAATTTTAGTACGCCGATAAAAGGATGAACCTTAGAACGAGTTTGATAATTCCGTTTATTTGTCGAATTATGTTCATTTGTCTAAATTAAGCCGATAATTGGCAACAACCTACTACTGCGAATAAATCTCCCGTTTCCCACATTTCCCATATTATAAGCTCCTCAAAGACAATTTATTCACAGTGTATGTTCATAAACAAAGCGACATGTAACTAGTTTTCGGGGACTATGGGTGCTACGTCTGCTACTGTGTCGGTCGGGGCCGTGGTGGCTCCAGCTGCTCGGGGTATCGGGGACTTGATCAATAATATACCTCGTCATCGTCCCAGTCGTCGCTTGCAGCTTGTATCAGCTTCGGTGACGTCGACAGTGGGTGGATGTCTTGTGAGCGTGTGGCAGCCACACACTGGTTTAGAAAGGCATTAGCTACTAGCATGAGGCGGGCGGGTTCGGACTTACAACAGGTCTGATGACGTGGCAATGGCCGGGGGTAGCGGCGATGACAGGAGCGACGTGCCATAGGGACTTTGTGGCAGTGAAGGGCTGGCCCGGCGATCAATGTTAGTACTCACAAAACGAAGAAAACTAATTTATCTTTTACTTCGCGGGGGGCCAGCACGTTTGAGCCAGGTCAGACTAACCTTTTGACAGGTCTGCGGTGCGTGATGAGATACACGGGAGAACGGACCGAAGTGTGTGAATTAGAACTCGCCTCCCTTTTGTATAATTTCCCACGGTCCCTTGACTAGCTGACTAAATATAGTCAGCTGGCGCGGGTCGGAAATGAGTGGACCCGGGTCATGACAAGCTGGGCGTGGTAATGTCGTGGAACCTTGTCATCTGCACGCCTGACCGATTTGCGCGAGGGACGTCCTCGAGGCTCCACATAGATGCCAAGCACGGATGAGAAGGAAAAAAAACCCATATCTGAATAGCAGCAACAGACCTGGGCGTAAGGGACCTGCTCGAGGGTCCAGGACTATGGATTGGTTTGTTGAAGCGCAGGTAAGAGAAAAAAATGGGAAGAAAAAATGGGAAAAAGACGAACGAACATTGAAACAGTGAAGGCGCAGTGGAGAGATGTCATATACTAGTGTGGTCGTACGACTCGTACCTATGCAAAAATCGACATTTTATTTTCTGTAGCTCCAACAACACATCATAGCTACTTCATATTGTACATACCAATAGAAGAATGGATATACTGTTCAATGGTGATTTTTGCTTATTTTCTTTTTTGGCTCCTAGGGAGCACGACCGACTTCACCCCCAGATGCAAATTTGATCACGCACTGGCCCCCCAAGGTGAGATTACCTTCTACAACTCTATCGCATGTACGATATCACCCCAAATTTATCATGGGCGTTCTCATTGGTCTCTTCTAACACTCTATTCCAACAGATCTGCATGGCATTTAGCAAGATCGTTGGGATCTGGTGGTCTGGGCCTTTACTTTTTACGACTCCCCTCTCTTCCTTGTCGCACTGTAGTCGAAATTCTCAATATATTTCAATTTTTTGTTATGATCTCATATCTACAGATCCTACAGTACCTACTGTATTTTTTTTTGGGCAGAAAGGACCACGGGAAGAGGGTGATCTGAGGCCATTTTTTAAATTTGCATCCTCGTGACCATTTGCATCCACCTGACACCACTAGTATGGCGGGCGGAATGCGAAAACAAGGGCGGAACGCGAAACGGCTTCCCACGATAGGCAATCGTTTCGACGCGACTTGTTCGACGCGACTTGCGACCTTTCTTTGATCGGCTTTGCAAGTGCAGTACTGTACAGTATCATGATTTATGTCCTGTTCCGAAAAATTTGCAGTACAAAGTCCCAATCTGCACGACACTGGCATTTTTCAGCACACCATGCCTACACACCAGTTGTGCACAATATTTGAATAATTTTGTATAATTGATGCCAAAGCGAAAACCGACCATCTAAATTACCATTGATATGACAAATTATGTGTAAATGAGCTAAAAAAATATGTTTTCTGTCAAATTGGCCCAATTGGCCCAATTGTGCTAAACTTGCCGGATGTAGTTTTTCCTGATGCCCAAGGACCCATGGGTCGTCGTGCTTCTATCCGGTCCTGCCAGGAGAGGTCATTCGCACGCGCATTTAAAATGATGCACTCACTCGCAGACTTCATCGGCATTGAGGTACCAATCCCGAACTGAGGGACATGGGTCGCGTCAAGTGCAGAATTGTCGGTATCAGGTGCAGTTCCTTCCACGTGGCTGAGCCGAAGGGCTTACCTTGAACCGTAGATGCTGTTCTACGAGACGCTGTTTGATCTTAAACGCAATGTCCTTAAAGCTCGCGTTAATCTAATGATGGCCTGATTAGATCTACCCGAGTCGGCCATACCTGCTGTACGACCGACAATCCCCTCCCCTCTTCAATATGGCTATCGCCCCAAAATTACGCCACATTTACAACCTCCGCGAAGAAGGGGAACAAGATGTAAGGCCCTTCCACCAGTGAGGGATGGACACCGTCTTGCTCAAGATTGGTTTCATCCAGACCGGAAAGCGAGTCGTGATGGATACCGAGGTATGGCACATTCAAAAGTATGATCAGATTGTATATGCCCTCATCGTAGAATCTCACATCGCAACCCCAGCCTTGATGTTACAATGCGCGATAATAAGCGTCCCGAGCTAGCCCAGGGGTTCTTACCCCAATCTGGTAGCACACAGCGATATTCAGGTGTCTCCCTTTTGGAGATTCGTTCGGGGTTCTAGGCGCCAATTCCCCTACGGCCACCGGAGTCAAAGACGGCTACGTGTGTATCGCAGATTACAAGGCGACCGTCCGGGAGTGCATCGGCAACCTGCTCTTCGGTTACCAGGCAGGCTCTTTTTTCCAGAATAAAATCTCTGTGCCTGGTCCCCTTGCCTCGTACGTTCGCAACGCCACCTTCCGCGGATCCGCTGAGCACCCTGCCGCCAACGACAGCCCACCTCCTAGACGCCTACTGCGGCGCCGGGCTTTTCTCACTCACCTTCGCTCCGCGCTTCACCCAGGTTGCCGGCATCGGACTCTCCTCCGACGCGATCTGCTTCGCCACGCACAACGCGGGGCTCGACGCACTAGCGGCGCACGAGGTTTCCTTCCGCTCCTGCGAACACCGCGCAGATCTTCAGCGCACCGCACTCGTCGTTGGCTCACTCCGCAAGGGGCGCGATGCGTTCGTGCAGCGGCTGCCTGCTCTGTGCGCAGACGGTCGTGTTGTGACGTACACACAGGGGACGTCGGGCAGATCGTGTCGTCGGACGCGGTGGCAGAGAAATACGTCCTGGAAGTCTGAGATGATCCAATCTCTTTCCACAGACAGTACACGTCGAGTCTGTTGCAGTCCTCACACAACCTTACTACAGCTCATATAAGGGTGTGGTCCCCTTTATCCGATTTTTTTTATCGTCGCACGCAACATTCGCTACACTATTTCTCATTCGGATGACCTATTCAATCAAGAGATGGGTTCTAATGGTTGCAGACAGTGAGTGATGGCAGTGCTATAACGACAATGGATGAGGCCAGGATTCGCTCTGCGGGGGCGATACTCTATTTCAACGATGAGCCCCGAGTAATGCGCGCCGCGCTGTCATTGACAGCCAGCCAAGCTCCTCGCGTAGGATCTTTAGTCCGAGACACATCACAACAAGCCCGTCGTAAAATTCGTATGGAAGTACATATCGTAACAGATGTAGTCAAAAGCGATATACGTATGCATGTTCGAGCGTCTCCTAAATGCGCTAGGAATCATTAGAATCGTTGGATCGTAAAACACCAGGCATTAGAGTACGCAACTGGAATGGAATTTTCTTCTAATTGGTGAGATAGGACTTGAGTCTTTCATCAAATTCCGTCTCTGTGTCGACGACGGTTAAAGGGCGACCAGAGCACCGGCGGGTGGTAACGAAATTCTCGACAGACGACGCCGGCAGACCCTCTAAGTAAATCAAGTCAAGAGTTGGCAACACTTCGGCCAAGGGGGTGGCGGGACCGGAAATTTTGACATAACGTCGGTTTTTTTTTTTCAGCAGTTTTCGGCACCCCTCCCCCCCCATCCTTTCCATATATGGTATGTTTAAATCACGTGTATGTATCATCGCCAAAATATGGAAATCGCCGGACCGGGCATTGTAAGCACGTCAACATTGTCAACACTGACCCTTAGACTCGCACTGACCATACCATAGCATCGACACACGATCTCCTCAGCGCTCAGCGCTCATCGACTGAACCCATGCTAAGTGTGATTTCCTCCTTTGAACTGACCTGTAACTAACTACAATTTCTGTTTTCCTTTCCAGGTTTCAAATAGGTTCCATTTCTGCCTCGTTACGGCGTGCAAGAGTCGTCGTCTAGGCTGCTGCGACATGGGACCGACACACCGCGCAAATCCTGCGGCAACACTACAACAGCCCCGCAGCGCTACGACAGCGCCGCGACATCAACACAGCATGGCTACACTACGACACCCTACGCCGTGCGAGCCCTATGCCAACTCTACGATTCCGATGCAGTGCTGCAGTGCTACGACACCGACGTAGCACCGCAGCGTTTTGACACTGACGCAGCGCCGCAGTACTACGACATCACACAGTGCGGTAACACTACGACACCCATACGCCGCGCAAGCCCGGCGGCGACATTACGACGCCGACACAGCGCCGCAGGCCCGCAGCGCAGCGACACAAACACAATGCCGCCACGCTACGACATCAACAACGTGGCAACACTTCGACGCCGACACGATGCGGCAACACCATGACACCAATACCGATACTAACGCCGACGGCAGCGAGGGGTTCAGAGAGGCAGAGGGAGGCCTTCATAGTTTACTTGTATAATAACTATATTACACACATAGGAATTGTCTTGGAAGAGTGACGAAGCCAAATGCACAGAGTGCCAGTGCGGGAAAGCGACAAAGCACGCCGCGGCGCCGGCAAAGTAGCGAAGCGAGTGTAGGAAAGTGCAGGAAAGGACAGGAGAGCACGAGTGAGCACGGGCAAATACACTGCAAGGGTTCTATAAAGTGTGAAAATCACGATTCATCGAATATTCATCAGCCAGGGAGAGCGTGGTCGTACAACTCGTATTACCGCTGGGGGACCAATTCCTAATTAGGAAGGTCCAAATTTTTTCCAGGCCTCCACCGCACCCCCCCCCCCCCCCAACGTCCTGTTCGGGATTCCGGTCCCGCCACCCCCTTGACTTCGGCGACCATCTCCCCTGTTATGTCTTCTAGTGCAAGAGCAACGCGGCTGGAAATCCTCCCAGATACGCGTAGTGTCTGCACAGCGGTGAATAGGTGGAGGAGGTGCAGCCACTCAACGTCATCCGTATCCTCTGATTGGTTGGGATGGGTGTCGACGGCGAGCTTGAGATGGACGACATTGGAGAGTGTTACGGAAACATGGCTGAGTACCTGGGCCATATGGGAAAGTTGCCAATCGATCCCTTGGCATACGACCCTTATCCAAATAGGGTAGTCATAAGTTGGGCAGTTCTCATGAGGTTTGATCGTGAAGGAGACATAGTGACTGTAAAAGGTAACTTCCGCATGCCTGAATTGGGTTAACTTGGGGCCTACTGAACGATCGACGAACTTGGAGAGTTGCCCAACTTGAAAGTCAACCAACTGATTCAAGTAATCTATGCCGATCTGGTCAAGTTGAGGGCTGTCAATCTGGGTAACGAGGTCTTCCAGGTACTCGCTGGCACCCTTGAACCCAAAGGAGGTGAGAGCAGGAAGGACCGTTCGTGTTGCGGGAGGCAGGCTGATTCGATCGGGGCGGGGGGTAGCCAACTGGAATTCAAGGACAAGGGCTTCGAGCCTGAGCAATACGGCCAAACTAGTGATGGGAAAGTTCGGTTCGGTTCGGTTCAGCACCCTTTTGGCTGAACCGTGAACCGAACTTACGGTTCGGTTCGGGTGTTTGGCCGAACCTTGAACTGAACCCTCGGTTCGGGTTCATATCGCATATCGGTTCAGTTCGGTTCAGGGAGGGTCTGAACCCGAACTGAACCGAAATGACAAAAACCTAAGATCTTGCTTACGTAATCACGCCAAACGTGCGGAGTCACCAGCTAAGTGTACCACAAAAGGCATATTAACGCTTTTTGTGGTAGAACTTCAAAAAAACAATCACATTCAAGTCTAAATCTAACTATTACTGAGTTGTGTGAGGATTTATAAGGCTACTATAAGAACTATGTCATCCGCATCACTGTCAACACCTTCTAAAGACCTCGCCACCGCTGCCGGGTTGTCACATTGTTGCGTCATTGAGGTCGCTGCTGCAGTTGTCATAGTCACCGCCAAAGGTGCCCGACTCGTTGAAACTTGACAGTCGCACCGGGGACGCGTCATCGCGGTCGGCTGTGCACGCGACTCGGGGTCGCATCCTCGCGCTATTGCGGTTGCCGCTGCAGTCGTCGTCGTCGCATCGCCTTTGCTAAACTCGCCGTCGTCGTCTTCATGGGACGGAGTCGTAGTCTTCATAGTCGCGGTCTCCGTCGTTAAAGTCAAGGTGGCAGGTCTCTTCAACCGCCTTCAACGTCTCTTGACTAACTCGACTTGTTATCGTTGTTGTTAGCGTCAAACTCCAGTTTCCACCTGCAACTTACAAGAGAGTCATTGCACGGGGTACTACCGTCGATCCAGAGAAGGTACTGACTGAGGTTTGCGGCGCCGCGCGGCCAGCGTTGCGGTTCCCGAGCGACAATAATGTGTCGCTTTCAACGCTCAAGAAAGCCAATCCTTGGGACGGGTATGAAGACGACGTCCTTCCACCGAAGCGGCAAGGGAGATATCTCCGGAACCTTCGCCACCAGATCCTTTCGTAGTATCATTGCTTGTTTGGCATTGTCTTTGCTGTCAACGTGTCAATCATCATTGCCATTTTATGCCAGGGCGGGGCGAATGCCCAGCGTCTCGGCCTCATTGCCATAGCTAATCTGTCGAGCTCCATCTTCGTGCAACAGGACTACGTGATTAACGCGTTCTTCACCGTATTCTGCACGGTTCCACTCTCGTATGTGGTGAACTCTTCGCAGTCGCAGCTATTGGCGGCGCATGCAGATCGGGACCGAGTTGTCGCGATCGTCGTTGCGACTTTCTAGTCGAGGTCGTCGTCATCAGCGTAGCCGTGGTTGGCGACGCACACGGCTTGAGGCTGCATTGACTTATTGATTGCCTGCCGTCGCCGCCGCCGTCATGATAAGGGTCGCGGGCAGCCGGAGGAGCTTAAATGAGTAGAGCAATAGCGCTATAGTTAAACCAAGTCTCACGTAGCTCGAGTGCATCAACAGCGTGCCCCTCAATGTCGCTGCCGTCGTTGTCGCGGTCTTCGAGTTGCAGCCGTTGGGGCAGTCGCCGCCAACTTCACCATCGCGGCCATCGTCATCAGTCTGGTGACGTGGTCTGTTGTTGGGGCTGCATGCGACTCGGTGCCGCCTGCCGCTGCCGTCGTCATCGTCATGATGGGGGTTGCAAGTAGCTCAGGGGAGCTTGAGCGACTGATACTCACCTAGCTCGGATGAGGCGGCATGCCCCTCATCGTTGTCGAGGTTGGTAGCACACGTGGCCCGGGGTTGGAGTGCCCATCACTGCTACCGCCGCCGTGGTGTCCAAGTGTTGAGGGTTTTGGAAGGCCCGGAAAGGGCAAAACAGCTCCAAGTCAGGTCTGCGTTGACACGAGGTCCCAACGTCGTCGTCGCATTGTCGGCCACGTTGAGGGTGTTCCCGCAGCCGCCCTGCCGTCGTCGTCGTCAAGGCCGTCATATTCATGGTTAGTGTAACGCCACCACAGGGGCGTTAAGTACGACGTGTACTTCGTAAGTCGTGCGGGTCACGGAATGGCGTTGGTCGGTTAGGACCGGAGATGATGATGCACAAGTATCACTTGGCCTCCCGGGGCACAAGGATAATAGTAGGGATCAAGATAGGCTCAAGCGTAAGAGCGAGCAGACAGGTTAACTCAAGCGCAAAGGCGAGTTCACTCGGGGTCATGAGACGGATGATGTGGTATTACACAAGAAGTCAAGTCTACTGTACAAGCTAGGTATACGAGACCTTATATAGTAGTACAGGGTGTTTGGCCAGGCCAAACACAAGACGTGATAATGAGCCTCCTGCTCGAGAATGGAACAAAGGGGAATTCGGATATAGCGAGATAAAGATGCGCGGAGTCATGCGCTTATGGAAGTAGCTCGGAAATGTGGGGTGGTTTTTGATGGCGCAAACTACCCCTCGAATCGAGTCGTGCGTAAGTGGAATCAGGGAAAACGAAGCGGCGCGTGAGAAACGAGAAGCCCGCGGAAACCGCGTATCGTACAGGGAACATAGAAGCGAGCAAAAGAAAGTGGTCAGATCGTAACAGTTAGGGTTCTGCAATCGCAAAAAGGTTGGAGTGTTGACAATGAGGAGGCGATGAGAGAGGGAATGGGGGGATAGCCACGATGCAGCCGCCACGCGCCGGCGCCGCCACACGACGCCACACACAAGTAGTGATGGTAAAGTTCAGTTCGAACTTCGGTGCGAACCCGAACTTTCCTGAACCGAACCCCGGTTCAGGGTTCGGGTTCGGCCATTGACCCGAACCGGACCGATGGTTCCGTTCGGGGTTCGGCAAAACCCTGATTTTCGTGAACCGTCGTGAACCGCGTTTGAACAGGTTCGAACCGAACTTTTGATACTGTAGCTGGCAAATGTACAATTTTTAAAATTTCCGAAATGAAGTATATTACAGTTCGGCCCATTCCAAAAGTGCAAAAGTGTGTGCGAGGTGTCGGATTCACAAGTCTGAAAAACCATGGGACCTTGTGTGTGGCGTCGTGTGGCGGCGCCGGCGCGTGGCGGCTGCATCATGGCTATCCCCCCATTCCCTCTCTCATCGCCTCCTCATTGTCAACACTCCAACCTTTTTGCGATCGCAGAACCCTAACCATGAATATGACGGCCTTGACGACGACGACGGCAGGGCGGCTGCGGGAACACCCTCAACGTGGCCGACAATGCGACGACGACGTTGGGACCTCGTGTCAACGCAGACCTGACTTGGAGCTGTTTTTCCCTTTCCGGGCCTTCCAAAACCCTCAACACTTGGACACCACGGCGGCAGTAGCAGTGATGGGCACTCCAACCCCGGGCCACGTGTGCTACCAACCTCGACAACGATGAGGGGCATGCCGCCTCATCCGAGCTAGGTGAGTATCAGTCGCTCAAGCTCCCCTGAGCTACTTGCAACCCCCATCATGACGATGACGACGGCAGCGGCAGGCGGCACCGAGTCGCATGCAGCCCCAACAACAGACCACGTCACCAGACTGATGACGATGGCCGCGATGGTGAAGTTGGCGGCGACTGCCCCAACGGCTGCAACTCGAAGACCGCGACAACGACGGCAGCGACATTGAGGGGCACGCTGTTGATGCACTCGAGCTACGTGAGACTTGGTTTAACTATAGCGCTATTGCTCTACTCATTTAAGCTCCTCCGGCTGCCCGCGACCCTTATCATGACGGCGGCGGCGACGGCAGGCAATCAATAAGTCAATGCAGCCTCAAGCCGTGTGCGTCGCCAACCACGGCTACGCTGATGACGACGACCTCGACTAGAAAGTCGCAACGACGATCGCGACAACTCGGTCCCGATCTGCATGCGCCGCCAATAGCTGCGACTGCGAAGAGTTCACCACATACGAGAGTGGAACCGTGCAGAATACGGTGAAGAACGCGTTAATCACGTAGTCCTGTTGCACGAAGATGGAGCTCGACAGATTAGCTATGGCAATGAGGCCGAGACGCTGGGCATTCGCCCCGCCCTGGCATAAAATGGCAATGATGATTGACACGTTGACAGCAAAGACAATGCCAAACAAGCAATGATACTACGAAAGGATCTGGTGGCGAAGGTTCCGGAGATATCTCCCTTGCCGCTTCGGTGGAAGGACGTCGTCTTCATACCCGTCCCAAGGATTGGCTTTCTTGAGCGTTGAAAGCGACACATTATTGTCGCTCGGGAACCGCAACGCTGGCCGCGCGGCGCCGCAAACCTCAGTCAGTACCTTCTCTGGATCGACGGTAGTACCCCGTGCAATGACTCTCTTGTAAGTTGCAGGTGGAAACTGGAGTTTGACGCTAACAACAACGATAACAAGTCGAGTTAGTCAAGAGACGTTGAAGGCGGTTGAAGAGACCTGCCACCTTGACTTTAACGACGGAGACCGCGACTATGAAGACTACGACTCCGTCCCATGAAGACGACGACGGCGAGTTTAGCAAAGGCGATGCGACGACGACGACTGCAGCGGCAACCGCAATAGCGCGAGGATGCGACCCCGAGTCGCGTGCACAGCCGACCGCGATGACGCGTCCCCGGTGCGACTGTCAAGTTTCAACGAGTCGGGCACCTTTGGCGGTGACTATGACAACTGCAGCAGCGACCTCAATGACGCAACAATGTGACAACCCGGCAGCGGTGGCGAGGTCTTTAGAAGGTGTTGACAGTGATGCGGATGACATAGTTCTTATAGTAGCCTTATAAATCCTCACACAACTCAGTAATAGTTAGATTTAGACTTGAATGTGATTGTTTTTTTGAAGTTCTACCACAAAAAGCGTTAATATGCCTTTTGTGGTACACTTAGCTGGTGACTCCGCACGTTTGGCGTGATTACGTAAGCAAGATCTTAGGTTTTTGTCATTTCGGTTCAGTTCGGGTTCAGACCCTCCCTGAACCGAACTGAACCGATATGAACCCGAACTGAGGGTTCAGTTCAAGGTTCGGCCAAACACCCGAACCGAACCATAAGTTCGGTTCACGGTTCAGCCAAAAGGGTGCTGAACCGAACCGAACCGAACTTTCCCATCACTACACACAAGGTCCCATGGTTTTTCAGACTTGTGAATCTGACACCTCACACACACTTTTGCACTTTTGGAATGGGCCGAACTGTAATATACTTCATTTCGGAAATTTTAAAAATTGTACATTTGCCAGCTACAGTATCAAAAGTTCGGTTCGAACCTGTTCAAACGCGGTTCACGACGGTTCACGAAAATCAGGGTTTTGCCGAACCCCGAACGGAACCATCGGTCCGGTTCGGGTCAATGGCCGAACCCGAACCCTGAACCGGGGTTCGGTTCAGGAAAGTTCGGGTTCGCACCGAAGTTCGAACTGAACTTTACCATCACTAGGCCAAACACGCAGCCATTGCCTTGGGTGCAAAGTAACCAGTCGGGGGTATATTGAAAAGGTGGAGCTCGACGAGGTCACTGGCTGACAGAAGAAGCGTTGGTAATGCCGGAAAGGGAATGCCGTCTAATTCGATGTCCTGCAAACGCGGTGCAGATCCTCCCAAGAATTTGGCGGGAAGCACCGGTGCATTTCCATCATCAGAATGAATGTGGAGACCCTTCAGCACTGGAAATGGCTCCTGCATCACCGCGGCCATCTTGTCCAGCTGCGAGCCCGTTGGGCTGAACCCGAAATAGGATACACGATCGGAGTGTTCGAGTGCAGCAACGACACTGGCATTGTCTTCATCGTTAGGAAGGATGCCTCTCCAGAGGTCGTAATTCACGTAATTCATAACGATGGGAAGGGCTGGCCAGATATCAAGATTCTTCCTGACAGGAGTTCCGTATGTGCAGTGTAAGGTCATCATGTGCTCTGCGTGCGCAACACCGCCAAATGGCCACGCTCGGTGCGTTCACGACGACTCGGCCACATCGGCCACGATACCCGGTTCTCGGCTGTGTGTTCGTGTTCAACTATTGTATTCCGTTTGTGTCCTGTCCACTGTATCCTCCCTGTATTATCATTGTCCTACTCTGTGTCCTGTGGCCTGTCTCTCATGTATATAACCTCGGCTCCCGTGTCTCAGAAGCAGGAACCTAATTGACCCATCTTTCTATCTCACCTCGCTTGCTGTTTCCGAAGTCCTTTGCCCGATATTGGTGTGGACGTTGATCTGTACATCGCACTCGCGCCGATCCCAGCTCAGCATTCCCGCGCTCCATCTCCGAACCGACCTCATACTTATCTCATTTCCTTCCTCATCTACGTCTTCCCCTTGGGTCGACACTCTCATACTCGCACTCAACCCTAGGCTACATCTGGAGCCCACCGTGAGGGGAAGTCAGTAGACATTCCCTCAATTTCATCTCACTTTGCTTGTTTTCACCTCGTGACTGTCTAAAAACCGGTTGCCCTAAAAGCAACATTTTGTATGCCACCAAGGAGATCCCGGCAACCACGCAATCACCTCGGAAGATACCTCCCCTCCCACAGTATGGAAAATACCGACCCTCCTACCCAATCTGCCTCTCAGGCTCCTGCCCAAGCCACCTCCCCCACCCGTTCTGCCCCCCGAGCCCTCTCCCCCACTCATTCTGCCTCCGACCATTCTGTCTCGCCCACCCGTTCTGACTCACGTGTCCGTGACAGCATCTACGCTCGTCTTGGCTTTGATCGCCCCTGATCACCTTCACCTCCCCAACTGCCTCTCCTCTCCCAAAACGAATTCAACGCCCGTGTAGGAGACCTCCTCACCCAGGGCCTACCTCAGGAAGAATTCAACATCCAAGTCCGAGGCCTCCTTTCCCGGACCCACCTGCCTGGAGAAGTCGGTGCCCCGGTGCCGCAGCCCTCACAAACTGCCCCGCTAATCAGCTCATCGGCATACCTCCCCCAACGCGCACCCGCCCTCTCCCGCCCCCGAGCGGTGTCCCCTCTCAGTGGTCACCAAGCCCGTTTTAATACCACCTCTTTCCCTTCCTTCCCCGCTACCACAATGTCTCATGGCACTCCCTCAGGTTTGGCTGCTATGCCAGCAGCACGATCACAATGTGCGCCCCGCTTCTCGGGTCAAGATGACGAGATCCTGGAGGAGTTCCTGCGGGAATATGAGGACCTTGCAGATGGCAATGGACTGTCAGAGAGGCAGAAGGTGGAAACGATACTACGCTACGTACCCCGCTCTCTGCAGAAGCTTTGGTCAACGCTACCAGGATATGTCAACATGCACTGGCACCATTTCCGGGCCCAGCTTGAAGAGCTCTATCCAGACATCGCAGGACGCACGCGATGCACACGTCAGGGCCTCTCCCAGTTTGTTGAACTCTCAGTGAGGAGTTGCATTCGAGATGAGAGCGACGTCCTGAAATACTATCGAAACTTTCTGAATATCGCTGCTCCCCTTCTCCAAGACAACAAGCTTACGGATGATGACTTCCACGCAGAATTCTTCAAGGGTTTCCATGCGGATGATCAAGACATCTTGGCCGACCAGGTTTTCAATGTCAACCCGCATCACCCGGCAAACCAGCCATTTGATGCCCAGGATGTCCTCTCAGCTGCCTGTCGATACTTCGCCAGCGACCGGTTCCACAAGCCGTTGACCTTCGCGGCTGCTCGAGGACCCGTCGGGAAGATCCCAATAAGCTTATCCAACGCTTATTTGGCGACAAGCGTGTGCCCAAGCCCACAGCGCGTGACTCTGACTCAGACTCCGAGCCGGAGGATGACGATGCCCCAAGTACTCCAAAACGCTCTTACGAGACTCAAAGTGTCTGCTTCAAGGAGTCAAGCTCGGCTCAAGTGCAGTCCAAGGACGAGGATGACCCCGTTGCGCTGGTCGCGAAGTTGAAAGGCCTTTCCGTTCACGAGCCTTCTTATCTTGTCCTTTACTCACAGTGCCAGGAGCGCTTTCCGAACATCGTGCAACACCTCCCGAAGCCAGAGCTCTTCCAAGCCCAAGTTCCCTCCGCGTCGGCCACGGTTGCCTACCAGTCACCCCCTGCCCCGCCCCGCCAACCATGGGCCCAGCGAATGCCCACCCCTTCCGCTCCTCCTTCCACTCCCGCAGCCGCTGACAAAGATATTTTCTTTAGCGACAGGAATAGCACACGAACCCGCAGCTGTGCCTTCTGTGGCATGCTTGGACATCGTGTCCGTGGCTGTCCTGCCGCTGAGGAATATGTGGACACTGGTCGTGTCAAGATCATCGACAACCGGCTCTTCCTCCCTACCAGTCAGCCTATCCCGAATGATGGCTGCGGACTTGGACTGCAGGCGAGTGTCGACGCCTGGCTGAGCGCTAACAGGCCACCTGCCAGTGACAGCACCACACCAGCCGCCCAATGCGATGCACCACCTCACACAAGCTACAGTTTTGAGATCATCCCAGAGCCCGTGGTCCCGACTGGTGCGTACATCACAGAGGAGGCTGACTCAGACGCAGACAATGGCGATCATGGGTACACGACTGAACTGTACGACATGTAAGAGGTCTTCGCGACGAAGAAGAAGGACTCCAAGCCCTCAAAAATGTCGGCAGCGCCCCCTGCAAAAGCACCCTCCCTGCCCCCTGTACCCCCGGCCCCGGCTGCACCAGCTGTGCCATCAACCTTCACCGGCCACGCCCCCCAGTACCGATACCAGGCGAGCGCCGAGGATCAGGCCCTCACCAAGGAGCTCCTAGGCTGGATCCTCGAGGGCAAGCTCGACAAGGTCACGCCAGTGCACATCCTCGCGGCTAGCCCCCCTGTTCGCAAGGAGCTTGTGGAGCGCCTCAAGCCCTGCCGCATCGAGACGGCTTCGTTCGAGCAGGTAGATGATGATGCCGTGGACCCAGTCTCGGTGCTCGAGCTCGCGACCAAATGAGAGGCTGAGTTCTCACTTCCTCTTCGAGAGATTGATGTACTGGTCAACAACCACAGCACCGAGGCTGGCGTCCTCGATCAGGGCTCTCAAATTGTTGTCTCTTTGCAAGTCGCTGATTTGCTTACTCTGGGATGGGTTTTGTGCGGCGCCAGCGAGAGGCACGATGGGAGGATTTGCCGGCGCACGGCATGAAACGATTGTGATGCTGGACGGGTCAACGGCTGTGGATGCATTCAGGCAGACGGCTTCGGGGGAACTGTACAAGCATTGTAGATAATTAGGGAATGTTATGAGGCCGGGGTACTATGGTAGCGTGGAGATAATGGGCAAAAGCGTGAAGCGCTTCACGATCGGAAATGGGTCCTGCTGCCGAGCCGAGGTCGCGACACCCAGCCTATTAGGAATCGATGACGGGGAAATGGGGGCGGCGTGCTGCTTCAGCGGACCGGGGGCATGGTGTAGCGGATGAAAGCCTCGTGGAGTTGGGGCGCGGCCTGGATGTACGGGGCGATGACGACCGCGTGCTTCCTCAGGTATAGCCGGAAGGAGTCCCCAGCCCAGCGGCCTTGGGCCTTCATCACGTCGAAAGGCACTCCTCGTAGGAGGTATTTGAGCATGGACCCGATCCGTATGCCGTGCCCCTGCAGTGGCTCGAGGCCGGCTGCGCACACAGCCCTTCCCACCCTCTCGAGAAATTTCGCCTTGGTGAGTGCGCGGCGTGTGTTTTTGGCTTGGTACGCGAAGAGGTGGGATGCCTCAGGCGGCTGGTTGACCCGAAGGTGGTTTTGTAGGGCCGCGGTGGGGTCCGTGTCTCCGTTTTGCGAGGCCCAATATACGTCCTCGCCCTCGCTGCCGGCAGACTTGGTGGAGGGAAGGTGGAGGACGGTGACCTTGAAGCCATTGCGGTCCTGGTCATACGAGAGGTTCCGGGTGGTGATGTGGGCGTTCGGGCGGAAGCTGTTCAGGGTGTGAACTGTGAACTCGCCGAGCCTGGCGGAGGCGTAGAAGCAAGTGGCGAGGCAGGCGAACACCGCCGCATCCACGGGGTCCTCCAGATCGAGGTGTTGCCGGATGGCCAAGATGAACTCGGGGGTGTAGGGGAGGCGCTTCTTCCGTTTCGAGGACTGTGGGGTCAGCTTGTGGGCCACGCGCAACATCGCGTCCATTTCCTTCTCCTCCAAGATCCAGGGGACGCTGTGCAGAACATGCCAGGCGCGGACCCCATTCAGGTAGTTGGATATCGTCTTGCCGGAGTAAGCCATGGCCATGTAGGCAACGAAGGCCGACAAGAGATCCTGGGCGGCAGGGGCTCTGGCAGGCTCTGGCACCCTTTTGTCATCGCAGAAGCAATGCCACATGAGGAGGCCGGAGCCATATGCGGCACGCGTGTCCTCCTCCCATGCGTGTGCCATCGTGTCCTTCACGCGCTCTTTCTCTGCTGGGTCGAGTACGAATGTGCCCGCGGAGGGCGTTGGGACGTGGGCCGGGGTCCATAGCCTCAGGCGGTCCCTGGCTAGGCAATGTGGGCGAAGGAGAGAGGGGTGAGGGGTGAGGGAGGGCGCGTAGGGAGCTGGCCTCTTATGCAGGGGGGCTGTGGTGGGGGGTATCGTCAGCTGACGCGGCCTTGTGTCGAGGGATTTTTGCTGTTTGGGCTCTCTTGGGTCTGTGTCTGGTGGTGTATGCGCAGGGACTCCCGAGCGTACGAATCGATCAACGGCGGCGGCCCTCACCGGTTGGCCGGGTTCAACGTCGATGAGGAGGGATTGAATCTCCTCTGGGATGATGAAGCGGTCGAGGAGGAGGTGGGTGGGAGGATAGATTCCCCGAGAGGGGGCGTCAGCGGGGTTCTGCGCGCTAGGAACGTATCTGGTGTGTATCAACCAGTCGCTGCCCTCCGCAAGCTTGAGTATGCGGCGGAATACCCGGTTGGTGGGCTTGTTGGCGCTGGATCTTTTCCACCACCCCTTGACGACTGCCCGGTTGTCCCCGTACACCTTGAAACATTGGCCCTCGCTCGCAAGCGAGCGTAAACTGCAGATGAGAAGTTCGAAGCCGATGGCCTCGGCCCATTGAATGTCTCGCCCTTGAGATTTCCATCCGTCGACGAGGCGCCATGCTCGCCATCTGGGGCCAATGGTGATTGCCACCCCAAAACCGGAGCTTGCGTCGGAGTAGGCTTCGTAATCAGTGAGAGCGCGCGGTTCTGGGATGGCTCGGGAGAATTTGGGTCGACCAAGGCGCTGCTTCCACCACTCAAGATCGCTCGGAGTGTTGCGGGGTGGGGTGCGCGGTACGAAAGGACTATTACTGAACAAGGAGAGCATGGCCTCCAGGTTGGTGAGGTAGGCCCACCTGGATGGCATAACCATTGAAGCGTGCAGGAGCTTGCTGTAGAGTCTCTGGGTTTCGAGGAGATCGTGCACGCATTTGGCCTCCCACTCTGCAATCGCGGCCAGGTATTTGGTCTTCTTCCCTTCGAGTAGGTGCACGACACGGGTGTGCAAGTTCCAGCATAGGCCGAGGTAGGGGACCTCAGTTGCGAAGGGGACAGATTTTGACGGCTCCCATCGGATGCCGAGGTGCGACAAGATTGTGTCGATGTCGCTGTCTGTGTACGCGAAAGACTCGTTGTCATGGTCTCGGAAGTGGACGCTCGCTAAGTGGTTGTGACTCCCTTAGTAAGTTGTAATCGGTCATGGACTTCTCGCATCAGTCAGCAGTATGATATCACATGCCAGTGGGGCATGACTCATTACTAGGACAGCGGTAGTAGGGTTCGAGCTATTTACGCTACTAGTAGTACGGATTCACGGGGAGCTTTAAAGCTACACCCCTCATGTATAAATAGGGGAAGTCAAAGACCAGAATACGCCATTCTGGTCTTCTTCAATAGCCACCATCATTCTCCCCTTTCTCTTCCTCTTAGTTGTCAGTCTCCTCTTTCGCTTGACTCTTATAGAGCAAGTCGCGCAACAATTACGCCTAGTGGACTTGACCCTAGTGCTTACAGAGGTCACGTGCATCGAGAAGCCGTGTACCCGAGTCATCGATTAGACTTAGGTCCTTACGCTGAGTAGTCAACGCCCTTCCGCTGTCCAAGTCGGACTCACGCCAGTGGCGGCGTTACACTCGTCCTGTCGGGAGCGCGGTGAGGCGTCCGCCAGGTCCTGCAACGCGAAGCTGCAGTCCTCGGTGAACTCCTCCGGCGAGTCATCAGGCTGGGTTTTCCCTCTGAACCAAAGGCGGCTGCCGTCTTGTCTTTGCCCTCCATGAGCTTGGATCTTGGCGTGCCACTCAGCCCACTTGGAGTTGTATTCGGCAAGGTATTTCTGCTGGATTCTAAAGAAAATGTGGTCGTCGACCCATTTGGCCAGGGGGCCGATGCCATGGCCCCGGAACACATCAGCGCCGGCGTCAGCCACCATTCCGTATACGCCCCCGGCAGAGGTAAGTCTGAAGTTATTGCAGATGTTGACTGCAAATTGGTCATCCGCCTGCAGGCGGATGACGAGGCCGGGCCATTGGGCAGGAATGACCGGGATAGTCCTGTAGGCCTCTGCCACATTGCGGACCGAGGCCTGGGACCCCGGGGGGAGGCGGGCGATGAGCAGAGCAACCGCGGCGAAGGTGCCCCACGTGCACGGGAAGCTGTTGCTATCGATGCCGGCTTGATCGCCGCCGCTTCAGGCAGGGGTTTGTGCGGGTGGGAAAAATTATGTACTGCCCGGTACTTACCAGGCTTGGCTGTTTTGGGGACCAGGGACAAGGGGGAGGATTGGAAGGGGCCCAGACTGGCCTCCAGCTGCTTACGCGTGAAGGGTCCGATGTAGCGGCCCACTGTAAATTTGTGTTCCACAATGTCATTATATACATTAAGAAGTGAATTAATGGAAGCATGGTTAGGGGGAGTAAAGGTGTGGGAAATGGCGGGGATGCCCAGATCGAAACCGACCGTGAGGCCTCGTATAAGCAAAGGGTATCTGGGGAGGAGGTCGAGGCGCGAGAGTTCCGACGCCCAGGCGTCGCAAATATATGGGGTGAGGGGCTCACGCTTTCTCCGCTCGAGGGCAAGACTGAGCCCCGTGGTCAGGCTTTCCGCATCCGGAGCACCTGTGCTGTTCGGGGTGACTTGCGGAGGGGCACCCTCTCGGGATCTGCCAATCGAAGCACATGGGGAGGCCATCTGCCATGATGAGCCTTCCTTGTGGGTTTTTTCTGGCGATGCCTGGCAAGCCGTCCCATAGTTTGACGCTGTCGCACTTGGAGAAGGCATGTTCGTGGAGGCCGAGGCATGCCACGCAGACTCCCCCACGTGGGCCTGCGCTGGACGGAAAAAACTCGGGCTTGTCCGGTCTGGAGCGCTTGGACGCGCCTCAGGAGTGCGTTTCTGGGCGGTCGACAGAGGAGCCCTGGCTGGCCCGCAGGGAGCGTGAGCGAGGGCGTCTCCTGGGAGGGGTGGTACGGCGAGGGGAGGCGGAACGTGCTCGGCCCTGAGAGTGATTGGCCCGGTCTCGGTGCCTGGAGGACACGCGAGAGGCGGGGGGCTCATGGCTGGCCTGCGCTCTTATCATCTGAGGTGCAGCGGCGGGTAACGGCGGGACAGCAGGTTGCAGCAGCAATGCGCGGGGCAAGGGCCGGCAGGGCAGGGGACAGCACAGCAGCGTTTGTTTTAGCAGCAAATGGCGGACGGCACAGCACAGCAGAGGGGCAAAGGCCCGGGGGTACAGCAGGGTGGGAAACGGCGACCGGAGCGGCAGGAGAAGAGGGATAGGTTCAGAAAAGGGATAAGGGATCGGGGGAGGAAACGGGGGGACATCGTTAGCATGAAGGTACGTTGTGTGTGGGCCAAAGGAAGGCGTACCTGCTCGAATTTCCTGTCTTGAGCCCTGTTATTCACGGTCTTGGCGAGGGATTGGAGAAAGGCCTCATTGATGATCTCGATGTCAAAGCCCCGCTCTTGCTTGAAAGCGTCGAACCATTCACGACGGACGCGGCTTTGGTACAGTATGAGGGTCTCATTGCCATTGTCTTGCACCCTTCTGGGGTGCAGTTCAAGGGCGACGAAGAAGGCGGCCAAGGACTCTACATGCGCCTGCGGCCAGACCCGGGATTGGGCCATGAAGTGCAGCATCATGTTCTTTGCATACATCGTTTCGTCCCAGCTCAGGTTTTCGTTGCTTCGGATGTTCCGAGAGGGCCTTACGGCGGCAAGTGGGCGGATGGCCAGGGTGTCTTCGAATTGCGCGAAGGATAGGGTGTCCTGACTGATGGATTTGTGGGAGTTGGCGGCGGCGTCTCGGCATCCTCTGATGGTGAAGTAGTCAAGCTCAATGTACTCTAGATTGTTGATTTTGTTTAACGCGTATTGGGCTGGGCAAGGCTCGATCCAGTTTCCGACGCCCTGGCCTTTGACGAAGTTGCCGATCTTGGGCTTCTTCTTCTCCACCTCTCTGCACTGCTGCTCGGCTTCCTTGTCACGGAGGGCCTGCTGGGCGTCTTCTTCTTCCTGCGCCAACCTATCTTGCTCATCTTGGTCGGCCTGGTCTTGTTCGAGTTGAACGTTCCAGGCGTCCCTTTGATTGTCGTTTTCCCTGGTCCAGGTTTCCCTTAGCCGTTGGGCGGCTTCGTCCTCTGTGAGAGGATCAGCGCCCTGGTGGGCATCAATCATGGTTTGCCGTAGGAAATTCCACTTGTGACCCGCAAAGTTTGGGCATCTTTCCCGAGCTGGGTCTTGGAGGATACGAGGCATTGATCGGGCGTAAAAAGGGAGTGTATAGGGAGACTTTCGGTAGAAGAGGGAAAGACCAAAATAAAAGATTCTGGTTTTCTGGACCGGTTGAAAATGCGGGCGGACAGGTGGCAGCAGGCAAGGAAGGAATGAGTCACGTGCCGCCATGTCCGCTCACACAAAGACAATGCTCTAAGGCGTTGCTCGTGCCTTGCTCTGCCTTAGATCGGCTAATTCGCGAAGACTTGGTGAATGAGGTCGGCACAAGGGTCAACACGCAGCGTACATTGCGCATGGAAGGTGCAAACGGCAGCACGTCCCGCATGCTTGGATGCGCCGAGGACCTAGAGATGTGCATCAGTGACGTCTCCTTCACCATCCACGCTCACATAGTCCGAACAGCCCCCTTCCGTCTCCTCCTGGGCCGTCCTTTCCACCACCTCCTGCTGTGCCGTCTTGAGGACCATCCTGACCACGTTGATGTGTCCATTTGTGACCCCGCGGATCTGTCGTGCTCCATCGCCGTACCTTCCCGAGCTCGCCGAGCTGCACAGGTCGGCTTTGTTACGGCCTTTGCATGCCAAGTCCGACCCGAGCCCCCGCGCATGGAGGCGTTAGAATGCTACGTTGCTTCCCCCCATTTCCCCCTTCCACCTGATTCCCTGCCCACGTCTGACTCGCCCGTTGCAGTCCTAGCGTACAAAAAGGCTGCCAAGAAAGTCCACCTGGTCGCAGCTTCTCTCCCGGAGGATTTTCGCGTCGTCCGGCGTTGTCCTGAAGACCCCCTCACCTCCCTTCACATGCTCCCAACCCACCCACCCATGTTCACACCAGGCGTCCGCCTCACGCAGGAACGCTTCGAAGCCCTTGAAATCAATAAGTTTGACTTTCTTTGGCCCGAAGAGGTGAAGCTTGCAGCGCACATCCTCAAGGTGAACGAGAAGGCACTCACATGGTCGGAAGCGGAGCGAGGAAGATTTCGGGACGATTACTTTTCGCCCGTCAAGATCCCGACGGTTGCCCATACGCCCTGCCAGTGGGTCCACAAGAACATCCCGATTCTGACCGGCTTGCTTGACAAGGTCATTGGGATATTCAAGGAGAAGATTGCGGCTGGTGTGTACGAGCCCTCGGATGCCTCGTACCGCTCTCGTTGGTTCTGTGTCCTGAAGAAAAATGGTTCACTCCAGCTTGTGCACGACCTGCAGCCCCTCAACGCCGTCACAATCCGCAACACAGCGGTCCCACCCTTCGTTGACCAGTTCGTCGAGGGCTTAGCTGCATGTTCTTGTTACTGTGATGACTCACTGTCACTCGACAGGGAGGCACGACGGGGGATGCGGAAACCGGGGGTGGTGGAGAACTCGGAGCGGGGCACGGGACTACCGTGATGGTTACGACTTGGCTCTGCGGACGTGTACCTTGCTTGACGGCAAGGGAGTGGCGCTTAGTGGAGGATCGTGTCCTGCAGCTGAAGGGGCACCGGTTCAGAGGAGAGGCAAGTGGAGGATGTCACAAAAGTGGACAGTCTGAGGGACTGTCCGATATATTGCGCTAGCTTATATACCCAGAGGGATGGTCTGTGCGTAAGTTTAGGGCAGGCTTAGGGTCGCCCACGGGTGCTGCGGAATACTGCGGAATGGAACATTCCAGAGACATCTAAGAATAGTGTCCAATGAGAAAACAGAGATAATGTCGTACGACTGCTCCGCAGTCGATGACGCCATATGATGTGACTGCTCCGCAGTCCAATCAGATAAATCCAAGGAATGGTACGACTCTCAGTCGTCAGGTGACTTGATAAGCGATGGGAGATCACGTGACTGATCACGTGATCGTCGGAGTACAGAATTCAAACTCCGACTTCGGATTTCCCCTTTAGGAAGGTGATTACATAAGACCGGGCCGGCGCGGACCGGTCTTAGACGCCTGAGTCATGACCCAAGTTTATAGGTTCGTGACAGTTACTCTATGCTCGACCTGCTCGTCGGCTATGACCACCGGACCCTTGATGTCGCCTCCAGAGATCTCACGAGCTTCCAGTCCCCGCTCGGCGCCCTTCGCAACATGACGCTCCCGCAGGGCTCGACGAACGCCGTTGCCATTTTCCACGGTGATGTGACGTTTATCCTTGAGCCCGAGATCCCGAACGTTGCTAAGCCGTTCCTAGACGATACCACAGTCAAGGGCCCGCCTTCACGCTATGAGACCCTGGATGGGGGATACGAAACAATACCCGACAACCCCAGCATCCATTGTTTCATGTGGGAACACCTCAGCGACGTTCATCAGGTTATGCATCGGTTGGGTCACGCCGGCGCTACCATCTCAGCGAAGGTCTTCTTGGCAGTCCCAGAAGTCATCATCCTAGGCCACAAGTGCACATATGAAGGACGTGTCCCCGATGATTCAAAGGTGGCGAAAGTTCGCACATGGCCCCCATGCAAAACTGTCTCCGACGTCCACGTGTTCCTCGGGACTGCGGGAACCATGCGCATCTGGATAAAGGACTTTTCCTCCATAGCCAGGCCTCTCGTTGATCTCACGCGAAAAGACGCTGACTTCGTTTGGCAGGATGAGCATGACCGTGCTATGGAGCAGCTCAAAACTGCCATTATCACTTCCCCGGCACTCATCCCCATTGACTACAAGTCAGACCGAAAAGTTTACCTCGCCGTCGACTCATCGTTCCGAGCCGTCGGTTGGATTCTTTCGCAAGACTGTGAGGATGGTCAACGCCGCCCATCGCGTTTTGGCTCCATCGGCTGGAACGAACGCGAGAGCCGTTACTCTCAGCCCAAGATCGAACTTTACGGTTTATTCCGCACTCTTCGAGCTCTCCGCATGCACGTCGTAGGGATTGCTAATCTTGTTGTAGAGATGGATGCGCAGTACGTCCGAGGGATGCTCAGTAACCCCGATGTCCAGCCGAACGCCGCCATCAATTGCTGGATTGCAGCCATTCTTTTGTTTGACTTCAAGCTTGTTCACGTTCCCGCTGAAAAGCACCACGGCCCCGATGGTCTTTCAAGGCGTGAGCCCATCCCCGGTGAAGACGATGGCGAAGGTGACCCAGAAGAGTGGGTTGACGATGTGCTCTCCCTCGGCATATGGCTCGACACTTGGGACGAACACCGTTTAGCACGCCCCGACGGCACGGCGAAAGTTTTTCAGACCACCGAAGGGGTAGGTTCACCGTGCGACGAGCTGACCTTCCCGTCCCCATCAGAAAGAGTGCGCGCCCGCGACAACGAACTGCCCGACATCCTCAAGTTCCTCGTGAATGGCAAACAACTCGACGGGCGTACCACCAAGGAGTTGGACCGTTTGTGCCAGCGATCTCGGCAATTCCTCATGTACGATGGGCGGCTCTGGAGACAACATGCCCAGGGACGGCACCAGTTGGTGATCACGCAGGCGTTGCAGCGTCACTCCGTCATCCGTGATGCGCATGATAAGCTCGGACATAGGGGATTCTATTCCACGCTACGTGCCCTCCTTGACCGTTTCTGGTGGCCCTCGCTCGCTGACGACGTTAGGTGGTATGTCAAGACTTGCCATGAGTGCCAGATCCGCCAGACGACCAAAGTCCAGATCCCGCCCACCGTCGCCACGCCGGCACCCCTCTTCCACAAGGCCTACGTCGACATGATGCTCTTGCCTCGTGCGGCTGGCTTTTGGTACCTCGTTCAAGCCCGCTGCTCGCTCACTGCGTGGCCCGAATGGCGTGCTCTCCGTACCGAGACCGGACGCACCCTCGGCGCGTTTCTCTTCGAAGAGATTCTGTGCCGATGGGGAGCAGTCGAAGAAATCGTGACCGACAACGGAACGGCCTATGTCGCTGCGCTCGATTGGCTTGCGAAGCGCTACGGTATCCGGCACATTCAAATTTCGGCCTACAACTCACGTGCAAATGGTATTGTTGAACGACAACACCGCACCATCCGTGAGGCGATCGTCAAGACGTGCGAAGGCGACATCGCGAAGTGGCCATCGGTAGCGCCATACACATTTTGGGCCGACCGAGCCACGACGCGCAAGTCGACCGGCCACTCTCCGTTCTACATGGCTCATGGAGTCGAGCCCATGCTCCCATTCGACATAACCCTTGCCACTTTCCTTGTCCCGAACCTTGCTAACCCCCTGTCCACAGCCGAACTCGTCGCAACACAGATCCGCCAGCTCCAGAGGCGTGAAGACGATCTTGCTGTGGTCCATTCCAACGTGCTCAAAAGCCGTTTCGAGTCAGTCCGACAGTTCGAGCGACAGTATGAAAATACTATTCGCGACTTCAACTTCCGACCTGGAGCCCTTGTCCTTGTCCGGAACTCAAGCATCGAGACGGATCTAGGCCGCAAAGCAAAGCCGCGCTACATTGGCCCAATGGTTGTCATACGGCACACCCAGAACGGTTCATATCGGCTCGCCGAGCTCGATGGCGCCATCTCCAACCTCCGCTTTGCTGCCTTCCGTTTGGTTCCTTACCACGCCCGCTCTTGCACGTCCATCCCGGTGACCCGCCTAGTCGACCGGAGCGACCTTGCGCGCGTTTTTGCCGATGAAGATGTTGAAGGATTGGATCAAGACAAGGTTTGACCAAGGACGGTCAAAATTTTGACCCCCCAGCTGGTGTAAGGTCATCATGTGCTCTGCGTGCACAACACCACCAAACGGCCATGCTCGGTGCGTTCACGATGACTCGGCCACATCGGCCACGATACCCGGTTCTCAGCTGTGTGTTCGTGTTCAACTATTGTATTCTGTTTGTGTCCTGTCCACTGTATCCTCCCTGTATTGTCATTGTCCTACTCTGTGTCCTGTGGCCTGTCTCTCATGTGTATAACTTCGGCTCCCGTGTCTCAGAAGCAAGAACCTAATTGATCCATCTTTCAATCTCACCTCGCTTGCTGTTCTGAAGTCCTTCACCCGATATCTGTGTGAACGTCGATCTGCACATTGCACTCGCGCCGATCCCAGCTCTGCGTTCCTGCGCTCTATCTCCGAACTGGCCTCATGTTCATCTCAACCCCTTTCTCATCTATGTCTTCCCCTTGGGTCGACACACTCTCATACTCGCACCTAACCCTACAACCCTATATGGACTTAAACAGTCCGGGCACGAGTGGAATCTAGAGCTCGATGACAAGTTAACGAAGCATGGATTTACCTCGTTGAATGCAGATTCATGTGCGTATGTCCAAAGGGGAGTTGATCTGCAAATCATTACCGTTTGGGTCGATGACCTTATGCTCTTCGCATCGTCAGAAGGAGCGATGGAGAGTATAAAAGAGGACTTATGTTCAGAGTGGGAAGTTACGGATATGGGCGAACCAACAAAGATCGTCGGTATCGAAGTGACCCGCGACACGACGTCGATCAAAATCACGCAGCAGAAATATATAGAAGCCATCCTAGTGAAGGAGGGCATGGTGTTACGTCCTGACGGGGACGTCTGCGCAACTTGCGCCTGAGTGGGTCTAAGTAGAAGTCTTCCGAGTCACGTGACTTGGTGGGCGAGAAATAACAAGGCGCGAAGATTACTAAGGCCAGTCAAGGGTTCAGTGTGGAGGCTTGTTATAGCACAAGTCCTCAAAAGCTTCGGGAGGACAGCCCAGTAAAGGGGAGTCAAACAATGGTAGAATAGAGGATCACACAGGAGAGGATTTGGAACAGTGGGACTGTTATTCGTCAGATACAAACGAAGACAAGTCTGGGGTGCTACTGCTACTACTGGGGGTTTATATAGGTTTCTGGGAGTCGTCTGTATATGGCAGTACTGGTACTAAGTGAGTCATCAGTACTGTGTGTGAGTCAAGAGAACGGAAGAGAATAGAATAGAAAGGAGTAGAAGTAAACAGAATGGGGCGGAATATGCCGGAATGGAATGGGGTTGGGGCAGCAGTCAGCGAACCCAAGCGCGTGTGATAAGTGACTAGTAAGCACTGGTTGAGTCATGTGATGCGGTAGAGGAGAGTAAAGGAGAAGAATGAAGAAAAAAAGGTAAGTAGGCCAGATCATGACATCACCCCCTCTCTTGGGGGTTGCTTCCACGCGACAACCTAGAATAGGGACTCAAAGTCATAATGATCCTCATCGTAGTTGGCACTCCATTCTCCTGTGGTCCACTGACGGCTGCAGGACACCGTTCCTCCGTCCTTGTGCCAGGGACAGGCTCCCTTGCCACTGTGGCTCTTGTGGGTATGGGGGACGTAGCACTTACTGTGGCGGACACATAAGGTGTGTGGGTGTGCGCAGTCGTACGACTTGTGACCCTGTGTTTCGCAGTGCCTGCAGGCGTCCCAAAGGGGGCAGTTCTTGGTGATATGGTTGATATTCGGTATCTTACACTTGGTACACTTGAGGCCGGTTGCTGGTTTGGATGGTTGGGGGATGGTTTGTTCGGAAATGTGGGATTGTTGTCCCATGGATCGAATCCAGCGCGTGACGGATGGGCGTGCTTCGTCATGGAGCTGGGGGAAGGGGAGTGCGTATGGGGGAGAGGGGACTCGGTGGTGGATGATGTTGGAGATGGGGATGCCAGAAGAGACGGCTAGGTCATTGTTATTGCGGACTGTTGGTACATGGGCTAGTCCCATGAGGTATGGGTGGAGGTGTGAACGTGCCTTAGCTCTGATGAGGCATCTCTCTACGCTGTCGGAGGTCTGGCGCCATTGGTCCCAAGCGTCAGTGAGTTCTCGTTCTCTGCGTTGTGGTTCATCCTTTTCACTCCATAAGACCTGGTATCTGTCGATGTCCGCAATGACACCAGGGTTGTGAAGGCCCCCATTAGTGATGTCGACTGCCTGAGCATCAGGATGGTTTGGTGCGAAGAGGGTTAGGTGTGCGTCGTCAATGGTGTCAGGCATGGGGTCCCAACAAGGGGCGGCCAGGAGGTCCTCAGCAAAGTCTCCCAAGGGTTCAGTAGCCCCTTCTCGGTGTCCTGCGACTACGTGTCGGTGCGTGAAGGTGTTGATGCGGAAAGCTATGTAGTGGGGGTCTTTCGTGATTCCGTCTAGAGTTGGGATGGGTACGCAATACCTATAGTGGATGGCGTTGTATGGATCATATCACTCGTACCCGTGCAGGTATGTTCCTCCAGGTAAGTCGGCGAGGATGGGTTCAGAGCCTGGGGGTGACACATTGAAGTCAGGAAAGTCCTCTGGGCGGAGGATGGGGATGTCATCAGCAGGTTCCTCTGATGTGGGGGAGTTTGGTGGTGAGGTGGTGGAGATGCGGTCAGCGAGGGGGATAGGAGGAACTCGTGGCGAGGAGATGTGGTCAGCAAGGGAAAGGCATTGAGAGGGCTGGGGAGAGGACATCATGATGGAGCGGATGGTGATAACGGGGGGTGAGGTGGTGGAGTCTGGTGGTTTATGAATGGTCGTACAGATGGTTATCGGGTTTTTCCGACGGAATTCGGCTATGAGCTGGTCAGCATGGATGTTGGTGATTGGTTCCCAGCTGTCATGTGCTTCTGAGAAGCCTTTCCACCTAACTAGGTACTGTTCCTGGTTGTGGTGGCGTCTTACGTCTAAGATTTGATCCACTTCCCATTCCAGTTGTCCTTCTATTAGTTCCGGGGATGGTTCTGGGAAGTTAGGACCATGTTCAGGGGTTTCCTTGTAAGGGGTAAGGAGGGAAGTGTGGAAGACATTGTGAACTTTCCACTGGGTGGGGAGTTTTAATCGGTAGGAGGTATGGGAGATGACTGAGGTGATGGTGAAGGGTCCGTAGTGTTTCGGGGCGAGTTTGGCTGTGGGGTGTGTAGTGGTGAGGTTTTTTGTGTCTAGCCAGACCTTGTCCCCTATGTTGTATGGGGTAAAGCGGGTTGGTTTTTTGTTCATCAGTGCCTGAGAGTAGTGTTCGGAAGTTCGGTACATAAAACCGAAAAAAACTGGGACTGTATCGGGAAAAACCGACCAAAACCGGAACTGCCGGTTCCGGTTTTGCGAAATTGTCCATGACCCCGGTTCCTGGTTTTGGACATTCTGGGCATCGAACAAAACTGCATAAAACCGGTTCAGACAGGTCTGTACCGGTTTCGCGTCCGAGTCATACCCATTACAGTAAAAGTTTTAGATGTATACATCTACAGTACATCTACTCGAATACATTGTCCTATCTGTAATCTACAAGCCTGCTCGTCATTGCCCCCCGCCGTCTGTCACGTCGTTACCGTCGTTGTTGTCGCCGTCGCCGTTGTTGTTGTTGTCGCCGTTGTTGTTGTTGTCGCCGTAGTCGTCTGTGCCGTCGTCGCCGCTGTTGTCGTCGGTGCCATCGTCTCCACTGTTGTTGTCTGTGCCGTCGTCGCCGCTGTTGTCGTCGGTGCCATCGTCGCGGCCTGTGGGTGCTGCCGCAGTTGTGTCTGGGACTTGCGTTGCGATGATACTGGCGGTTGGTCGTTCGGCTGGGAAGGGCTGTCGTCTGCGTAAGTGGCAGGCGGGGTTTGCTGTACGTTCCCGATTCATTCCCAGGCCAGGTGATGCCGGTTTGTTCTCTTCGCCTTGCACTTGCCTTGCTTAGTCAGTTTATCTATTGTGCTTCAAGTCCCCCGATGCGCAGCCCCGAGCTGCACGCGCTATCAACCCCCACTGCCGCCCTGCCATCGACAACAGCAAGACGGTGTCAACGACAACCATGAAGACGACAATGATGAAGACGACAACAATAGCGACGACAATGACAACGACAAGGCAACACGACAGATTGGACGGCCACCAACCCCCACCGCTGCTGCCACCGCCTTGCCATTGACAATGGCAAGACGATGTCAACAACAGCAACAACCCCGACAACGACAACGACAACGACAACACCAACGACATCGACGAGACGACGACAATGGGACATGAAAACGACTGGACACGACGACTCAGACGCGACGGCTCGGACATGACGGTGAGCCCTGCGACGGGCATTCTGACCAGTAGTATTGTGGTAGTAGCTAGTTGTAATACCTCATGTACAGGTGTAGTAGTGTATAAGGTCAAAATAAAAGTTGTGGTGTACCTTGGGAAGTACCGGTATAGTACCGGTTTCTACTGGTTGAGATCAGTCCTGATTGCAACCAGTACTGACTGGTTTCAGACTGACCCAGTACCACATAAAACCGGTACAATGCAGTTCCAGTTCCAGTTCTGAGATACTTCAGTGAAAATGGAACCAGTTCCAGTTCCAGTTTTCCTCATTTAAGGAGGAAAACTGGGACTGTACTGAACTTCATCAGGAAAACCTCAAAGTGCTTAGCTGCCTTAATTGGCCTATAAAGGCACCTCAGACTGTTAAGGTGAACAGTGACTTAATTTGCACTTAGAAATACTGCCTTAAGGCAAGATTAAGGACACATATGTGACAGATAAAAAAACTTCAAATTGAGTGTGAGATTGGTGAGGATTGGGAATGAGGGTGGGTAAGGGAAACATGGGGAAGGGGTAGATGAGGGTAGGCATGCAAGGGGGAATATAGGGAAGGGAAAGAAAGGGATGGGGATGCCAGTGGTGAATATGGGGATGGGGGAGGGGGACATGGGAAAGGGGAATATGAGGATGGGGGAGGGGGGAGGGGGACATGGGGAAGGGGGATGAGGAAGGGGGACAAGGGGAAGGGGAAGGGGAATATGGGGATGGGGGAGGGGGACATGGGAAAGGGGGAATATGGGGAAGGGGGATATGAGGAGGGGGGAGGGGGTCATGGTGAAGGGGGATGGGGAAGGGGGATGGGGAAGGATGATATGGGGATGGGGAAGGGGGACAAGGGGAAGGGGGATATGGGGCAGGGGGGTATGGGGATGGGGGAGGAGAACATGGGGAAGGGGGATATGGAGAGGGGGGAGGGTGATATGGGGAGGAGGGAGGGGGTCATGGGGAGGGGGGAGGGGGGTCATGGGGAGGGGGGAGGGGGTCATGGGGAGGGGGTCATGGGGAGGGGGTCATGGGGAGGGGGTCATGGGGAGGGGGATATGGGGATGGGACATGGTGAGGGAAGGGGACATGGGGAGGGGGGAGTCATGGAGAAGGGGACGGAGGAGGGGGGCATGGGGAGAGAATATGGGTGTAGGGGAAGGGACATGGGGATGGGGAATATGGGGAGGGGGGAGGGGGACATGGGAATGGGGAATATGGGAATGGGGAATATGGGGAGGGTGTAGTAGTTTGGTTTTCTCTAATATAAGCCATTCACCTGAAGTACAATGAGTCTGTACTCATTGACATCCCTACCCTCAGAAACCACAAGAATGAAGTAGGACTCCTCAGAGTCCAAGGGGTCCTCTGCCAACTCGAAGTGATCTGACTAGCCACTGGCATTCCTGAATTATTTGACCAGTTCAAGTCTATGGCCACTGGCACCGCACCCCAGACTATATCTGTCTCCTTCAGTTAAAGCACTGGCACTTACATGGGATGACTGAGTGGAATCCCAATGAAAAGTGTGTTGGCTTTCACTATTTCTCCAAGAACTCCTACTTAGTGTTGTGGTAGCTCAGAGCTGGTGTTTACTATCTTGGGAAATAAAATAAGGAAAACTCTGAAATTATTTGGGGAGCTGGCTTTCCTCAAAAGCCAAGGGGTCCTTTGCCAACTCTAAGCAATCTGATCAGCTATTCCTGATTTATTTAACCAGAGCTGAAACCCTTGGGCTGAAGGATTTCAGAGCTGGTCAAATAAATCATGAACATCTGATTGTATTGCTTAGAGTTGGCAGAGGACCCCTTGGTATTTGAGATGATCTACCTCCCCAAATATGTTCATAGTTTTATCTATTTTATTTCTTGAGATATTAGAAATATTAGCTTAGCTGGCACTGGCAGCGATACTATTTAAATCAAATTCCTTTTGTCTTTTTGTATTGTTGTAGTAATAATCAACTTATTTTTCCTATCTATACATTCCTATACACTCTGTAATTTTTGAGGCAGAATGATTCAAGGAAAATGTGTGATTTTGTGCAGACACATACTCAAATTGACTTAGACAAAAAAATGGTGACTTGGGCGACTCCCGGGCAGAAGTTTAATTTGTGGCGGGGAACGAGGCGCCACGTTGATACCCTAAACTGTCGCTAAGTGTGTAGACGACCAGTTATCGGGACGATTGGGTTCGGGAAGGAGTGAAGCCGCGCTGCCGGTCATGCAGGCCTCCGCGTGGCGTATAACTTCGTAGGTCGGTTTGCTTCAGTTAGGGATGTGTCAATCTAAACTTGCTAAGGGTGCGCGCAAGTGCGAGGCGCTGTGGAACGCAATGAATAGAAATCAAACTATCCGGGCGAAGTGGAGCCGCGCTGCCCGTCGCGCAGGCCCCCGCGGGGCCTGTAACTTCGTAGGTTGTCCCGCTTCGGCTGGGGATGCGTCGATCTAAGATTGCTAGGGGCGCGCGAAGGTGCGAGATGCTCGAAAACGAAGAACAAAGGAAACTAAGCCCCAAAGAGCTCTGAAGCTCTGAGGAGAGGAAACTAAGGATTTGCTGCTCCTAAAGAAGTAGATACAGGAAGGTTATATACTGGAAAGTGGAGCAATAGATCTAAAAATAAAGTGAGGTACCAAGAGCAACCAAGCAAGGTCGCAAATCACAGGGAAGTGGGAAGGTGGCCACAGCCCGAATCGGCCGAAGCGCGGGAAACTATGGACCGGTATTCACATGGGTATAGATAAAGCATGACTGATACTGTGAACCGAGACGAGCAAGTAGCTCAGTAATCAGACAAATAGACAATGAAGAACAGGGCAGTCGAGGCCCAAGTATGCCGAAGCGCGGGAAAGTACTTGACTCGGAAAGGCGCAAAATGAGAGTTTACCGGGCCAGCCGTGCGCTGGGCGTATTACCTCCTCCATACTGAGATCTTGACTGTCCTCAGTCGTCAATGAACGTGGGACGTCGCTTGCCAGTGGCCTGTAACGCGGGTCGATAGTGGTCGTCTCCGATTTGCAGGGCTTGGATCGGGTGTGGCCATCGCGCATGCAAGTCGCATGCTGATGGTGTTAGTTGCCAATACGGCCCTCGCACTGGGTCGCAAGAGGCCGCGTGAATGTCGCGCTGTCGGTACACTCTGCATAATCGCAGTCTTCTGATACGCCGGTTGTTGATATCTTGATTCTTGGGCTGACCGCGTCGCAGTAGTCGGAAATGTGTTCGCCTTGCACACGGGGGACGGGATCATCGCCTTGCTAAGCTGCCAAAGGCCTGTACGGAGCCGGCACTGTCACCGCTTCTTGCGTACTTGAGATTCTCCTGTGCGATCACATTGACGTCTTGACTCTTGAGTGGATCGGGTTGACCAGACGGGCCGCCAAACGCAGCGCGATTGCTGCGCAATCCATGGGACGCTTACACCAGAGGGACTTTGCTGCGTGAAGTTGCGAAGCTTTGCGCGATCTGCCGATGTCATGCACGTTGCCGCGTGCTCCGTAAACGTTGTTGCGCGTGCTGTATGCTATTGCTGAGCTCTGGACGCGCCGCGGGCGTCCGCGAGTAAATGGCTCTGTTGTCGCGGCCCTTGAAGTCTTGCACTTGAGCTCTCCGCCGTGCTGGGTGTCGCTCTTAGAATAACCGCGTCACGTTTTATGTGCGCATCGTCGCGGAAGTCGTGGATGAGTTTGTCGGTGCACGAGGTCATCCTCGTCGTCTAGCTGAGTCGCCGAAAGCTGAGCGAGAGCGGCGCTGTCACCAATACGCTTGGTGCTTGAGTCACTTCGCTGAACTGGTACTCCTGCTCCCTCTGAGTTGCTCTTGCTGCACGCGTTTGCGCAGCTTGAAAACGCTCGAGTCTTCGACAAGAATGTTACTGAACCTTTGCGTAAGCTGTGAAAGTCCGCGCGGCGCTGGCGCAGCCGCTGCGGCCGGACTTGTGATACACCTTGTTGCACGTTGCTGCCGATCCGCTGGTGTCGTGCGTGTTGCCGCGGAACGTGTAAACGTGGACAGTGGCTCGGAATGGTATCGCGAGCGTGCACGTGCGACGAGGGAGCCTGCGCGAATGTGGCTCGCTCGCTCATGTTGCTGCGTGAGGGGGCTGCTTCTATAGTCGCATGGTCATTGTGGCTGAATAGCGGTACCCGCACACGTCGGCACGCGGATTGTGAACGCTTGAGTGAGGCGCTAAGGTCGCGATGACTGTCCCTGTACGTTTCCGGGGTCCGCTCACCGACAACCTGACTGTAATGAGGATCGTGCTATGTGGAATGGCGAGCAAAAGATGGGTGAGGGCCTGACGTTTCGCTGCTGGTCCGAAAGAGACGGGAAATTAATGCTTGAAGTTGAAAATAAACAAGTAGAGCGCGAAGGGGCGGGGCCTAGTTCTCCTCCCCACTGAAAAATGAACTGTCCCCAGTTCTTGGTGTGCGTGAACTTGACTCGGCTTATTGTGCATGGGGCTATCGCAGATGTTGCGGGCTACTAAGTTGCTGCGCGAGGTTATGAACCTTAGCGTGAGCCATGGATGTCCGCGCGACGCTGGCGCAGTCGCTGTCACTGAACTTGTGCTACCTTCCGTAAGTCGCGTTTCTGCCGATCCGTGGATGTCGCGCACGTCGCAGCGGTTGGTGCAAACACTATCGTGGGAGCCGTATGCCATCACCAAGCTCTGGGCGTGCCGCGAGTGACCGCGCGAGAGTGGCACTGTCATTGCCGCTCTTGTACCTTTGATCTTCCTGGTGCGCGCCGGTCTTGACTAAGCCAATCCGCAAGTACCACGCACGTCGCCAGGTGTACTGTAACTGTTGCCACGCGAGCCAGTAGCAGTCGCAGACCTTCGAGTAGGACAGAAGCGTCTGCGCGCATATGGCGCTGCATCTGAGCCTTGTACTTGTGCTCCTCTTCGCGCTTGGTGTTGCTCTTAGAAGAACCTCGTCGCGTTCCTCCGCCCACGCTGCCGCGGGACCGATAAACGCTACCGTCCGTGCGTAATGTCATCCGGGGTCTGTAGGCGACATATGAGCTGCCGCGCGACTGTGGCGTGCTCGCCATTGGGTCTGTGCTTGATGTAGGCCGCTCTTCACGAATCTTGGTCGCCGCTGCTGTGCATGTCTCTGCGGAACTGGTGGATGCGCCTAGCAGCTCGGAGTGGTATCGCGAAAGTGTACGCGCGGCGCGGGATCCTGCACGAACGTGGCTCGGTTTCTGGATCGAAAACTTTCATTCCCGAGCTCAGGCTTCTCGTGGCGTGACCGACTGAATCGCGGCCATCGTGGCCAACCCCTTAACGCATTTGGGGACTCGTAATACTAATTGTGGACACTCGGGGTCCAGGATGGCTATGGCAGATACTGATGGGATTGGGACCGCTAATGGGAAGGCTGGCTCGGACGCTGGGATCGATGACGCTGGGGTGGACACTAGGATGAGAGGCTACAATGACTAGGGGTGCAGGAAGGAGGACGGTTGCCGGACAGGCTTGACTCGGAGTAAAAGCTAAGTGATGCGCTAACAGCCTTGGGGATGCAGTGGGGGCTGCTACGAGAAATACAGATATTGAGGGGAATGGAGGTGGGATTGGCGACGTATGTCGAGTGTGTTAGGAATGACAATATGATTTTGCGGCCTTCATGGCCGACTTCCTGTCGCATGGGTAACTAAAACTAAATGGGGGTCAAAGTGTCAGTGGTATGGGAAGCTCGAATCCGGTACGCGCAAGTGCGAGTTGGTCGACCGACGCCAAGTAGAGTTGCCTGATTACAATCACACCAGTGGTTGCTGCGCACGTTTTGCGCCTAACATCCGGGGGCTTGCACGGGCGGTAGAGTAGCCGTAGCGTAGTTGCACGGCTCGGGTTCGTTGATTCCTTGCCGCAGGGGTCTTCGCTACGTGACTCATCGGCGGGACTTGCAAGGCTTTCCGAGTCGAAAGGTGGAGGTAGGGAGAAAGTTTGGGAATATAATTGAGACAGGTGCCCAACTCGTTGACGCCTGTCGACTGATGTTAGGAAAGTAAAAGACTTCGTGGCCATCGTGGCCGACTTATGATTGCATGGGAACTCGCTGGGGGCACTCGGGGCCACTAAAACAACTTCACTGCTATCGTGGCCGGCATCGATATGCATTGCGGCCGTCGTGGCCGACTTCGGGACGTATTGCAGCCATCGGGGCCGACTTCGAGATGTATTGCAGCCATCGGGGCCGACTTCAGAACGATGTATTGCAGCCATCGGGGACGACTTAAGATTGCCTTGGAAAACTCGCTGGGGCCACTCGGGGCCAACTGGCGCCGCTCAGGGACGCTAAAACTACTTCGTGGCCATCGTAGCCGACTTCGGGACGTATTGCAGCCATCGGGGCCGACTTCAGAACGCGTTGCGGCCATCGTGGCCGACTTACGATTGCAAGGAAACTCGCTGGGGGCCACTCGGGGCCACTAAAACAACTTCACGGCCATCGTGGCCGGCTTCGAGACGCATTGCGGCCATCGTGGCCGACTTCGATTGCCTGGGAAACTCACTGGGGGCCACTCGGGGCCACTAAAACAACTTCATGGCCATCGTGGCCGGATTTGAGACGCATTGCGGCCATCGTAACCGACTTCGGGATGTATTGCAGCCATCGGGGCCGACTTCAGAACGCGTTGCGGCCATCGTGGCTGAGCTAGGGAATGCGGGAAAACTCGGGGGGTTGACGGAAACACATCAACGGCCACTAAGAGGGACGCTGGGGGTAATCGAAGACACTGGGTGGTCCAGGGTGGACGAGGGATACCAAAGGGAACACCGGCCGGCAACTCGCCTAAGACACGACATCGTGCCGACGTCTTGCGATCATGGCAGCTGCATCCTGGGGTTCGCGCGGGCGGAAGAGCAGCCATCGCATGGCCGCTCGGCGTGGGTTCGTGGGCTGCTTGCCACCAGGTTCTTTGCGATCCATCGCTTGAGTTCGAAAAGCTTGTAGGAGGGATAGAGGGAAGGTAGAAATATGATGGAAACACATGCCAAACTCCTTGGCATGTGCGGGCTGATATGGGGATAATACACTGACTTTGTGGCCATCGTGACCAACTCCCGATCGCATTCGGGGTACGAAGAACTTGAACATTGACTTGCGCCGCTCGGGGACACTAAAACGCACGCTGGGGAGATGACGCTGATTCACTGACGCTAGGTGAATCGGGGGCACTGGAGGGGATGCTATGAGAGACGCTATCGGAAGTGCAAATACCGGACAAGGCAAGGGGAATGCTGGGTGAGGCGCTAACCCAAGTACTAACCGGGGCGCAGGGGAGGGGAAATCGGAAGGATGTTGGAAGTATACGCTGAACTTGTTCGAGTTCGCGTACTATGTGGAGTGACTTGGGAGCAATAAACCGAATATGCGGCCATCGTGACCGACTTCCGATCGCATTGGTAACTCACAACTGTGGCCACTCGGGGCCATTAAAACGCACGCTGGGGGGGGAAACAGGAATGCCAATCGAATCGCTGACGCTGGGGTTATTGGAGACGCTGGAAGGGACACTGAAGGGATTAGAAACGAGGGCGATAACACGCGAGTCGTTGACAGGAGGGAGTATGCCACACGGGGCATTGGTTCGATCTCTGGCGCTTGACTCGGGGGGGTTGCTGACGGTATTGGTGGTGCTTGTGGCAACTACGCAGGGCTCAAGGTCGCTTCTGCACGATTTCCGAGGGCAGCGCGGCCCTACGGGCTTCTAAGACTGGTGCGCTGGGCCGCTCTAGTTCTGCGCTCGAGCCTCCAAAAGCTCCTATCTTCTGTCGCTGATGGTTGGCTGCCGATATGTGATATGTGCTGGGGAGATTGACTGCCTAGAGATATCGCAAGATGTCGTCAGGGTGTGAGGGTCCTGTCGCCAGGCGTGAGGAAAGTCTGCCAAAGCTGCTTTGTTATAATAGTGTTATAATCCGTAAATCCGAGTCCGCAAGATGGACGTCAGTCGCTGTGGGCCGAAAACGCGGTCGCGATCGCTCCTTGAGGCCTACAGACGACAGGTCTTCTACCTCCCCACGTTGGCCACCAGAAATGATACCCTAAACTGTCGCTAAGTGTGTAGACGACCAGTTATCGGGACGATTGGGTTCGGGAAGGAGTGAAGCCGCGCTGCCGGTCATGCAGGCCTCCGCGTGGCGTATAACTTCGTAGGTCGGTTTGCTTCAGTTAGGGATGTGTCAATCTAAACTTGCTAAGGGTGCGCGCAAGTGCGAGGCGCTGTGGAACGCAATGAATAGAAATCAAACTATCCGGGCGAAGTGGAGCCGCGCTGCCCGTCGCGCAGGCCCCCGCGGGGCCTGTAACTTCGTAGGTTGTCCCGCTTCGGCTGGGGATGCGTCGATCTAAGATTGCTAGGGGCGCGCGAAGGTGCGAGATGCTCGAAAACGAAGAACAAAGGAAACTAAGCCCCAAAGAGCTCTGAAGCTCTGAGGAGAGGAAACTAAGGATTTGCTGCTCCTAAAGAAGTAGATACAGGAAGGTTATATACTGGAAAGTGGAGCAATAGATCTAAAAATAAAGTGAGGTACCAAGAGCAACCAAGCAAGGTCGCAAATCACAGGGAAGTGGGAAGGTGGCCACAGCCCGAATCGGCCGAAGCGCGGGAAACTATGGACCGGTATTCACATGGGTATAGATAAAGCATGACTGATACTGTGAACCGAGACGAGCAAGTAGCTCAGTAATCAGACAAATAGACAATGAAGAACAGGGCAGTCGAGGCCCAAGTATGCCGAAGCGCGGGAAAGTACTTGACTCGGAAAGGCGCAAAATGAGAGTTTACCGGGCCAGCCGTGCGCTGGGCGTATTAACGTCACGTGTCATGTCACGGCTTGTTCGAATTCGAACACCCCACTTTCCTCCTCCACACCCTCCTCTCGCTTCCCACAAATTCGAAGACGCAAATACGAAGCTACGTTTTTATTTTATTTTATTTTTCCCTGTTCGTCTCTAACCGGTGTAGGCCACAGGATAGTGGCTCGCAACAGCCTCCTCCCACTGCCTTCACACCTCGCGAGTGCACCTGCCGTTCCCACCCCTCAACCTGCGCTCACGTGTGTGTACACAGGCCATCTTGTCGCGGTCTCGCGGCACTTGGCCCCACTCGGATGTATTTTTCTTTTTTCTCTTTGTTTTTTTCTTACTCATTTCGACTGGGCAGGACCTCCCTCCCGCACCTTCGCCGCAACCCTCAACACCACCACTCTCTCACCCGCTGCCCCTCGACCCCGACCCTGCCACATTGACATGGCCGCGACACCCCTTGACCCTACCGACACGGCTACCACCACCACGACCCCGCCACGCCGCCGCCACCTCGACGGCCTTACCGCTTCCTCAAGTCAACCCCGCTGCACAGGCGCCGTCTCGACACGACCTGTCACGATTCGGCTTGTGGACGCTTACTACACGGTGATGACTTCCTTAGTAAGTAGTAATTAGTCATGGACTCGCATCAGTCAGCCGTCGTAGTATCACATGTTTGTAGTGGTACTATGACTCATTCCTAGTAGTAGCGGTAGTAGAGTTCGAGCTACTTACGCTACTAGTCATTCGGATTCGGGAGGAGCTTTAAAGCTGCCTCAATCATGTATAAGTAGTACGATGCGAAGACCAGAAGTCCTCATTCTGGTCTTCTTCAATCGCCATCACGCATCCTCTCCTTGTGATCCTTCTAAGTGTCTGCTACCTCATCCGCTTGTCTCTAGTAGAGCAAGTCGGTCTCCACGAACGCCTAGTGGAATACGCCCTAGTGCTCCTTACGATCACGTGCATTCGAAAGCCGTGTATTCGTGTCACGTGACTGTTGAAGTCGCAAACATTCGCTAAGTCGTCGAAACGCCCTTTCGCTGTCCAAGTCGGACTTACGCCAGTGGCGGCGTTACACGACCCCCACCACCACCACCTCGACGCCGGCACCGCTATTGCCACCCACCTCGTTCACCCAGACCCCGCTTCGACCGGCGCCATCTCGACACGGCCCACCTCGACGCCAGCACCATCACTACCCATCCGTTCACCCCACCTCGACCCCACCCCACCCCACCGGCGCCGTTTCGACACGGCCCCCACCGCCACCTCGACGGTGGCACCATCGCTACCCACCCGACCCCGACCCCGCTTCAACCGCACCCTACCAGCGCTGTTTCGACACGGCTGCCGCCACTACCCGACTCACCGGCACGGCCGCCACTATTACCTCGCCGTCGCCGTCCCCACCCCACTGTATTAATAGCTACTTGTAGTACTATCATAATATATATATTTGTCCTGTTCTGTCCAATCCCTGTGTGAAAAAGCAAATCATTAAAGATAAAGTCTTAATAGTGTCTTATCAGGTCTTAGTTGACTTAAATTGTACTGATATTCCAACCTGGCCATGGGCTCATCTTAATCCTTAAGACCTTTAAGTACTGATTCAGAGCTATCCTAAGTGTTTCAACATCATTAAGGGCATTAAGTTACTGCCATTAAGGCAGGTTAAGGAGGCAACCTTGCTTAAATTGCCTTAGGAAAAAATGACCTTAAAATGGCCTTAGGAGCATGTTAAGGCATGATTAAGAGCATTTAAGTACTTTTAGGTTTTCCTGATGTTTAAAACACTACCTGAGAGCGCTTGATTGCTTCTTGTGCCTGCTGCCGTGCTTCTGTGATCCGTTGTAGGTGGTCGTTGACTAATGGGGCTTTTGATGTGCATGTGATTTGGTGGACCCGTGGGACGTGGCCCATGAGTAGTTCGAATGGGGGTTTCTTTGTTGTGGAGCTGGGCCATGAGTTGTGAGTGTATTGTGCTAGTGGTAGCCATGTTGCCCAGTCATCCTGTTGGTAGTTGATGAAGATGCATAGGTATTGTTCTAGCCATTGGTTTGTTCTTTCTGATTGTCCGTCTGTTTGGGGGTGATATGCGGTGCTGATGTTTTGTGTGATGTTTAGTAGTCTGCAGAGTTCTTTGGTGAACGCGGCTGTGAATCGGGGGTCTCGGTCTGATATAATGCGTTTGGGAAGTCCATAATGTGGGAGTACGTAAGTAGCGTATAGTAGTGCTGTATTTTCGGCATCTGTGGTCTCTTTACAGGGGATGAAGATGGAAGCTTTGGAGCAGTCATGGTCAGTGATGGTGAGAATGGTATTGTAATCGTGGGACTTGGGAAGTTTCGTGATGAAGTCAAGGGCAATGGTTTCGAATGGGTTGGAATGTGGGTTGGTGGTAATAGGGAACAGTGGTGGTTTTGGGTTTGTAGGGTTGTTTTTGCGTGACTGGCAGGTGGCACAACCTTTGATGTAATTGGTGACTGATTCTTTCATGCCCGGCCACCAGTAGTCTTGTGTAATGGACTGCGTAGTTTTTGAGATTCCTGGGTGGCCTGCAGTGATGGAGTCATGATATAGGGAAATTACCCCCCTCCTTAGATTGTTGTCTTCCACGACGACAAGTTGGTCGCCGCGCCAGTAGGCATTGTCTCTGGAGGTGAGATTATGTGTGAGGGACCACTTCACTAGCAAGTCAGGGCATTTGAGTTGGTGTGCTCGGGTGCGGTCATCCAAGGTAGCGGCGGTGGCAGAGTCGATGAATAGGTGGGGGGGGAGGACTGTGATGTTGTCATTGTCGTCCGTCCCGTCATGAAAGTCTGGTCGGCGAGAGAGGGCGTCAGCTTTGTTTGTGTTCCCTGGTTGGTGGATAAGTGTGAAGTTATAGTCCGCTAGTCTGGGGATGTAGCACGCTACGCGTCGGTTGATGCGCTGTGGGTTTCTGTAGTACTGGAGGTTTTTGTGGTCTGTGATGACTGTGATTTGGTGTGGTGAGCCCGCTAGGAGGTGGTGCCAGTTTTCCAGTCCGCGTACTACCGCCAGGAGTTCCCTGTTGTGGATGTCGTAGTTCCTTTCAGCTTCAGTGAAGGTTTTGGAATGGAAGCCAATGGCGAGTGGTTTCCCTCTGTCGTCTTTTTGCGATAGGATGGCGCCAGTGGCGAAGGCGGAGGCGTCAACCTCGACTTGGAAAGGTTTATCCATGTTGGGTTGGCAGATGGCTGGGTTTGATGTGATTATGGATATGAGTTTGTCTAGGGCAGTGCGGCATTCCTCTGTCCATTTAAATGGGGCTTCTTTCTTGAGTAGTTGCGTGATAGGTCGTGCAATAGTGGCAAAGTTGGGGATAAAGGGGCATTGGTATCCGAGGACGCCCAGTGTGCTGTGTACTTCCCGAAGGTTTTTGAGTTCGCGTGGCCAGTCCCTGAGGCCATCGATTTTAACTGGGTCGATCCTCATGTGATCTCCGTCGACTACTATTCCAAGGTAATCGATTTCAGTCTGTTCAAAGGCACATTTGGATGGTTTGAGGAAGTACGATTCTTCTTCTGAAAGGTCTAGGACTTCATGAACAATTTGACGATGGCGTGCAATATCGCCATTTGTGGCAATGAGTATGTCGTCCATGTAGACGAATACTTCTGTGGGGTATTTGTCTTTGAGGCGGCGGAACATGCGGTTCATGGCACGGGAAAAGGTTGCGGGAGAGTTTGTGAGGCCAAAGAACATTACTCGTGGTTGGAAGAGTCCAAAAGGTGTTTTAAACGCAGCCTTCCATTGGTCTTTTTTGTGGACTCGGATGTTATTGTAGCCCCAGCGGATGTCGAACTTTGTGAAGAGCTTCTTTCCTTGGAGCTGCTCAAGGATAGTGCTGATGAGGGGAAGTGGATATGTGTCGCGAACAGTCCAAGAGTTCAAGGCTCGGTAGTCCATGATGGGGCGTAGTTTTCCATCTTTTTTCTTTCTGTAGAAAAAGGGGGAGGCATATGGGGAGTTGGATTCAACAATATAACCTTTCTCTAAATGTTCGCGCAAAAATTCTTTAGTTGCTTCCTGTTCTGCAGGTGTTTGAGGGTATATTTTACAGTCCAGTGTGAGAGGAGCGTCCGGGCGAAGCGTGATGACGTGATCTTCTTCTCGGGCCGGCGGGAAGCGTTGTGCTGCTTCTTCCAAGAAGACGTTTGCGTGTTTTCGGTATTCGCTGGGTATTGCCGCTGTTTGTTCTGGTTTGTTCTTGGCTGCGTGTTCCGCCCACTGTTGTGCTATGTTGCTGATTCGCGAGCTTTGTATGGCTTTTGTCTGGCCGTCCCTTTTCCTCCGAGTTGCCGTGTTGCTTTTCAGGTTGTTGTTGGTGTGTCTTTGGTTTTCTTTTGCTGGTAGCCGGCCGTTTCTAATGTTATATCTTCTCCTTCCAGTTTGTTCCTCGTCCAGTTGATGGTGGGGTTGAACTCTTTGAACCAAGTGTGTCCGAGGACCATCTGATCTCTTCCTAGGTTCGCGACGTAGAAGCCTTGTTTCGCTACTTTATCGCCGCGTCGGATATATAGGTTGCAAAACCTCGTGATGGAGCCAATCTGATTATCGGTTCCGTCTATGTTTGTGATGACGCGTGGGTTGGGGAGGAGGTTCGTTCCTAGTCCGAGGGTGGCGACAGTTCGCTCATCGATGAAGTTATGCGTTGCTCCGCTGTCGAGCAGTGCTTCGACTTCGGTCTTTTGGTGCCACTGCCACATGTAGATGGAAATGGGTAATGTCATTGAAGTTCCATTGGTGCTGTACATGGTGCTAATGTTTGCCTCACTCTCGACCGATAGAGCTCGGCACTGTAAAAATCCTCCCCCATATCACATGAGTCAAGCCATGCGCCATACTCCTCGTCCGTCATGGTGGCAGCGATTGCGTTAAGCTGCTGTGCTTTGGTGAGTCTTTGCGGCGATGGAGCTGTTGTCTTTGTGGGTTCGGGGGCTGATTGGGTTGGTTCGCTTGTAGTGGGTTTGACTTCGGCGGCGCGTGCCGAGATGTTCTGACACGGGGTGTTACCGCCTTGCGTGTTCTTTTGTGGGCAGTCTCTCGCCATGTGGCCTTTGAGGTGGCACTGGAAGCAGCGGCCCTCGGCAGCTAGCTTCTTGCGCTCGTCGTCCGTGAGTTTGGTGAGTCGCGGAGGTGGTGTAGTGGTAGTGCTAATGTTGGCTCCGTCGACGTCCATGGGGACGGCGCCGTCGTTACGTGGTGTGGTGCGTTGGGTTTGGTTGTTATGATTGCGGTTGGACTGATATTGTCCCTGGTTAGGGCGGCGCGATCCGAGCGAAGATCGGATTTCTCTCATGCGTTCGACCTTGCTGCACGACATATCCTTCCACTCGTCCATGGTGGTTGGTCATTTTTCTCGGTACATGACGCGGCGGTGTATATCTGCATGGAGGCCGCTCTTGAACTGGGCAATGGTTCCCTTGGCGTTGGGTTCCCATTCGGCGGCGGCGGTGAGGCGTTTGAAGGTGGCGATGTAACTATCGATGTCGTGCGTTTTCATATCTAGTTTCATGAGTTGGTCGTACGCATTCTGAATCTTTGCTCTGTCTTTCCAGGAACTTTTGAAGTACGTTTTAAAGTTGTTCCATAGTTTTTCATCGGTGTCGTCGATGTGGGTTTTCGGGTCCATGCTGGCGATGATGATTTCCAGCTCCCGATCTCGCGCGTCGACCCAGTCGTCCACGTTTGGGCCACGCATATAGGACAGTGCGTGCATCACGTGGTTGTATGGGTTTGACATGATGTCGTTGGATCTGTTTAGGATCTTAAAACGACGGAAGTCCCTCAAGAATTGATCGCTCTTGGATCGGTCGCCGGTGAAGACGGCGGGTGGGAGGCCGCGAAGACCTCCTGATGTGGTTGGGGTGGCCATGGGTGTCAGTGTAGGTGGTACGGGTGCAGAGGTGGGTGGAGCAATGGGGGGTGCTGTTGACGTGTTTGTTACAGGGATAGCTGGCACCGCGATTGTTGTCTGCGGTGGTTCGATGGGTGCGGTTTCGGGAGGATCTGCTGGTGCAGGTTCTGTGTTGTTGGGGGGTAATGTGTTGACTGCGTCAGCGTACAATGGTTCTATGCTGACTGGTTGTTCTAGGAGGCGACCTTCGTTTTCGAGGGTCTGAAGTTGTTCGTAGCTCGGAAGTCCGACGTTATCTGGGATGCTAGAGGATGCAAACAACCGGTTGTTGATGTACTGCGTCCCGTGCCACTTAGTGTTTCGGCAGCTCCAGCTAACCGGTGGCTGAAGCTGTAGCCACTGCCGGCGGCAATCCCTGCCGAGCCAAGCCACGTGTAACCGAGCCGGCATTTTTAGCCCGCTCCAATTGAGCTGGCTACTTCCGGCTAACCTCACTAAGCTGGCCATAGCCGCACCTTCCTTGACAACGTCCATGACTCTATGTCTTTACTCACTCATCCTCGCCATCTGAATCCTTACTCTCGCACATCCGGACGGGATTCGCATCCTCTTACACTCATCTCAGGTCGGGGCGGACCGGCAATGCACTGGTCCTGGGAGTTATGCAGCCGCAGTTTTGCCTCCGTCGTTAAGGAGTTGGACGACGACGACGATCACACCGGCACGGTGAGTAATTTTTTCACTTGTCGCCACTGTCACAGCTCGTTGACTCATAACTAACATCCACACTTATACAGATATGCGACCTCGTTCCCATCGAAGATGATATATCCATCCTGGACGACACCCAACAGCCCCTCTGCTCTTTCCATGAGGAGTCCCTCGCCCTCGCCCTCAATTGGAATGCCATGTTGTGCTTGTTGACTGTTGCTTCGTTGTCATTGGGCTTCCACGCCTCGATTCATGTGTGCCCACCTGCCGTTTCTCCGATTTGGGATACTGACCGGCCCCGTCATAGCTTCTTCAGGATGGCCGACTTCGTTCGTTGTGTCACGCTCTCTCTTCTTCTTGCTTCTCACCCTCAAAACCATCGCAGAACATGTCACTACGTCGCCGGTCTCATCGGCTCCGCCCTCTTACGACTCCTCTCCACAACGTGCCATTTCGTTTGCTTCTTCAGAAGACCGACATCATTTGCGACTTCCGTGAGGACACTGGCCAGCGGCACCCTCAAGCTGCTCCGTAACCCACACCAATGGTCATCAAGCGTACAGAAGCGTTGCTGAAGGGTTGATAGAATGGATGACAGTGGGCCACTTACCTGACATATATCCAGTGACGACGTCTCCCCATCATGTGCATAGAACAATCATGCTTGGATTATGACACGTTTTCTTTCAGTCCCACTAGCCCGTCGTATTCGGAACAAAACACTCCATGATTAATGGGTAACGATGACGGTAATTACAGATATGCCTTGTCAAATTGACTGTAAAACACTCTCCATTCAGGTGGAGCTACATACCACGACCAGAACGCGTGGCGAGCGAAACGTAAATCCCACAGATCATACGATCATGCATTGATGGTGGATTCATATGTGCCAGCGGGGTTCGAATACCCCACCACCCTAAGATATCGTGGACGTAATTGACCAGGACCCATCAGCGTGTGCGTGTGCCAACTCTCACATTTAAAGCCCAAATCCCCTTGCTTTCACCCTGTCCACCCTCTGCTCATGACCCGACGTACTCGAACCCGAAACGTGAGTCCTTGAGCCCTCTCCACACCCTGAGACTTACCAATCACACTAGGCCGCCACTAGCCAACTTGGTATTGTCTCCAGTGGCGAAGAATTTAGCTTGCAAGATGCAGAAGACGTGGGCGATACACCTGACCGATCTACATCTCCTTCTCCAGCGCTGGCCACTGACGCTCGATCAGTCGTCGCTAAGGCGACCTCTAAGGCAGCCCTCGATGTCGCCCATTTTTTCATCGATGTAACTTCCCCCGATCCTAGCAAGGGCGTGCAGAGGGCCTGCAAGATGTGCATGTGAGTACCGCCCCACTGATCGCAACACAACCTCCTAACAAATTGACAGCGAGAAGTACGGCGATGACAAATCGAAGACCTCTAAAAATGTGCCGAACTATCATTACGCGAAAAGCACTGCGAACAACAACCTCCGCCGCCATCTCTAGTGATCACAGTGGGTTCGACAAACCCCACGGGTCACGGGTAGGGGTTGTCTCGGGTCCAGGTCCGGGTCGCGATTCCCCTACCCCTCGGAAACCCGTACCCGTCACAGCGGGTATGGCGGGTTTTTTGGCCTCAACCTTTGGTGTAGGAAAAGCTCGGAAGCAAGCTGTTTATTATAAAAATACAAAGCTATATGTACCAGACTAAACTATCTACTACTCCTACTCGTATGAAATCCCTGCCGCTCGCTGTCTGAGTCGCCGTGTCGGCGTTGTCGTGGTCGCCGGTCGTTGGGTTGGGTTGTCGCGGTGTTCCGAGTTCGAGTCGCGTTGTGGCCGTCGTCGCGATTGTTGTTTTGGTCGTCGAGGCTGGTTGTCGTTGTGGTTGTCGTCATGGTCGGTTGTCGCGATTGTTGGGGTCGTGGTTGTCGTCGTGGTCGGTTGTCGCGGTTGTTGGGGTTGTCGTTGTCGTTGTCGTTGTCGTCGTGGTTGTCGTTGTCGTCGGTTGTTGCGGTTGTTGAGGTTGTCGTTGTCGTCGTTGTTATCCATCAGCAAAAAACCTGGAAAATTATCAGTAATTATAAATAATTATAATTGCCGCAAGTGATGCAATTGGACCCCAGATTGGCAATTGATCTGAGTGATCATCATGGTGCCCTGAAATTCAAAATCTTCGGTGATCAATTACAGTGCTTCCTGAGTATTGTGGGCACTTATAATTAATTTTAGGGGTTTCAAGTGCTTCTATGCATATAGGTGTATTGTCATTTGCTGCAGATTTGGAAGGTGCTTATAACCAATTATAATCAGAGGAGAAACAATTGGAAAAAATATATCACACTGTATTCAGCTATTTTACCATTCTCAATTATCCATTGTTTTTTTTTTTTTTTTTTTGGAGAATCAGCTGATTATCCAATTAGGGGTACATTATTTATAACCTGCACATCGTGGATTCGAACGTGGTGCACACGGTGATCAGTAATCATTACCGCTGGGCCAAGAGAGTGTATATGACTTAAGCTGATAAATCTTCTATAGACAGCAGGGCGAATATCATGGCATCCCTGTTAGCGCTTCGACTCAGAGTCGAGTCGTCTACAATCAGGAGTTGGCCACAATGGCCACTGTAGCCCTTGGGCCCGAAATCAGCCATTTCCATTCGTTTCGATTTCCGTTGTTCTCGGCGTTCGCTTCGCCTCATCCTCTCTTACTCTCTCTCCACCAATGACAATAGTGATTGGCTCGGGTCACCCCCGGGTATTTTTGGAGCCACCCGTACCCGTGATGAGGGGTAGGGGTTTTTGGGTGCGGGTTTCGACGGGTCGCACGGGTACGAAAACCCGAACAGGTTTTCAGGTCATGTGTACACACTTGGGTGCACACATACACATCAAATTTATTGATCCTATATACACTACTACAGGTACTACAGGGATGTGAGCTGTCTGTCTAGGGATCACGCATGAACGATGACAGTGTGGCAGGTTGACATGTGGTATTGAAACGGCGCCGATGCGATGGGGTGGTCGAGACGGGGTGAACGGGTGGACGGCGCCGGTGTCGAGGTGGCGGTGGGGGCTGTGTCGGGACGATGCTGGTGCGGGTCGAGGTGCGCGGCGCTGGTGGAAGCGTCGTAGCGGGGTCGAGGTGGCTGTGGGGTGTGGGGGTGTGTCGAGACGGCACCGGTGCGGGTCGAGGTGCACGGCGCTGGTGGAAGCGTCGTAGCGGGGTCGAGTTGGCAGTGGGGGCTGTCGAGACAGGGCCAGTGCAGGTCGAGGTGTGAGGCGCTGGTGGAAGCGTCGTAGTGGGGTCGAGGTGGCTGTGGGGGCTATGTCGAGACAGTGCTGGTGCCGGTCGAGGTGCACGGCGCTGGTGGAAGCGTCGTAGCGGGGTCGAGGTGGCTGTGGGGGCTATGTCGAGACGGCGCCGGTGCAGGTCGAGGTGCACGGCGCTGGTGGAAGCGTCGTAGCGGGGTCGAGTTGGCAGTGGCGGCCGTGTCGAGGTGGCAGCAGCGTGGCGGGGTCGAGGTGGTGATTGTAGCCGGGTCGGTAGGGTCGAGGGTGTCACAGCCAGGTCAAGGTGGCGGGGTCGAGGGGCAGCGGGTGCGGGTGGTGGTGTTGAGGGTGCAGCGAAGTCGTTACAGTCGCGGGAGGTCCTGCCCGGTCAAAATGGGTAAAAGAAAAACAAAACTGAAAAGAAAACTCATCTGACTGGGGCCAAATGCCACGAGACGGTGACAAGGGAAATAGCGACAACGGGATGACCTGCATACACATACATGAGCGGCAGGTGAGGGGTGGGAGCGGCAGAGGCGGGTTGGGTGCTCATATGTCGCGAGGTGTCAAGGGGGTGGGAAGAGACCTTTGTGAAGGTGATGACGACGCCTGCACTGGTTAGAGATGAACGGGGGAAAAAAAAGAAAAGAAAAAAACGTAGCTTCGTATTTGGTCTTCGGGATGTGTGTGAGGGGAAGGGAGAGGGACACGCGGCCTGTCTTCAGGTGGCTAGGGACTGTTTGCGAAGTCGGTGATCTGGTTTGACAGAAGGGTGCGTCGGGGAGGAGGGGAGAGAGAGCGTGTGTATGTACGAGGTGATGGGAGAAGCGATAGTACAGTATCGAGTGTTGCACGCACATTACCGTACGGGTTTGCCTCGGGTTGAAGACCGGCTACCCGTACCCGTACCCTAGCAATACCCAAACCGACACCCGGCAGGTTGCGCCAATCACACTGATTATAATTAAATTGAAGTGCGTACAACTCAGTGTCAAGATTATCCGGGAATTGTAAGTGCTTATGATGCGACCATGACTTATGAAAAAATTGCAAGCGCGGCCATGACAGAAATTGTAAGTGCTTATAAATTAACTGTGTTTGGCCATGGGAATTGTAAGTACTCGTATCTTACCCAGACGGATGGGCCATGATTTAGCCCGATCACAAGCAATCATGATTCTGTTATGATAATAATACAAGCTTAAATTCTCTGATAATTTGCATAAGCAATTTCGACTTTGCTAAGTTAATAAAATTTTTAGGGTTTTTTGCTGATGTCATGGATGTTATCGTCGTTCGGATATAGCCGTGAATGAATCGCAGCAAACAAGACCGGCAATCACCGAGCGGTGTAGGATGGGTGGCTTCCCACGCATGAGTGAACTATGACTCATCGACAGCTGGCTTGCGCCTGCACCAGCTATGATGACGACAATTTCACTTGTGTACACCCGGACAACGGCGGCAGCAGCAGCAGCGAACCCCCACCGATGCAGCCACGTGCGCTGCAAACCACGACCGATGGCGACGGCGACGACGGCGTAGCGACGGCAAAACAGAGAAGTTCGCCGACGGTGACGCCGCCCAGAACGGCTCAAAACCAGCTCAAAACACACTACCGACCACCACCGGCGCCCTGCAAACGCAGGGTTGACCACGCCTGCTCAAAACACGACAGCATCGCCATCCCAACCCGACAACAACCCGACAGCGGCGACATCGACGAAGATGGGGTGACCGCGACGACGGTAGCAGCACGCAGTGGGCATTCTAGCTAGGATTACTACTATACATTGTTCCACTGTAAATACATTTGTTTGCTATAATATACTGCCCATTGACAAGCATAGTAATAACCCAGGCTTACAGGATGAATTTTCAAATAAACAAATACAGTCGCGCGCAAGTCACGCGGGATTTCTCACTCGCAGCAAGACTCACCACATAATGGTGCAAGGTATTGATGATACTTTCGGCAAAACCCATGTGCAAATAGACCGAATACATCGGCAAAACGCATGTGGGCCCATTTAGTAAAAGTAGACGTATACCATGTATGGGCCCATAATATAGAACTGTTCAATTGATCAGATGGGCCCACCTTTGCCAGTGCTAAAAGGTGCCAATGTTTTTGAGTGGGCCCACACTTGCCTCTCGGGAATGGTGCCAATGGTATTGAATGGGCCCATCCTTGCCCCTAGGGAATGGTGCTGACATTTTTGAATGGGCCCACCCATGCTGCTAGGGAATGCTGCCGATGTTTTTGAATGGGCCCACCCTTGCCTCTAGGAAAGATGCCGATGCTCTCAAATGGGCCCACCCTTGCTGCTGGGGAGAGCTGCCGATGTTTTTGAATGGGCCCACCCTTGCTGGTAAGAAATGATGCTGATGCTCTCAGATGGGCCCACCCTTGCTGCTGGGGAGAGCTGCCGATGTTTTTGAATGGGCCGACCCTTGCCGCTACGAAAAGATGCTGATGCTCTCAGATGGGCCCACCCTTGCTACTAGGGAGAGCTGCCGATGTTTTTGAATGGGCCCACCCTTGCCGCTAATAAATGATGCCGATGCTCTCAGATGGGCCCACCCTTGCTGCTAGGGAGAGCTGCCGATGTTTTTGAATGGGCCCACCCTTGCCAGTAAGAAAAGATGCCGATGCTCTCAGATGGGCCCACCCTTGCTGCTAGGAAGAGCTGCCGATGTTTTTGAATGGGCCCACCCTTGCCGCTAAGAAATGATGCCGATGCTCTCAGATGGCCCACCCTTGCTGCTGGGGAGAGCTGCCGATGTTTTTGAATGGGCCCACCCTTGCCGCTACGAAAAGATGCCGATGATTTCAGATGGGCCCACCCTTGCTACTAGGGAGAGCTGCCGATGTTTTTGAATGGGCCGACGCTTGCCGGTAAGAAATGATGCCGATGCTCTCAGATGGGCCCACCCTTGCTGCTAGGGAGAGCTGCCGATGTTTTTGAATGGGCCGACCCTTGCTGGTAAGAAAAGATGCCGATGCTCTCAGATGGGCCCACCCTTGCTGCTAGGAAGAGCTGCCGATGTTTTTGAATGGGCCCACCCTTGCCGCTAAGAAATGATGCCGATGCTCTCAGATGGCCCACCCTTGCTGCTGGGGAGAGCTGCCGATGTTTTGAATGGGCCCACCCTTGCCGGTAAGAAAAGATGCTGATGCTCTCAGATGGGCCCACCCTTGCTGCTAGGAAGAGCTGCCGATGTTTTTGAATGGGCCCACCCTTGCCGGTAAGAAATGATGCCGATGCTCTCAGATGGCCCACCCTTGCTGCTGGGGAGAGCTGCCGATGTTTTTGAATGGGCCCACCCTTGCCGCTATGAAAAGATGCCGATGCTCTCAGATGGGCCCACCCTTGCTACTAGGGAGAGCTGCCGATGTTTTTGAATGGGCCCACCCTTGCTGCTAAGAAATGATGCCGATGCTCTCAGATGGCCCACCCTTGCTGCTGGGGAGAGCTGCCGATGTTTTTGAATGGGCCGACCCTTGCCGGTAAGAAAAGATGCCGATGCTCTCAGATGGGCCCACCCTTGCTGCTGGGGAGAGCTGCTGATGTGTTTGAATGGGCCGACCCTTGCCGCTAAGAAATGATGCCGATGCTCTCAGATGGGCCCACCCTTGCTGCTAGGAAGAGCTGCCGATGTTTTTGAATGGGCCGACCCTTGCCTGTAAGAAAAGATGCCGATGCTCTCAGAGGGGCCCACCCTTGCTGCTAGGAAGAGCTGCCGATGTTTTTGAATGGGCCGACCCTTGCTGGTAAGAAAAGATGCCGATGCTCTCAGATGGGCCCACCCTTGCTGCTAGGAAGAGCTGCCGATGTTTTTGAATGGGCCGACCCTTGCCGGTAAGAAATGATGCCGATGCTCTCAGAGGGGCCCACCCTTGCTGCTAGGAAGAGCTGCCGATGTTTTTGAATGGGCCGACCCTTGCTGGTTAAGAAATGATGCCGATGCTCTCAGATGGGCCCACCCTTGCTGCTAGGAAGAGCTGCCGATGTTTTTGAATGGGCCGACCCTTGCCGCTAAGAAATGATGCCGATGCTCTCAGAGGGGCCCACCCTTGCTGCTAGGAAGAGCTGCCGATGTTTTTGAATGGGCCGACCCTTGCCGGTAAGAAAAGATGCCGATGCTCTCAGATGGGCCCACCCTTGCTGCTGGGGAGAGCTGCCGATGTTTTTGAATGGGCCGACCCTTGCCGGTAAGAAAAGATGTCGATGCTCTCAGATGGGCCCACCCTTGCTACTAGGGAGAGCTGCCGATGTTTTTGAATGGGCACACCCGTGCCTCTAGGAGATGATACCGATGCTCTCAAATGGGCCCACCCTTGCTGTTAGGGAGAGCTGCTGATGTTATTGAATGGGCCCACCCTTGCCTCTAGGAAATGATGCCGATGCTCTCAAATGGGCCCACCCTTGCTGCTAGGAAGAGCTGCCGATGTTTTTGAATGGGCCCACCCTTGACTCTAGGAAAGATGCCGATGCTCTCAAATGGGCCCACTCTTGCTGTTAGGGAGAGCTGCCGATGTTATTGAATGGACCCACCCTTGCCTCTAGGAAATGATGCCGATGCTCTCAAATGGGCCCACCCTTGCTGCTAGGGAGAGCTGCCGATGTTTTTGAATGGGCCCACCTGTGCCTCTAGAAGATGATACCGATGCTCTCAAATGGGCCCACCCTTGCTGTTAGGGAGAGCTGCTGATGTTATTGAATGGGCCCACCCTTGCCTCTAGGAAAGATGCTGATGCTCTCAAATGGGCCCACCCTTGCTGTTAGGGAGAGCTGCCGATGTTTTTGAATGGGCCCACCCTTGGCTTTAGGAAATGATGCCGATGCTCTCAGATGGGCCCACCCTTGCTGCTAGGGAGAGCTGCCGATGTTATTGAATGGGCCCACCCTTGCCTCTAGGAAAGATGCCAATGCTCTCAAATGGGCCCACCCTTGCTGTTAGGGAGAGCTGCCGATGTTTTTGAATGGGCCCACCCTTGCCTCTAGGAAATGATGCCGATGCTCTCAGATGGGCCCACCCTTGCCGCTATGGAACTGTGCCGATGTGTTTGAATGGGCCCACCCTTGCCGCTAGGGAATGCGGCCAATGTTTTTGAATCGGCCCACTCAAGGCAATCGGCAGCAGTTCAAAATGGTGGGCCCATTCAATACTATCAGCAGTCTCATTAATGTGTCCATTTACTGTGATTGGCAACATGTCTTGGAAGCAATGAACATTGTAACATTGCTTTTCCTCACTGACATCAAACTGTTGATAGGTCCTGTACAGCTCATGAGGAGCGATAGTACCGATAGTCTTATATGGGCCGACCATTGCCCTTAAGAGTGCCGATGGTCTCACATTGGCCCAGTGTCACTCCTCAATTGTATGGTTGATTGCTTCAAATGGGCCCACTATCTCTGTTTCTCTACTACACATGGGTCCAATATGCTCAGGAAATGGGGATTAGGGAACTCTTTTCTACAACTTGAAACTTGAATCCTACTTCGGCAGCATTATCTCCCCTGGATCTTGCTGATCATTCTATGGAATATTGTTATGTGCTAGCTTAGATACAATCAGAGTTAGGCCGGCACCTGTCTCCATTGATTGTTGTCACCTGTCAACCTCTGAATCTAGACCTAATGTGAAATGACCCGGCAGCCCAGTATGTCATTATTTTGGCATCTGCTTTCTTAGTCTGTCAGTAGCTACTGGTGCGGCAATAATGATAATATCGGATGGAACAAGGGCATGAGTAGTAAGCCAAGTAGTTAGCAATGAATAAAAACAGTAGACACCAAAGTAATGACTTACCAGGCTGCCGTATCACTTTGACCCTGGATATAGATTCAAGTGCTGACAGGTGACAACAATCAATGGAGACAGGTGCCGGCCTAACTCTGATTGTATCTAAGCTAGCACATAACAATATTCCATAGAATGATCAGCAAGATCCAGGGGAGATAATGCTGCCGAAGTAGGATTCAAGTTTCAAGTTGTAGAAAAGAGTTCCCTAATCCCCATTTCCTGAGCATATTGGACCCATGTGTAGTAGAGAAACAGAGATAGTGGGCCCATTTGAAGCAATCAACCATACAATTGAGGAGTGACACTGGGCCAATGTGAGACCATCGGCACTCTTAAGGGCAATGGTCGGCCCATATAAGACTATCGGTACTATCGCTCCTCATGAGCTGTACAGGACCTATCAACAGTTTGATGTCAGTGAGGAAAAGCAATGTTACAACGTTCATTGCTTCCAAGACATGTTGCCAATCACAGTAAATGGACACATTAATGAGACTGCCGATAGTATTGAATGGGCCCACCATTTTGAACTGCTGCCGATTGCCTTGAGTGGGCCGATTCAAAAACATTGGCAGCATTCCCTAGCGGCAAGGGTGGGCCCATTCAAACACATCGGCACAGTTCCATAGCGGCAAGGGTGGGCCCATCTGAGAGCATCGGCATCATTTCCTAGAGGCAAGGGTGGGCCCATTCAAAAACATCGGCAGCTCTCCCTAACAGCAAGGGTGGGCCCCTCTGAGAGCATCAGTATCATCTTCTAGAGGCACGGGTGGGCCCATTCAAAAACATCGGCAGCTCTCCCTAGCAGCAAGGGTGGGCCCATCTGAGAGCATTGGCATCTTTTCTTACCGACAAGGGTGGGCCCATTCAAAAACATCGGCAGCTCTCCCTAGCAGAAAGGGTGGGCCCATCTGAGGGTGGGCCCATTCAAAAACATCGGCAGCTCTTCCTAGCAGCAAGGGTGGGCCCATCTGAGAGCATCGGCATCTTTTCTTACCGGCAAGGGTGGGCCCATTCAAAAACATCGGCAGCTCTCCCTAGCAGCAAGGGTGGGCCATCTGAGAGCATCGGCATCTTTTCTTACTGTCAAGGGTCGGCCCATTCAAAAACATCGGCAGCTCTTCCTAGCAGCAAGGGTGGGCCCATCTGAGAGCATTGGCATCTTTTCTTACCGGCAAGGGTCGGCCCATTCAAAAACATCGGCAGCTCTCCCCAGCAGCAAGGGTGGGCCCATCTGAGAGCATTGGCATCCTTTCTTACTGGCAAGGGTCGGCCCATTCAAAAACATCGGCAGCTCTTCCTAGCAGCAAGGGTGGGCCCATCTGAGAGCATTGGCATCTTTTCTTACCGGCAAGGGTGGGCCCATTCAAAAACATCGGCAGCTCTTCCTAGCAGCAAGGGTGGGCCCATCTGAGAGCATCGGCATCTTTTCTTACCGGCAAGGGTCGGCCCATTCAAAACATCGGCAGCTCTCCCTAGCAGCAAGGGTGGGCCCATCTGAGAGCATCGGCATCTTTTCTTACCGGCAAGGGTCGGCCCATTCAAAAACATCGGCAGCTCTACCTAGCAGCAAGGGTGGGCCCATCTGAGAGCATCGGCCCGGGCATCTTTTCTTAGTGGCAAGGGTGGGCCCATTCAAAAACATCGGCAGCTCTCCCCAGCAGCAAGGGTGGGCCCATCTGAGAGCATCGGCATCTTTTCTTAGAGGCAAGGGTCGGCCCATTCAAAAACATCGGCAGCTCTCCCCAGCAGCAAGGGTGGGCCCATCTGAGAGCATCGGCATCTTTTCTTAGAGGCAAGGGTCAGCCCATTCAAAAACATCGGCAGCTCTCCCCAGCAGCAAGGGTGGGCCCATCTGAGAGCATCAGCATCTTTTCTTAGAGGCAAGGGTCGGCCCATTCAAAAACATCGGCAGCTCTCCCCAGCAGCAAGGGTGGGCCCATCTGAGAGCATCGGCATCATTTCTTACCGGCAAGGGTGGGCCCATTCAAAAACATCGGCAGCTCTCCCCAGCAGCAAGGGTGGGCCCATCTGAGAGCATCGGCATCTTTTCCTAGAGGCAAGGGTGGGCCCATTCAAAAAAATCGGGAGCTTTCCTGAACAGCAAGGGTGGGCCCATTTGAGAGCATTGGCAGCATTCCCTGGCGGCAAGGGTGGGCCCATTCAAAAACATCGCTACCTTTCCCCAGCCAGCAGTAATGGTGGGCCCATTCGGCATGATTAGTGGTCTCTGCAGGTCACTTCAATGGGCCCATGTGAGTTTCTTTACAATTCCTCTTAATGGGCCCATGTGAGCATTTGCACTATATTTCTACAATGGGCCCACATGGGTTTTACCGATGTTTACGGTGCATTGTCACGTGGGTTCTGCCGACTACTTCGGTCTAGTCTTGCTACATGGGCTCGACTCACAGTACCACCCAAAACCCGGGACCTGTACCTGGAAAAACCCGACCCCGTGACTGCGGGTACGGGTTTCTCCGGGTCAGGGTCAGGGTCGTCCCAGAATGACCCCAGGGTGACCCCTTGCGATCACTAGCCATCTCACAAAACACGGTTCGGAGTACGACGCAGCGGTTTTGAAGTTCAAATGGAAATACAAACTATCGACCCAATCAGGTGGTGTGTCCATTCCCAAGGACGCCAGTAATGTGCGCCTGGAAGTTCCGCCTTTCTCTCCGGCCACCTTCTTAGAGTATCTTGTCCGCTTCATCGTCGTGGGTGATCATGTGAGTCTCGATCACCTCATATTCCCCTACGCTCTCACATGCCTTTCAGTCGATCCGCATCGTCGAAACACTGGAGTTTCGACAGCTATGTCTGGTCCTTCGCGAGTCACTTGTCGACGCCGACATCCCTGGCCGTGATAAGATGAGGGAGGCTATCATCAACCACTGGCGGGGATCGTTCGACGGCTTGAAATCGGATCTTGCTGTAGTCTGAGCGCCTTGTTTTTCACGTCTATAGCTGACTTTCGTCACAATAGAAATCTTGCGGTCGCATCAGTTTCACTGCAGATATCGCGAATTTGGCGTCGTTCTTGGCGGTGACCGCACACTGGATCACCCTCGATAAGTCAAGTGGACGCCTGACACTCAAAGCTGCCCTCATCGGGTTTCATTGTCTCAAGGACAAACATACAGGCATCAACATCGCGAGGACCATCCACTATCTCCTCGATCGGGCTGGCGTTACGCTCAAGGTGTGTGAATCGTTTTTAGGATATCTATTCGCTCAGCTTACTATTCCTTAGATCGGTCACTTCACACTCGACAACGCCGAAAGCAACGCCGTTGCCATGAAGCATCTGGAACGTCTGCTCGTCAAACGTGACTCGGAGGCAACCATAAAAATTGACTTCCACCATCTAAACAACCGTGTCCGATGCTACGCCCATATTATCAACCTGTGTGCCGCTCGTGTCATTGCGTCTGTCTCCAGACCCAAAGGTTCTGGTTCGGGAGACGTGGCTTTGAGTTACGACGACTCCGACTATGGCGATGATGACAATGTCGATGATCACGTTGATCACGACAACCTTAAAGATGACGTCAATGACTTAGAATTAGCTGATTGTTTTGACGTTGAAGGCGATATACCACCCGGAGCTTGGTCCGCAGGCGTCAAACGCGACCCCATAAAACGTGCTCGGAATCTCATTTGTTTCCTCCGTTCTTCAGACCAGCGCAAGTTGGGATTTCAAAAATGTATCATAGACGGGAACGCACAAGGTTGGTTCACCGAGAAGAAACCCGATGGCACCCGTCAACCGCTCCTCGTCCCACCAAAAGAACTTCTGAGAGACGTGAAAACGCGGTGGGACTCTGTGTATCTTATGATCCATCGTCTCAGAACTCTTCAGCCAGTACGTTCGTCTTACCAATCGGCCAGTAGAGACTAACTTAATATCTAGGCTATCGTCTGCTATTTTGCAACCGACGTACCCGACCACTCTCATTTTGCGTTGTCGGAATCGGAGTGGCATATCCTGGAAGGATTGGAGACAGTTTTGCGGGTAAGTTAGTTAGCCGTTTTCTCAGGACGGTGCTCACTGTACCAACAGGTCCCTCATAGGTGTCAACAAAGCATGTCCTCCAAATCGACGCCGGTCTTATCGCTCGCTATCTCAAATTTTGAGATGCTCATGGCTGAATGGGAAAATATCGGTGAACAACATCCCGTCCTCAAGCCCTGGACGGACGCTGGTCTGGAATGGGCGACAAAGTATTATATTCGAATGGACGACACAGAAGCCTACGTCGTCTCCATGTGTGAGTCGCAGATTGACTATTACCTCTGATACTGACCTTAAAGTTGACACCAGTCCTCAATCCCTCCATGCGCTTCTCGTGGATCGAAAGCCAGTGGGACGAGGGGTACATCGCGAAGGCTACCATTTTGAAGACTGTAAGTACCATACTGCACCTGCTATCTCAACCCCTCAACCCTCTCGTGCAGATGCACCGGTACCGTAACCGGAGGTCATCGGTGGATGCAACCGCAGCGCCTGATCTCCCTGCGCAACCCGCACCAGTCGCTACAAATGAACCATCTTCAACACACTTCAAAATAAAACACTCCGTTTACGACAAGAGACCAACTCAAGCGACTAGTGTGGAGGTCGAATTTCGGAACTACACTTCGGCGGGGACCACCTCCGACAAGACCGACATCCTGCGGTTCTGGGAGGTGCGTTTTCATTCGAACAGTATTGCTACCAACTTACTCTCTGGAAGGCCAACATGACAGAGTTCCCGACTCTCTTTGCGATGGCCATGGACTACCTCCCCATCCAGGCGACGTCCGTTCCTTGTGAACGCGTGTTCTCGTCAGCAAAGGAGACGGACACCGCGAGGCAAAACCGGATCAGCCCGGTCCTGATGGAAGCCCTTCAACTACTCAAATTCGCGCTCAAGAAAGAGCGCCTCAACTTCATGGACGGGTGGTCAACATCGGAAGAGGCTATGATGCCGAAGTGCGCTTCCCAAACCCTCACCTCTCTCTTTGTGGGCGATTCAGAAGCTGTGTTGGATAACATGTTGTACGAGTTTGGTACATATGATGTTAATTAGCTACGCGGCCTACACCTCTCCTCGGAACCTCGAATATCAATCACAGAACAGTATATTACCATCATCGGAGCTGACATCAGAGTTAAATACAGTATGTTGAGTGTTGATCGTCGATCGAATGCCTTCCCCTTTGTTTTCGCACCCTTGTTGACGATGACCACACCCACTCGAAAACCACAACAAACCTTTGGGAAACGATCTGTTCCCGAACTAGGTTTCGTACGTGTCGGCGGCCGGTACAGAATTGGAAAGCTGCTTGGTTCTGGCGGATCTGGTGTGTCCAACTTTAACTCAAGTTCGACACCATTCTGAGCTCGTCTAGGGAGCGTCTATCTAGGGAAAGATATCAGGACGGGAGCTGAAATTGCTCTGAAGATAGGGTGTGCCGACGACTCAATGTCAACGCTCCGTCACGAATATGACATGTATACAGCACTTGCTGGCTGCGCAGGTATCTCTCCAGTACGCTGGTATGGGAAGGAAGGCACACACGAAGTCATCGTTTTGGAGCATCTTGGAACCTCACTTAGTGATTTGGTCAGCGAACAACAGGTTGACTGCAGCAAGACATTCTTATACGCCTCCCAAATGGTGTGTTCGTTGCATACAAAAAAGATCCGCTAAACTTTCTTGCATGTCCAGCTCTCAGCAGTCGAGTCGCTACATACTCGGCACTACGTCCATTGTGACATCAAGCCCGGAAATTTTGTTGTTCGAGCCAACAATCCTCACCCTACTGTCTTCCTCATCGACTTCGGTTTGGTGCGGCTATTCCGCACTCCTGCGACCTGTTTACACATCCCGTACTCCAGAGATGAGTCGATAGTCGGCACTCTTCCATTTACATCCAGAAATGGCCAGCAAGGCCACGCCCAATCGCGTCGTGACGACCTGGAGTCTCTCGTTTATACCATCGTTTATTCAGCACACGGTCACTTGCCTTGGACCACCATTTCCGGTGGGGAGGGCGGTGCTTCAGAAGAAAATGTCAATCACGGCAGAAGAGCTGTGCCAGGGCTTACCTGCTCCCTTCCGTGAATTCATTGACTATGTCTATTCTCTTGACTTCAGTGCGAAGCCGGACTACCAATATCTTCGTTCCATTCTCTCGCAGTGCTCGGCAGCCACTGACCACCCCGGCAAAGCGCTACCCTCGCCCCTTCGCTCCCCTGTCCGTGTAGACTGTACACCTGTTTTCGGTGGTAGGGTGTAAGCAAACCTTATACTGTATGAATAACGCGTAACCGGCACTGACTACAGACATTTAGTCTTTGTTCCTCGACCTGCACAAACACTCTGTCGTCTGATAAGATATTCTGCTCACCCGCTCTCGCAATAACGCCTCGGAAATAGACTATGGCGCTACTTCGTTCGGCGTGTGGTTCATGTAGACTATTTCTGTTGTAGTTTGGTGTCGGGCCTGTGCTCTGTAGTCTTTTTATTGTCTGACCACTATTGTCATTATTGTTGCGTGTAATGTACTCTTGGTTGGATATTTGTTGGCGCTAGGCCATGGTTTCATCTTACTCCGATACAATTGGTCGACTGTTCTGTGTCTGTTTCCCTTTCTACTGCGTGCCGTGCTTTCGCTTTGCGGGCTCATCTTTCATGCGTGCTTCAGGTTCCACTTCTTTACGTCCATATGCCGCCCAACCTTTCGCATTATATAATGGTAGCGACACGAGTCGAACTTTTTACGTGACTTCAGAAGTCGTGTTCACCACTCGTCTCTCTTCCGAAAGACGCTCTCTTCATCCCACCCCTCCTCTCCCCTAATGGGTACGCACATACATATATACTCATACTTACACCTCACGTTCCCACTTCTTTCTTTCACAGATACCCTCATCTTCCCCAGTCAAGGGCACACTCAGAATACTTACCCTCGTTCTCACACATCCAGACGGGGTTCACATCATCTTAGACTCACCTCAGGTCGGGACAGACCAGCAATGCACTGGTCCTGGGAGTTATGCAGCCGCAGTTTTACCTCCATCGTTAAGGAGTTGGACGACGATCACACCCGCACGGTGAGTAATTTTTTCACTTGTCGCCACTGTCACAGCTCGTTGACTCATAACTAACATCCACACTTATACAGATATGTGACCTCGTTCCCATCGAAGATGATATATCCATCTTGGACGACGCCCAACAACCCCTCCGCTCTTTCCATGAGGAGTCCGTCGCCCTCGCCCTCAATTGGAATGCCGTGTTGTGCTTGTTGACTGTTGCTTCGTTGTCATTGGGCCTCCACGCCTCGATTCATGTGTGCCCACCTGCCGTTTCTCCGATTTGGGATACTGACCAGCCCCGTCATAGCTTCTTCGGGATGGCCGACTTCGTTCGTTGTGTCACGCTCTCTCTTCTTCTTGCTTCTCACCCTCAAAACCATCGCAGAACATGTCACTACGTCGCCGGTCTCATCGGCTCCGCCCTCTTACGACTCCTCTCCACAACGTACCATTTCGTTTGCTTCTTCAGAAGACCGACATTGTTCGTGACTTCTGTGAGGACGCCGACCGGCGCCACTTCTAGACGTACGAGAAGGGACTCCACCGAGTACACCGCTGACGGGTCGCACCCCACACACGGACATCCTTGAGCACTTGAGCTGCTCCTTTCCCCCCTAGATTTACTACAAAGCATGCCTGTTATTAGAGTACTAAATTAATACTGCGTGGTGTAATAAAAAAAAACAATTATGGCTGCCAAAGTGTTCGGGCTGAGACCCGCATCGCAACTGAAGTTGAGACCACGCGAAATAGCCAGCTTGAGCCGTGAATGAGCCGGCATTTTGGCCAGCTTAGCTCAGCCCAGCTGGGTAGCCGCAGTGCCTAGGCTCAGCTCGGTCCAGCAACCAATCCGGGCCGGCTTCTCACAGCTCGGCTCCGGCTCGGCCCGGCTACACGAGCCGCCGAAACACTAGTGCCACTGAAGATCGGCGAAGACAAGACGATAAACTTGTTCGCTGTTCGGGTCTGGGCGGATGTGGTATCCGGATCCGGTGTTGTGTGTGGTTAACCAGAAGGCTACGCCGAGTGCTTCGCGGGATAGATTGGGGGGCTGTGGTGGTGCAGGGAAGGGGTACCAGGGTACGGGTTCGGGTTCCGGGCTAGAATCCTGCGAGAGGATTCCAAAGCGGCCGCAGCGAGGCGTGGTGGCTGGCCCTTGTTACAAGGGCTGGTTGCTGTGGGTCGAGGGTACGGGGTACAAGGTTCTAGGTAGCACAACGACTTGTCGTAGACTAGGTTTTTAGACTTGTCTTATGTTATGTCCTGACGGGGACGTCTGCACAACTTGCGCCTGAGTGGGTCTAAGTAGAAGTCTTCCGAGTCACGTGACTCGGTGGGCGAGAAATAACAAGGCGCGAAGATTACTAAGGCCAGTCAAGGGTTCAGTGTGGAGGCTTGTTATAGCACAAGTCCTCAAAAGCTTCGGGAGGACAGCCCAGTAAAGGGGAGTCAAACAATGGTAGAATAGAGGATCACACAGGAGAGGATTTGGAACAGTGGGACTGTTATTCGTCAGATACAAACGAAGACAAGTCTGGGGTGCTACTGCTACTACTGGGGGTTTATATAGGTTTCTGGGAGTCGTCTGTATATGGCAGTACTGGTACTAAGTGAGTCATCAGTACTGTGTGTGAGTCAAGAGAACGGAAGAGAATAGAATAGAAAGGAGTAGAAGTAAACAGAATGGGGCGGAATATGCCGGAATGGAATGGGGTTGGGGCATCAGTCAGCGAACCCAAGCGCGTGTGATAAGTGACTAGTAAGCACTGGTTGAGTCATGTGATGCGGTAGAGGAGAGTAAAGGAGAAGAATGAAGAAAAAAAGGTAAGTAGGCCGGATCATGACACATGGAACGTGCTAACTTCGTCGCAACACCACTCGATCCTAACATACCACTCACCGCTAATCCTGATGGGAACGAGGGGAGCCGGAGCAATTCCTATGCGCGGTTGCTTGGCGAACTTCAGTTCCTCACGAATGCCACAAGACCTGACATAGCCTATGCCGTGAACCGATTAGCTTCGTATATGGCAAATCCAAGTATGGAACATACCACTGCTCTGAAGAGAGTACTACAATATCTTGCAGGTACGAAGACGTTGGGAATCACTTATTCCAAGGGGAGGAATGAGATTACAAACTCAAACCTCTTCTATGGTTTTTCTGACGCCGCGTGGGCAAACACCGACAATTACAAATCGGTTGCAGGATATGTATTCTTGATGGGTGGCGGAGCGATTACCTGGATGTCGAAGAAGCAGTCAGTTACAGCACAATTGTCCACCGAAGCCAAGTACATCGCCCTATCAGAGGCGGGACGCGAGGCCGCGTGGTTGAGAAACCTGTACAAAGAGCTCGGTTATGGTCAGCAATATCCTACGCTGATCAAGGAAGATAATATGAGTGCCATGGCTATGGCAGAGAACCCAAAGTTCCATAGCAGGGTCAAGCACCTTGTGACCTTGCAAAAAAATGGCACCTGATCTGCGAGCTAGTGGCAGAGAAGATCGTCGCGATTGCTGGTTGCCGCAATCCCGATCAAACGGCTGACATATTAACTAAAGCCTTGGCTAGACCCAAACACAAGAAGCACGTTGCCGAGATGGGATTATCGTCGGCGTGAAGGGGAGTGTTGAGAGGGTAGTCGGTCTAACCGGCTAAGTCCGAGATCCGGACGTTTCCAATCACATGCAATAGCTTACACAGAATGTGTTATGTACTCGTCGGCCCTATCATATAGGGGTAGAGCTTCCTCACAGAGGACGCTCACCCCCTTGCTCATCCCATCCGGGGTTTCCTCATAAAATATATTTCTATAGAGATTGTTCATAAATAGTACTGGATAGTATTTAGATGATTGGAGACGAAATGAGTAAGAAATTTTGAGTGACCGAAGTCAGGGGGGGGTGTCCGATGATACACTAAACTGTCCCTAAGCGTTAGGAAACAGTCTAAGGTTGCGCAGGATTTGGGGGTGTGAAGCGTCGCAAGCGGTCGCGCAGGCCTCCGCAGGGCGCGAGGCGTCGTATATAGGTTCGCGGCGGTCGCGAACGCGTCGCTGTCGAAGGAATAGTGCCGCGCACGAGTGCGGCGAGGTCGGGAAGGGGAGCGAGGTCGGTCGATCACGAGTGGTCGCAAACAGTCGCGCACACGTCGGCGCGGCGCAAAACTTCGTATGAGTGGCCGCCGGGGTCAGGAACGCGTCGCGCGTGAGTCGCTAGGGCCGCGCACGAGTGTGGCACACTGAGGAACGCGAGGGGAGAGCTGCACTGAGCTCTGAAGTCCGAAATTGGAGGGGAGAACTCTACTATTAGAATCTGAGGTGTAAAGTTGTAAATACATGGCCTATATACTAAGGAGAGTAGGCTAAGGAAAGAGGGTGAATTAGATAAACACAGGGGAAAGGGGAATGCTAAAACGCGAAGGGGAGAGTCCGCTCAGAGAGCGCGGGAAAGCGGCGGGCCGCGTGGGAACGCGGCGCTTAGAAAGCACGCAAAAGCGCGGGAGAGCGCAGGAAAGCGCAAGAAAGCGCGAGCGAGTCTAAGAAGGTACTGGAAAGTGTAAATAGTGCGATTTCACCAGGCAGGGAGAGCACAGGCGTATCACCGAAGTCAGGGTCAAGCTGCTCTGGGTACAGTATTGTGTAGTGATATAGAAAGGAAATATCCCGAGTAGGGATCAGAGGGCTGTGGTAGAGATGAGAGCGGACACTCCTATTTCGCTGCCCGTCCTTACTCATACATGCGCGTGTCTGTAGCTTAGGGCCTGTTCGGTAAACGCTTTCTCGCGCGAGACATGGGCCAAGCAAAAAAAAATGTTTTAATTTATTGAGAATGAGAAAGTGACGCGTTCGGCAAACCTTGTGTCACGAGAGACAAAGAAACGAGAATGAGAATCCCTCTGCCAACTAGAAAAAGAGGTCTGACCTCTTTTTCATTTTCATTTCTCTGTGTCGGGAGTGACTGTGACCGCCTGCATTGTCCACAATCTAGATCAGTAGCAACTGACATAAGGCGCGCGCCCATATATGATATAACAGCAATTAGAGGACTTCCATTATTTTGATACAACACGAGTACAACACTACACAAATACAGTGCAAGACGGACGGGCTGGATGGCTGCAATTCGTCAAAAGCCTGGGCAGCCTGGGCTTGGTCGTGGAAAGCGCTATATGGGAGTGAGGCGCTGACCTTGGGAATCACGCAGCACCAAAGGTGAAGAATACGGCAATAAAATATATTCAGTAATAAGCATAGCTACGCTGTACTACGTGTGAGCAAGAGAATTGTGGCCACAACGCCCCATCGCCTTCCGTTGTCATGGCCGTCGCCGGTGCATGGTTGGTTGTCGTCTTCATCTTTGTCGCCTTGCGTTACCGTGGTCGCGCTCGTAGTTGCTCCGTCGTGGGTCATTGTAGCTCCGTCGCGGTTGCGGTTATCGTCGCCGCATCGTTATCGTCACCACCTTGCTGCCGTCACTGTAGTGGCCTCCGTCATTGTCATTTGCGACTTGCCATATAGCGGGACTTGTTGAGTTGATGTTGCGGCGGGATTTCATGGCGTTGGGGCATTGTGGGGGCTTGCACACCATGTTGTGATGGTGTCACGACGGGTTTTGCATGCCATAATGGAGTGGTGGTGGGGGCGGACTCCCGTGTGATGAAGAGTGGATGCGGTGGCTACAAGCTTGTATGCGGGGAGGCAGAGGCGGAGGAGTGCAGCAACGGGGGGCACTTCTTGCAGGTGCTGGAGAGACGGCGCGGCAGGTGCGTCACGACAGGTCCTGGATGTCGTGACAGGGTGTCATTGATGGTGAAGTCCCAAATGGCCAAGGGTGGAGGCGGCGGCCATGGACTTGCATGCAGGTGAGGTGGTGGCGATGGGGACTTGAGGGGTGCAACGTGGGGAGCACTTCTTGCAAGTACTGGCCCGGGTGAGAAGACCGAGATGGTTTGAAGAACCAGCTACTACAACAGCGAGACATGGGTTCAGTAAGAAACAAGATGAAACAAAAAGAACATATCTTGATCACTGGGCCAAAGCCCAGCTGGTCGTTAACCGCATCTTCATGAGTGTTGAAGGGGATAGCGGCGGCTCTGAATCGGCCTTGCCCAGTGCCGGTAGATGCTCATGATTGATGACGTAACAAGGTCACGCTTTGTCATGTAACGAGAAGAATTAAAACAATGTTTTGATTTTTGTATGTGTATGCGTTCGGAGGTCACAAATAATTAAAACAATGTTTCGCCGCGGCCTCTGTTTCCCAGGTGGGAAACAGAGGGTCTGCAGAAACATTGTTTTAGGGCCCAGCCGCGCCGAACAGGCCCTTAGTAATACATATGCTCGGTCTCTCGCTTTCGTTGCCGGTCCGATCTCCGGGCTCGGTTAGTCCCGGGATGTGCCTCAACATATTGAGTTTCCAGGGACCGGGAAAACGGAAAAATACGCGAATAACCATGATACATGGGAAACGAAAACTCCCAATTGCCCCCTATATTCTGCAGCAGCTGAACAGGATTACGTTTCATCATGATAAAGCCGGAACGGCATAAGAGTAGCTCCCTTGTCGAGCTTAGTACTACATAGCGCCGTAGTTCATTATCCGTAGTATTGATGGGCACTCATAGGTTTGTCCAGGCTTTCGTTTTCCATATTAGACTGATTGACCAACTTCTCGCCGCTAACCTCCGACTTGAATTAGCCATTATCAAGTCTTCCTGCCCAGTTTCGGTGAACCGTTCCTATCGATCAGCTTTCCCAGGTGTGTTCAGTGCCTACTCATTGACTGAGTACTCACTGCTGATCTTCAATTAGCGGTGGTCCGTTCTCCATACCAAGTGATTCGTCCTCTGGTGCCGCCTCACATATCAGAAAGATTGGCCAGGGTCGTCGTCGACTCGTCGAAAGAAACAGAAGAATGTACGCGCTCAAGGTGTGCCCTTTAGCATCCCGGAGCAATCCCAGCGAGTACTGAGTGTTTATGGAACAGGCAAGGAATATCAACCTGACACGACAGTCAACATGCTCCCAGACAATGTCTTGCTCGAAATATTTGACTTATGTCAAGAGAGAGAGACCATGTACCACGTATGGGGATGGCATGTCTTTGTGCACGTATGTCGAAGATGGCGACAAATCATATTTGACTCACCAAACCGTCTCAATCTCCAAATTTTCTGCACACAAGGAACTCCTGTCAGGAAGAATCTTGGTATCTGGCCAGCCCTTCCCATCGTTATGGATTACCTGGATCACCATGACTGGGCAGCCGTCCTTCCTAACGATGAAGACAATGTCGTTGCTGCACTCGAGCACCCCGATCGTGTATCCTATCTCAGGCTCATCGTAACGGGCTCGCAGCTGGATAAGATGGCCGCAGTGATGCAGGAGCCATTTCCAGTGCTGAAGGGTCTCCACATTCATTCTAATGATAGAAATGCACCGGTCCTTCCCACCAAATTCTTGGGAGGATCTGCACCGCGTTTGCAGTCCTTCGTTCTACACGGCATTCGCTTTCCGGCATTGCCAACGCTTCTTTTTTCGGCCACTGACCTCGTCTGGTTCCACCTTTTCAATATACCCCCTACCGGTTACATTGCCCCCAAGGCGATGGCAGCTTGTTTGACCGTATTGCTCAGGCTCGAAAACATTGTCATTGAATTCCAGTCGGCTACCCCCCGCCCCGATCGAATCAGCCTGCCTCCCACAACACGGACGGTCCTTCCTGCTCTCACCTTCTTTAGGTTCAAGGGTTCCAGCGAGTACCTGGAGGACCTCGTTTCCCAGATTGACAGCCCTCAACTTGACCGGATCCGCATAAATTACTTGAATCAGTTGGTTGACTTTCAAGTTGGGCAACTCTCCAAGTTCGTCGATCGATCAGTAGGCCCCAAGTTAACCCAATTCAGTCATGCGCAAGTGACCTTTTTCAGTTCCGGTGTCTTCTTCCAAATGAATCGTCACACAATCCACCTAACTCATGACCGCCCTGTTCGGACTAGCGTCTCTTGCCAAGGGATCGATTGGCAAGTTTCGCATATAGCCCAGGTACTCAGCCAAGTTTCTATAACACTCTCCAATGTCGTCCATCTCAAGCTCGCCGCTGTCGACACCTATCCCAATCAATTAGAGGATATGGATGACGTTGAGTGGCCGCACCTCCTCCACCTATTCACCGCCGTGCAGACACTGCGCGTATCTGGGAAGATTGCCAGCTGCGTTGCTCTTGCACTAGAAGACATAACAGGGGAGATGGTTGTCGAAGTGTTGCCAACTGTTGACTTGATTTGCTTAGTGGGCCTGCCGGCGTCGTCTGTCGAGAATTTCGTTACCGCCCGCCGGCTCTCTAGTCGCCCTTTAACCGTCGTCGACACAGAAACGGAATTTGATGAAATACTCGAGTCTTATCTCACCGAATAGAAGAAAATTCCATTCCAGTTGCGTATTCTATAGCCTGGTGTTTTACAATCCAACGATTCTAATGATTCTTAACGCATTTAGGAGACTCCCGAACATGCAGACGTATATCGCTTTTGACATTTGTCACGATATGTACTTCAATACGAACTTTACGACAGGCTTGTCACGGCTGTGATAGGTCTCGGACTAACATTCCCACGCGAGCTTGGCTGGCCGTCAATAACAGCGCGGTGCATTACTCGGGTAGTGTAGCGAACGTTGCGACGAAAAAAATTAATCGGATAAGGATAAGGGGAACCGTACCCTTATATGGGCTGTAGTAAAGGTCGTATGAGGGCGAACCCCATACAATTGTTTACGACACATGTCTCGAGACTGCAACAGACTCGACGTGTACTGTCTGTGGGAAAAGTCAGATTTCCAGGACGTATTTTTTTGCCACCGCGTCCGACGACACGATCTCCCCGACGTCCCCTGCATGTGTACGTTACAACACGACCTTCTGCGCACGGAGCAGGCAGCCGCCGCACGAACGCGTCGCAGTCCTTGCGGGGCGGGCCAACGACGAGCGCGGTGCGCTGAAGATCTGCGCGGCATTCGCCGGAGCGGAAGGAAACCTCGTGCGCTGGTGAGCTCCGCGTTGCGCGTGGCGAAGCAGATCGCGTCGGGGGAGAGTCCGATGCCGGTGACCTGGGTGAAGTGCGGAGCGAAGGTGAGTGAGAAAAACCCGGCGCTGCAGTAGGCGTCTAGGAGGAGGATTGGCGCTGGCGGCAGGGTGCTCAGCGGATCCGCGGAAGGTGGCGTTGCGAACGTACGAGTGAGGCGACCAGACACAGAGATTTTATTCTGGAAAAAGAGCCTTCCTGGTAACCGAAGAGCAGGTCGCCGATGCACTCCCAGACGGTCGCTTTGTGATCTGCGATACACACGTAGCTGTCTTTCACTCCAGTAGCAGTAGGTGAATTGGCGCCTAGAATCCCGAACGAATCGCCAAGAGGGAGACACCTGAATATCGCTGTGTGCTACCAGATTGGGGCAAAAACCCGTGGGCTAGCTCGGGACGCTTATTATCGCGCATTGTAACAAAAGATTCAATCAAGGCTGGGGTTGCGATGTGGGATTCCTATGGTGAAGGCATTGACAATCTGATCATACTTTTTAAAAGTACCATACCTCGGTATCCATCATGACTCGCTTTCTGATCTGGATGAAACCAATCTTGAGCCAAGGCGGTTTCCCTCCCTCACTGGTGGAAGAGCCTTGCACCTTGTCCCCCTTCTTCGGCGGAGGTTTCTAAATGTGGCGTGATTATTGGGGCGAGAACCATATCGAAGAGGGGTATGGCCGACACGGGTAGATCTAATCAGGCCGTCATTAGATTAACCAGGAGAAAGTAGAAGGAGACAAAGTAGAGTAGTTCTGGCGAGGTTTGAGGTCATTGCGCTTGAGATCAAGCAGCGTCTCGTAGGACAGCATCTGCGGCTCACGGTAAGCAGCGCCCTTCGGCTCGGCTACGTGGAACAAGACGTAGAAGGGACTGCACCTGACTCGACACCTGATACTGACAGTCCACGCATATCTGCACTTGACGCGACTCATGTCCCTCAGTTCGGGATTCAGTACCTCATGGTCTCAACACCAATGAGGTCTGCAAGTGAGTCACTGTGAGTGCATTTTTACATGCCCGTTAAATGTGCGTGCGAATTAACTCTCCTGGCAGGACGAATAGAAGGACGACGAGCTATGGGCCCCTGGAGGACGGGGAAAGGGCAAGACTCTCACCCGGTCGTACAGGTTAGAGATAGAATAGAACGAAAATGTTGCTATATAAGCACAAAGGGTCGCTGGCTGGGGACGCATATCTGGTTAACGGGCAGAGAAGACGTTGGTCTTCAAGAGAATAGGCACGTGCCGCTTTACATTGATTGACGCGTGTCCAGTCGCGCATTTATCATCGGTGTTAGTTGCACTGCCTCTACAAAGGTATACTTTCTCGTTGCCTGCTGCAGTTATGTTTGGCTCTACTTCTTGGCCCCAGCCGGGCAACGACAGACCAACGATATTCTCTGGTGTGCATAGACGGGCTTGGAGGCCACGACGAAGGCGCTCCTTGATGTAGGTAATGTTCTGCTGTTCGTCCGTCGCAGTCCGATCCACGTCCACTCACATGGTCCTGGCCGTCGCGGTCAATCCAGGGATTACCTACAATTCCATCGAGGCCGCGTTCGTCGACTACGTCTACGGTGCATCCAACACAGGCCAGGCGGCGCTCTAGGCATCCCAATTACGGACGTGAACAACAACTGCTCGACGGGGAGCGCCTCGCTCGTCCACGCTGCGGCACTCGTCCGCGCAGGCGACGCGCACTGCGCACTCGCTCTCGGCTTCGAACGTATGGCGCCCGGTGCGCTCAGCGCCAAACCTACGTTCCCTGACCGGCCCAGCCCCATGGGCCCGCTTCTCGGAGTCGCGGAGCGCGCCTCGCCCGACTCGAAGCGTGGGCCACCGATGCCACGTATGTTCGGAGCCGCGGCGACGGAGTATTTATACGGCGGCGGGGTGGAACATCTGGCGAAGATAGGTGAGTTTTGTATTCGGTACTTCTTTTTTGTGTTTGATGCGTGGTGCGCTCAGCGGCGAAGAACCATAAACAATCGCTCAACAACCCATATGCGCAGTTCCGGGCGGGGTACGACGAGGCCGCGGTCCTCGCCTCCCCGCAAATCTCGAACGAGCTCACCAGGTTCATGTGTAGCCCGACCTCCGTTGCGTATTAACATCCCTCGCTCCTTCCGTTGTGCTGACTATCTGCTTCTCTTGCCTGTTGAACAGGACGGAGCTGCGTGCTGTATTCTCACAAATGAGGCATTCGTGCACCAACAGACTCGAAAACCAGGCTATCGAACTCGTCGCAACGGGGCTCGCAACCGACTATCTCGACGCGTTCGCGGGACGAAGCGCGATGGATACCGTTGGTTACGGGGTGTCCCGACGTCTAGCAGACAAGATTTTCGCTCGGGCAGGCATGAGCCGGGATGATGTCGAGGTTGTCGAGCTACACGACTGTTTTGCTGCTAACGAGGTACGCACTGAGTTCACATCTGTTTAAACTGTTGGACTGCACGTGGAGATGGAGGTAACACTTTCTATGCCCAGCTCGTAACTTACCCGGGACTTGGACTGTGCGCCGTCGATAGTGATGGGAAAGTTCGGTTCGGTTCGGTTCAGCACCCTTTTGGCTGAACCGTGAACCGAACTTACGGTTCGGTTCGGGTGTTTGGCCGAACCTTGAACTGAACCCTCGGTTCGGGTTCATATCGGTTCAGTTCGGTTCAGGGAGGGTCTGAACCCGAACTGAACCGAAATGACAAAAACCTAAGATCTTGCTTACGTAATCACGCCAAACGTGCGGAGTCACCAGCTAAGTGTACCACAAAAGGCATATTAACGCTTTTTGTGGTAGAACTTCAAAAAAACAATCACATTCAAGTCTAAATCTAACTATTACTGAGTTGTGTGAGGATTTATAAGGCTACTATAAGAACTATGTCATCCGCATCACTGTCAACACCTTCTAAAGACCTCGCCACCGCTGCCGGGTTGTCACATTGTTGCGTCATTGAGGTCGCTGCTGCAGTTGTCATAGTCACCGCCGAAGGTGCCCAACTCGTTGACAGTCGCACCGGGGACGCGTCATCGCGGTCGGCTGTGCACGCGACTCGGGGTCGCATCCTCGCGCTATTGCGGTTGCCGCCGCAGTCGTCGTCGTCGCATCGCCTTTGCTAAACTCGCCGTCGTCGTCTTCATGGGACGGAGTCGTAGTCTTCATAGTCGCGGTCTCCGTCGTTAAAGTCAAGGTGGCAGGTCTCTTCAACCGCCTTCAACGTCTCTTGACTAACTCGACTTGTTATCGTTGTTGTTAGCGTCAAACTCCAGTTTCCACCTGCAACTTACAAGAGAGTCATTGCACGGGGTACTACCGTCGATCCAGAGAAGGTACTGACTGAGGTTTGCGGCGCCACGCGGCCAGCGTTGCGGTTCCCGAGCGACAATAATGTGTCACTTTCAACGCTCGAGAAAGCCAATCCTTGGGACGGGTATGAAGACGACGTCCTTCCACCGAAGCGGCAAGGGAGATATCTCTGGAACCTTCGCCACCAGATCCTTTCGTAGTATCATTGCTTGTTTGGCATTGTCTTTGCTGTCAACGTGTCAATCATCATTGCCATTTTATGCCAGGGCGGGGCGAATGCCCAGCGTCTCGGCCTCATTGCCATAGCTAATCTGTCGAGCTCCATCTTCGTGCGACAGGACTACGTGATTAACGCGTTCTTCACCGTATTCTGCACGGTTCCACTCTCGTATGTGGTGAACTCTTCGCAGTCGCAGCTATTGGCGGCGCATGCAGATCGGGACCGAGTTGTCGCGATCGTCGTTGCGACTTTCTAGTCGAGGTCGTCGTCATCAGCGTAGCCGTGGTTGGCGACGCACACGGCTCGAGGCTGCGTTGACTTATTGATTGCCTGCCATCGCCGCCGCCGTCATGATAAGGGTCGCGGGCAGCCGGAGGAGCTTAAATGAGTAGAGCAATAGCGCTATAGTTAAACCAAGTCTCACGTAGCTCGAGTGCATCAACAGCGTGCCCCTCAATGTCGCTGCCGTCGTTGTCGCGGTCTTCGAGTTGCAGTCGTTGGGGCAGTCGCCGCCAACTTCACCATCGCGGCCATCGTCATCAGTCTGGTGACGTGGTCTGTTGTTGGGGCTGCATGCGACTCGGTGCCGCCTGCCGCTGCCGTCGTCATCGTCATGATGGGGGTTGCAAGTAGCTCAGGGGAGCTTGAGCGACTGATACTCACCTAGCTCGGATGAGGCGGCATGCCCCTCATCGTTGTCGAGGTTGGTAGCACACGTGGCCCGGGGTTGGAGTGCCCATCACTGCTACCGCCGCCGTGGTGTCCAAGTGTTGAGGGTTTTGGAAGGCCCGGAAAGGGCAAAACAGCTCCAAGTCAGGTCTGCGTTGACACGAGGTCCCAACGTCGTCGTCGCATTGTCGGCCACGTTGAGGGTGTTCCCGCAGCCGCCCTGCCGTCGTCGTCGTCAAGGCCGTCATATTCATGGTTAGGGTTCTGCGATCGCAAAAAGGTTGGAGTGTTGACAATGAGGAGGCGATGAGAGAGGGAATGGGGGGATAGCCACGATGCAGCCGCCACGCGCCGGCGCCACCACACGACGCCACACACAAGGTCCCATGGTTTTTCAGACTTGTGAATCCGACACCTCGCACACACTTTTGCACTTTTGGAATGGGCCAAACTGTAATATACTTCATTTCGGAAATTTTAAAAATTGTACATTTGCCAGCTACAGTATCAAAAGTTCGGTTCGAACCTGTTCAAACGCGGTTCACGACGGTTCACGAAAATCAGGGTTTTGCCGAACCCCGAACGGAACCATCGGTCCGGTTCGGGTCAATGGCCGAACCCGAACCCTGAACCGGGGTTCAGTTCAGGAAAGTTCGGGTTCGCACCGAAGTTCGAACTGAACTTTACCATCACTAGCCGTCGACGATGCACATCTCTTCGTGGAGCGTGGGGACAAAACGGTATGCGTTACCCTTCTTCTCCGCACGCCTCTGTTTACGAGACTTTGGTCAGTAGTACAGAGGGAAGTATGTGGTCAACCCGAGCTGTGGACTTGAGGCTAAGGGGCACCCTCTCGGTACTACAGGCCTGGCAATGCACTTCTCTATCACAAGTACGTCCCTACCTGGCTTTAAGACGCCCCACCCCACCCTGACCATTATCTGATGCCTCGCATTGTCAATGCAACCGCGGAATTGTAAGGTTTTATCCGCTACTACCTGCCCATTTGGGCTAATGTACAGAAGGGGTTGGGGCCATGCAAGCCCCAAAACTATTCGACCTACCCGACGCGCGGGGGAAGTATGGCCTTGTGCACAACATCGGGCTTGGCGGCGCAGTCGTCGTCAGCCTCCTCCGTCGCCCGGAATTTTACTTAGCCGACGGCCCAGACGGACGCGACAGGTAAATCTCGACAAGTTTTTCCCGTCTTTTGAGACAGACGTCATTTGGTCCTTTTAGATTAGGATATAATCACGCTCATGAACTGCGAACGATTACCCGTGCAGATGTGGACAAGGTCAGAACCAAGTCACACTCGGAAGGGTTATTGCAACTTGCAAAGTTGTGAGGGTGGTCCCATCGATTTTTTGGAAGGTGCCTCTTGTAAGTTATGGATGGTTTCGGGAGCTCGGAAACAGCGCGCGAGGCGAACTAGAAAGAACACAGAGTCTCAGTATCGCGCATGTACGAGCGATGTCTATATATTGTATTTACCTAGAAAGAACACAGAGTCTTTCCAGGCGTAAGCGTGCTGAAGGTAAACGAGTGGTAAAGTAAGCTCACCTCAGTATCGCGCATGTACGAGCGATGTCTGAGGTGCTAGGTACGAGGGAACGAGAGTACTTATACTACGGAGTCAAAAAGTCTAATACGTGTAGCTGTCATTCTAGTAGACTAAGGTATATTCAGGACAGGACAGGAACAGGGACGAGGAACAGATGTATTGTGTTAAAGTAAATTTAGGGTATGAGCGGAAGCAAATGGTCATCGTGCATTATCTGCGCTCGATCTCGACACTCCCCCTCACTTTGCGCGGAGGCCGAGTCCTGCGGCGAAGTGCTTCACCTTGGGAGATGGGAGTGCCTTCGTGAGCACGTCGGCGACCATGTCCTCGGTCGGGCAGTAGACGAGCCGGATGATGCCCTGTTCGACGACCCAGCGAATAAAGTGATAACACATGTCAATGTGCTTCGTGCGCGTGTGGTACTGGTGGTCGCGGGCGAGCGCGATGGCTGACTGGTTGTCGCACAACATCGTCATCGCATCCTTGAAGGGGCCGAAGACGTCGGAGAGGAGGCTTGTAGCGGTATGACACCTCGCTACGCTAGACTCAAGTAAAGATAAAATGAACTGTTAGGTGAACACACCCAAGCCTAGCGCGGAGATAAATCACGCGCCGAACGTGCAGTCACAGTGGAGGGACAGAAGCGTGGAGTCTTTATTCAAGAACTCAAACTGTCAAAGATATCTCACTGTGGCACGCTGAGTGGAGAACCAAGAGGACAAGTTAGATTGGAGAGAGTAAGGGAGTACAGGAAGATACGCACCTGAGTGGAGAACCAAGAGGACAAGTTGGTTCCACTCAGGACGCTACAGGAGGGTTTATATACACTACTGATGCTGACTTTGAATTGAGTCTCAACACTATTACTAAGTGTACAGTAAGACTCCGTGACTCAGAGGCTGACACGTCATATCTAATAATAGCGCTATCTATTGTGCTGACTGATGCACTTGTCATAGCTGCTGACGCATGTCCTTATCTGCTGACGCATCTCCTTATCTGCTGAGTAAAACCTAATACAGTGAGTAAGCGTAAACTACTAAGCATGATCTAGAACATTCTAGAGTCTTCCATCCTTACCAATCATGAGAGTCCATACATAAAGGAAATGTGACCGGATTAGGTTGTCCTGTTAAGGATACAACTATCCCAGGGTCACGTGCTTGAGGGTGCACATGGTGGCATCATGTGACTTACAAGTCTCGTACTTTGGCCCTTTATATCTTCACCGTATAAATCTGTAAAAATACAGAAAAATAGGGAAAATAATACGCGTCCATGACATCACC
>JAKELH010000147.1:0-165389 GCA_021525015.1 Lactarius pseudohatsudake
GCAACCGTTCCGGCTTTTTGGCCTCCTTCAAGGTCTTGAGCTTGGCGACAAACACATTGTGAACAGAAGAGAAGTTCTAACGAGTTTGCATGCAGTTGGAAGTGGAAAGTGGAATGTAGCGGGGAGCCCGGCAAATGGATCGTTGATCGTTGAAGTATGAACTCCGACTCAAGTGCGCCAGTGTGATTGGCTCGGCTACTTTGTTGGGGTATTTGTGTTTGTTTGGTTAAATATTGTGTCACTTTCTCGTTTTTGCCAAGCCGAGCTGGGGCTGGCTGCACTGCGAGCCAAGTGTCGCTGCCGTTCTGGGCCCACATCCCCTCGCTGTCATCTGGATGTGTTCAACTGTCCTCTAGACAGTCCTGGTCACTCTTGATGCCTGCTTGGCCATGTGGTACTTCATTGAATTTGTCCTGTCCATCACAACATCGCTGCCTTCCACCCCCTTTCTCAATACAACGACAACATGACCCACAACGTGCTCCCGAGGCCTGAGGCTCGATCAGTCAGTGTGACCCTGGTCTCACCAGTGCGCATCGCAACACGTCCAAACACAGCTCTACAACAACGCCGTGTGCACCACCAACCATGGCAGCAACAATGCAGCTGTACCCGGACCCCCACTCCAATGACAGTGCAGCCACTCACGACCTGATGATGTGAGCCGCGAGCCGAGTAGACCGATAACGACCCACCCAGCCGCGAGTCCCAACTATGAGAATCCCGATCCCGCCGCCTAGCGGCTCTTCCCATGTATAATCTAACCATGACGCTGCTGCCACCGCTGGGGCACACATGCAACCCCAACCACAGTGCAGCGATGGCAATGGCATCGGTGACACGATGACAATGACGTCGTCTGTGTGTGGCCCCGGACCCAACGACACCTATTCGACTGGGTGGTAGTGCACGCATCGAGTTGGCATGGGGCACACGACAGTCTTCAGTGGCTAAGGACTCTGTTGATGTCTTACTCTCTTAATACTCTTATGGATTTGTGCTGTGGATTTGAGCGAAAACCATGGCTCTTAGAGTCTTAAATTTGATTGAAATAGTTAGCAGTTGCTTAGTGTCGCTTAGTGTGACTTGAGGCTTAGTGACTTAAAAATCGAATTTAAGCGACGAAATAAGTTGGGTTAATTTTATGTCGTTTTGCTGATGTGGCCGCCGGGATCGGGAACGCGTCGGGTTCCAGTTTCTAAGACCGCGCGCGAGTGCTGCGCGCTGGGGAACGCAAGGGATGAGCCTCACTGAGCTAAAATGCCCGAAATCTGAAGGGAACAGGGGAATGCTAAAACGCGTAGGGAAGTGTCCGGAATGAGTCGGAAACCGAGCAAGAAACCGAGCGTGCACAGAGCGCGGGAAAGCGGTGCTTGGAAAGTGTAGAGAGTGCGCACGGGCGCACGAGCACGGCCGAGCGCAGGGAATCTAGGAAGTAAATTAAGTGAAATCTGCAAAAACTGCCTTTTCAGGGCTCAGAGAGACCAGGTGTATCACCGGGCGCATCTAGAAGTTGGGTGGAAGGAAGCTGGGGGGAATGGTCGGTCCAGAAGCTGATAAGGGCTCAGCGCTCAGCTACAATGGCATTGTCGATGCGAACTTGCTTTTGGGGCCGTCAGCCAGCCCATCAAAGCACCGCTCCGGTGATCTTTCCGTTACCGTCAAAAGGAGTTTGAAATCCATCACGACCGTGTCACGCTCTGGAGCACATTCAACGTCTTTCGCTTCCACAAGATGATCGCATTAGCCTGGTGAGTCCAGAATTGTCATATGATGTCTTCTTTATATTTCCTAACACTAAAGCTTCGCAGATGTTAATTTTTTTTAGAGGATCGTTGGGATCTGCACGCACGGAAACCTCTAAAAAACCACTCCCCCACTTTGTTTTGTACTTTCCCTTCGAAAACAGCAATTGATCCTCAATTTATTTGCTGATCCTATATCTACAGAACCTACTGTACACATGGTAATTTTTTTGGGCTCAAAGCGTGTCGGGAAAGTGGTGATCTATCCCAATCTCTGAGATTTGCACAAGGTTGTGCATTTGCAATAGCACGTGCATGATAGTACCCTAAACGGTCCATGTCTTCTGGGTGCAAGCTTTGCGGTTGGTTGGTTGGTCCGGAGGTGGCATCCTTCTAGCCACACTTGATCTCCGATTTGGTACTTGGGCGTATCTTTGTTCTGGACCCATCGCTGCTGCGCTTTGATCATCAGTTCCTGGGCGCGCTTTCGTGCCTCTTTGAATTGTTTGACCCTGAGCGCTACTTGTGGAATCGGGGATGGTCGGTCTGTCCAATCCGCCCGTGGGTTATACCCCATTAGTAAACTGAAGGGGGATTGCTTGGTCGCTTCATGGGGCCAGTTGTTGTGAGTGAATTCTGCCATAGGGAGATAGTGGATCCAGTTGTCCTGTCGCTCGTTGACCCAGAAGCGGAGGTATTGCTCGAGCCATTGGTTCGTGCGTTCTGATTGTCCATCTGTTCGTGGGTGGTATGCCGTCGAGATGTTTTGTTGGATTCCTAGTATCAGGCATAGTTCGCGTGTGAATTTGGACGCGAAGTGGGGATCTCTATCGCTGATTATTTTGGAGGGTAATCCGAATCGTGGGAACACGTGTTTCACGTACAGGGCGGCTGTCCCTTCTGCCGTTATCTCTTCTTGACAGGGGATGAATAAGGCCATTTTCGTGCAGTCGTGATCCGTTATCGTGAGGATCGAATCACAGTCCTGCGCCACAGGGAGTTTAGTGATGAAATCAAGGGCAATGGTTTCAAACGGCATAGCTTCCGGTTTTGGGTAAATGGGTTGTAGTGCTGCGCGCTGTGGTCGTGTGTTGACCTTGATTCATTGACAGTCGGCGCATCCCTTGACGTAATCCATTACTTCTTTGCGTAGGCCAGGCCACCAGTAGTGGCGTTCCACCAGTTGGATTGTCCGATTGATTCCGGGGTGTCCGTACACCGGTGGGTCGTGGTGTGCCTTGATGAGGTCCGTGTGATGGTGAGGTCCTGAGGTGACCACGCGTCTTCCCTCCTTGTACCACGTGCCTTCTATTCTTTTGAGTCCGTGGGGATCTACCCATTTGCGTAGCGTGTCTTCGTTCTGTCTGTATATGGGTAGCGTTGGCTCCATTTCTGCTACCGGGATGACTTTGGCCAGGCATAGGGGGTCTTCCGTTGTGTCCAGCATGGCCGCTCTTACGAATACATCGTCTGGGAGGACTGTTACTTGTTCGTTGTCCCTTTCTCCCTGGTCGTAGTCAGGATGTCTTGACAGGGCGTCTGCACAGCCGTTCGCGGTTCCTTTGATGTGGTGAATTTCAATATCATATTCGGAGAGTTCCAGTACTTCCCGTGCCACACGTCTACTGATCTTCTGGGGGGATCTCCAGTATTGTAGGTTCATGTGGTCCGAGAACACTTTGATCTTGTGCGGGGATCCGGCTAGGTATTGTCGCCAGTTTCGGAGGGCTTTTACGATTGCTAGCAGTTCTAGATCGTAGATGTCGTAGTTTCTTTCTGCTGCGTTGAGGGTGTTGGAGTAGTAGGCGATGGGGTGTCTCTTGTTGTCTTCGCCTTTTTGTAGTAATACTGCGCCTACTGCAAATCCTGATGCGTCGACTTCGAGTTCGAACTGTTTGTCGAGTTTTGGGTGTGCCAATACCGGTTCTGTCGTGACGAGTGCCTTGAGTTTGTCTAGAGCTGCTTGTTCTTCGGTTCCCCATTGCCATACGTTGTCCTTTCTTGTTAGTCGATTGAGCGGGCGTGCGTATGTGGCAAAATTTCGAATGAAAGCGCGGTAGAAGTTGCAGAACCCTAGGAATGATCGCACCTGTTTTACGTTTGTGGGGGTGGGCCAGTTTTTGATGCCCGAAATTTTGATGGGGTCCATGCGTGTCACCCCCTTTTCAATGATTACCCCCAGGTAATCGATGCGCGGTGCGTGGAAGATGCATTTTTCTGGTTTCAGGAAGAGGTCGTTGGTTTCTAGGACATCTAGAATGTCGTGTATCGCTGCCATGTGGTCCTCCATGTTGTTCGAAGCTACCGCTATGTCGTCCATGTATACCCGTATGATCGTTCCTCTTTGCTCCCAGTAGTCAATGACAGGCTTCAAGATGATGTTCATTATGGCCTGGAATGTTGCCGGAGAGTTCGTGAGTCCAAAGAACATTACCAATGGTTCGTATAGTCCGTAGCGTGTTTTGAACGTGGCTTTGGGCTGGTCTCCATCTTTGATGAGTATGTTATTGTACCCCCATCGGACGTCGAATTTGGAGAATATGGAAGCTCCACTTAGGTCGGCTATGAGTTCTGGGATGAGTGGAAGCGGGTATTGGTTGCGTATAGTCCATTCGTTGAGTCTTCGGTAATCCTGTACTGGGCGTAGCTTTCCGTCCTTCTTTTTAATGAAGAAGAATGGTGATGCGTACTGGGATTTTGATGGTCTAATATACCCTTTTGCTAACTGTTCGTCCAGGAATTCCTTGAGGGCTTTGTCTTCCACTTGGTTCATCGGGTAGACTTTGCAGTTGATGGCACTGGGTGTATTTGGTTTGAGGTCAATGGCGTGGTCCCAAGGTTTCGAAGAGGGGAGTCGGTGAGATTCTTCTTCGCTAAATACCCTAGCGTGTCTTTTGTATTCTTCGGGTATTTTTGTTTCCTGGGTGTATTGTTGCACCTCGATTGCTAAATCTGTAGATGTGGTGGCCCGTGCATGGATCTCCTCTTCGTCTTCCTCTACTCTTGCTCCTCGCAGTGAGCACTCTTTTTCGAGTTGTTGTACGACTTCCTCCTTTTCCTCGTCGATGACTTTGGTTAAGGTGGCGCGTACGATTGCTTTTGCGATTACTGGATCTATGTTTTTGCGGGTGGGGTTCGTAGTTCGTATAATGATTGGATACTCATCTGCTTGGAGGGTTGCGCTTGCCCATTGGATGGTTGGTTGGAAGGTTGCGAGCCATGGATATCCGAGGATTAGGTCTTCTCCTCCTACATCGGTGATGAGGAATCTCATGACCTTCTTCTCTCCTTTGGTCTGTACGTTGAGGTCCACGTAGTGGGTGATTTTTCCCGATTTGTTGTGTGTTCCGTCGATGTTCCAAATGTTGCGGTGTCGGTCTAGTTCGTTGGACCCGATGCCCATTTTTCTGATGAAGGCGGGGTGTATGAAGTTGTTGGTGGCTCCAGTTTTACGATCAAGACTCGCAATTCCGTAGTTGCTATCTTGAATCGTACGCGTCGTATGTCGCTCGACGATTAGTCAGCGACGGTCAGTTCTGAGCTTCAAGCCCCAAGTGGTTGCTGCCTCACAGCTTGCAAGTAAGAGAAAGAAAATGGAACTCTACAGAGTAGAGGAATGGACAGTTTTGGCAAGAGTCTGAATTGAACAAGACTAGAACGAAGAATACAGGGTAAACTACCAGTTTCTTGAGTACTGTACAACAATTCTATTTTTCTGTGATTTTCCGAGCTTTCTGTAGGAACGCGTAAGTGTCGATCTAAATATAGCATATGATGTATGTGCTGGCAGGAATTCCAACAGAGACATTTTCGAAGCAAATTCTGGAAGCAGAAGCAAACAAGATGTGAAACACAGAAGTATAACTTGAGACACTTTCCAAGAGAAATAGAAGCAGAAGTGAAACAAAAGACGATCGATGGCGATCGATGGCACGATCCGTGATCGTGACATCCAGAGTCTACCAGAGCTCTTTTGTCGGCCATGAAGTGACTTGTGCGAGTCGAAACTGGAACATGCATAGAATGATAGTGTGTTATGAACACAGAGTCACTTTTTAGTGCCCTTACCCAGGCCAATGGGTTCAGGCGTCCTGAAAATCCTTCTTTCCCCACAACTCCTTCATCACCAATCCTTTGGTTTCCTCGTCTAATCCAGAGACTCCCTCCAACCATTCGTTTGCTCTGTCTTGGGGAGTGGATGTGGAGGCTCTTGCTCCTCGTTCGCTGCCTTCCTCGAGGTCGATGAGTGGTTCTTCTCGTACGCTTTGTACTTCCTCGATATATGCGCCGCGCACTTGTGGGCCTTGGCGCTGCCAGGTGGGGCAGTCTCATGAGAAGTGTCCCTTTTTATGACAGGTGTAGCAGGTTACGTCCCTTGCATCAATAACTCCCCTGCCCTGGGGTCTCCTAGCGGGTGGTGTCCCTATGCGCTGGTTTCGTTTCCAGGTTTCAAGGATTTCTTCGGCATCCGCGAGTCTGGCGCGGACTCTGCCCGGGGTGGTGTCCATGGCGTCGGGGTGGTTGCGGTACTGCTGCCATCCTGGTTTCTGAGGTGTCTGCCATGGGCGCATTGGTGTATTGCGTTGTCCCTGGGGGCGACCTTGTCCCTGGTTTTGCCCTTGTTGTGGTCTTTTCCTGTCGACGCGGGCGTTCATGTGAATCCAGCGTTTTTGTTGTTCTATGGCCGCTGCTTTCCATTGGGTGTAGGTGCTGGGGTTGTGGAATTGATACGAGTTGCGATAGAGGTCGTAGGGTAATCCTGCTGTGAAGCAGTCGAGCACTAGTGGGGTGTTGGTTTGGTAGTTGCTCTGGCGGACTAGGCGTTCGAACTTAGCTATGTAGGCGTCTATGTCCCCTTTCTCCATTTTGATTCCAGCGCGGAGTTCTTGACGCGCTTTCTCCTCTTCTAGGGTGTCGGTGAATTGCCTTTTGAATCCTCCTGCTACGGCTTCCCACAGCCACTCATCTAGGGGGCCTAGCCTGCGTCTCTCTTGCTTTAGCCATTTGGAAGTGGAGAGGATCCACTCGTTGACGAGGGGTCCTTGGAAGTAGGTGAGGAAAAGCATTGCTTTTCGGTAGGGAGTTTGGATGATCGCGTTTTCGTCATTTAGGTTTGTAAATAACGTCCATTGGGTGTAGAACTCAGCTGCTTTGGTACGGTCTCCTGTGAAGACCGTGGGTTCTTTTCCAAAGAACTTCTCTGCTCGTTGTGCTGGGTTTGGGGCGGTTATTCCCAACGGCCATCCTCCTTGTGGTTCTCCGTCTCCTCCTCCGTTTCCTCCGTTTCCTCCTCCTTGAGGGTCTTCTCCTCCTCCTCCGGGTTGTTCTTTACGGTGCCCTGTTTCTGGGTTAATGTCCCCCATGAAGGCTGTGCGCGCTTGTGTTTCTGCTTCGGTAATTGTTGCCATGCGTGGTATGGATAGGATAGGAATCTGCTCAGCTAGTGTTTCGAGGGTTATTTCCTCGTGTGTTTCTTCTTCTCCGAGGACACGTATTTCTTCGGGGTTGCTCTTGAGTGACGGGGACGGTGCGGGAGTTTTTGGTGTTGGCAATCGTGCGTGTTCTTCTTCTACTGGTCTTCCGTCGATGGGGCCCCACTGATCTCTTGTTGTGACGCTACTTGCAAGGATGTTGCACTGGAGTACGTCGTGTGTGGGTTGGACGGCTTTGTACTTGTCGGCGGAGTGGTCCCACTTGAGTTCGACCCAGCAGAGGCGGTCGAAGTTGAATTCTATTGGGTAACTTTGTTTTTTGTATTTGGCGGCGTACCCGATGTCTTGGGCGTCGTCTGACCAGAAAGCGTTTTTCAGATATTGGACGGGGACGTTTCGTTCTCCTCGTCTGTCGATGTGATATGCGTTGAAGGGGACCCAAAGGTCTTTGGTGGTCGTGTTCGGATCTTGAGGATAAGCCACGGTGGGATCTTGGTCTTAATGTTACGTCTACCACGGACGTTTGCCTGACTTAGGCGAGTTGATGTGCTGATCCTCTTGGGAGGTAGTAGTTCCTGTTTGCCGAAGTAGTGTGAATATCAACGGGATGAGGGAACAGACGATCCTCTGGTCCTAAGTAACCGTGGAGGTCTTCTCCTTGTGGGAGGTAGATCAGTGGGGAGCGGACGACTCGGAGTTCGTCCCACGACTCGTGGTCAACAACATAGATCTGGTGGAACGGCTTGATGACGCGTTCGTTGTGATAGAGGTATACGCGGTGGCACGTAGCGTCGAGAGGATAGTTCACTGTCCACACGGTTGGTCAGACACGTGGGTAGCCGAAGGCCAATGGAAGTCACGGGGATCCCTGGAGGATATGCCGGACGAGGGAACTCACTAAGGGGGAATCCCTTGTATAGAGGACGAGTCAAGAAGTGGTAATTGAAGAAGACCAAGATGCGGATCCTGGTCTTGGTGCGAGTCCTTATATACATGTATGAGGTAGCTTTCAAGCTCCTCCCGAATTGTGACTAGCCAATAGCGTAAGTAGAGCGAACCCTAATACAACTACTACTAGGAATGAGTCATAACACCGAATCACATGTCAATACATACAGCTGACTGATGCTGCGCAGTCCATGACTAAGTACTTCTGACACTCGTAAGTCATCACCGACGAGTCAGAGTCCACATCCAGAACGAAACGTTACACCTAGGATAGTCGTAGTAGGGTTCGAGCTACTATGGCTATTGGGTACTTTACATTCTGGAGGAGCTTCAAAGCTCCTCGTCAACTGTATATAAGACTGGTAGTACAAAGACCGAGCTCCTTAGCTTGGTCTTCTTGAATCATCAGTCCCATTCTCGTCTCTTCTCTTCTCGTCTGCCTCCTCTCTCTTTGTCTACTTTGTCTACTAGTGCGTCTGGCTCTTGTAGAGCAGATCGCCCGACGACGCATACGCCTGGTGGACTTCGCCCCAGTGCTCGCACTGATCACGATCCTGCTAAGGACGTGTATCCGCATTCGCTAAGTCGTCCTTCGTATATCAAGCCACTCTGTCAGCGCTCAAGTCGAGCACCGTTAGGACGGGCCTAACGCAACAGCGACCACCGAAGACCTTGGCAACCCACTCTTCAACTTCCCCACCAGCAGCAAAACTATTGACGCAGAGAAGGAGATCACACAAATACACCAATACCTGAAAACCCTCAAGAAGCCTAGCGATCTCAACAACAACAACTGGGCCAAGCTACTCAGGAGGACGAAACACTTCATCTTAGTCGGCGAACAGCTCTGGCGACGCAACAGGCTCGGGCAACATCAACTTGTCATCCCTCCCGCTCAGCGATCAGCCATCCTCCGCGAAGCACACGACGGACTCGGCCATAGAGGCGTCTACTCCACGAGACGCACCATTCTCGATCGCTTCTGGTGGCCCTCCCTCGAATGTGACGTTCGGTGGTACATCAAGGCTTGTCACGCGTGCCAGCTCCGCCAGACCACCAAGATTCACATTCCCCCACTCGTTCCGACACCCGCCCCGCTCTTCCGCAAAGTCTACATCGACACCATGCACATGCCTCTTGCCGGCGGCTTCTCGTACATCGTTCAAGCCCGCTGCTCCCTTACCGCCTGGCCCGAGTGGCGCGCCCTTCGTTCTGAGACTGGACAGACGCTTGGCCGCTTCCTTTTCGAGGAGATACTGTGCCGTTGGGGCACAGTCGAGGAGATCGTTACTGACAACGGCTCGGCTTACATCGCAGCACTAGACTGGCTGGCCAGCAAGTACAACATCCGACATATTCGCATCTCGCCTTACAACTCTCGGGCAAACGGCATCGTCGAGCGTCAGCACCGGATTATTCGCGAGTCCCTCTTCAAGACCTGCGAAGGCAACGTCTCAAAATGGCCAGCCGTCGCGGCGCACATCTTCTGGGCCGACCGCGCTACCACCCGCCGCTCCACTGGATATTCCCCCTTCTACATGGCTCACGGCGTCGAGCCCCAGCTTCCCTTCGACATCACCACCGCCACGTTCCTCATTCCCGACCTCACCACTCCTCTCTCCACCGTCGACCTCATTGCTATTCGCACGCGTCAGCTCCAGACGCGCGACGACGACCTTGCGAAAATCTGAGACAACATCGTTAAGAGTTGTCTTTCGGCTGCTATGGGTTTCGGGCGAAAATTCGCCCATAATATCAAGACCGACTCCTTTGGTCCAGGAGATCTGGTTTTGGTCCGAAACTCCGTAGCCGAAAACACACATGTTTGTAAAATCAAGCCTCGGTATTTTGGACCCATGGTCGTCATCAGGCGGAATCGCCACGGTGCTTACTCACTAGCGGAACTCGACGGCACCATCTCAAAGCTTCGTTTCGCGGCTTTCCGAGTCATCCCTTACTTCTCTCGCACCGGTTCCGTCATCCCCCTCGCTGACTTGCTAGACCCCCAAGACATCGCCGCGCTCGACAGGGAGGAGCCAGAGGAAGCTGGAATTTTTTTCGACAGTAATGAGTACGTGAGTGAGGACACTCAGGATCTTTTTAACCCCCCGGGAGATGTAAGGGCACCGCTTGAGCGCGAAACCACCCACTATCGACCACTTTGGTCTCGTCGGCTCGGCACATGACTCGACTGCCTATCGCGGATGATCACCAAAACCACCACCAACTCGTGTTCATCGTCCTTTTCCTCCTCGCCTCGTTTCCCCCACTCTTCCGTCCTCCCATCATCTCGTCGCTCTTTTACTATGGCCTAATATGATTACATTTCCGTCACCGGTCGGCACCCTCGAACATCCACCTTTCCTCAAAAACGACTTCCCGCCTGACGTCGTCAAGGGGCCCGCCTCGGAAAGCCCTCTCCACCATTTTCCACTCCATCCCTCCGTCACTTTTGCTGCCCTCAGAACCCGGGATCTCGGTGCATGCTTACACCCACGACCATTGAACGGTCTAGAGCGGTGGTCTTTGTCTCAGACAAAGGCGCGCCCAGCTTTTCTTTATTTTCTTAAACCATCTCACCCTCGTTCCTCGAAATAGTGCGCCTCGTCGACGCCACCCGCGTTGCCTCTTCAACCTCTCTCCTTCAACTGGTTAGACTCCTTGTCGCCATTCTCCTTCTTCCTTGTCACCATTCCCCTTCTTCGCTTTACTCCCCTGTTTCACCTCGACGCTTGCCCGATTACAGTACATGCCGACGACGCCTTTAGCGCCAGGGACAGAACATTACCTTAGCCTTACGTCCGTCCGTCCGCCTCTCGTAGTCTTTCGCTATCCCTTGGACTCCTTCACTTTACTTCCCCCCTTTCCTACCCACTATCCCTCACAACTTTCGACTTAGCGTTTTGCGACGACGATTCCTTACTTACGGGTACACGCAGTATATAAGGTCTCGGCCTCGCGCTCTGAAATGTCATTCTCTTTCCCTGCGTCTTTTGCGATCCTCTTCTCTCTCCCGCGTGACTAAGTACCGATTCGACGGGGCAGGTCTAAATTGAAGACACCCGTTCGACCGTGACGACTCACCACATCGCCTTTACCCCCCTTTTTAGTTACCTTCGTGTCATCGATACGCGTGTCGCGAGCCTCGCTCGACGATCTGCTTGCTTGCTCAATGACTTGCTTGCTTGCTCAACGCCTCGGAAGCCTTCGTCCATTCGGCATCCAAAATTTGGGCTCTCGTCCCCACTCAGGCTCGGCGACAACACCCTTTCTTTCCCCTCCTCCGTCCAATCCCTTTCTCAGTCTTGCCTTACTCACTCATGCGCTTTTGAGCACATACACCGTACACCCTCTGTCATGTCTTTCATGTTTGACACGCTGCTTTGACTTCAGTCCCCGTTGGTTCCTGGCCTTCCTCTGGTGAGGTGGCTCTAGTCCAGTCTTTTTTCCATACTATTTACTTATTCGCACAGCGCACGTGATTACTCTATTATGTTACCTCTTGTAAGTCTCGCTCTGTAGGGAGTTGAGGACCGGCTTTGTATGTTCTACTGCCCCGGAATAAACAAAAAAAAAAAAAACACCAATTCTGGCGGCTATCCTTGCAGCCATCGTTAGCCTCAAGTCTCCGCTCCACTCTGCGCTGCACTTGAATATCACTTATGAGGCCCTCAGGCTAATGTCCTCCGTTTATCTTTCCCATTCTCAGACGCTCGTCCTCCAAGCTCGTCCTCAATAACTCGTCCTCAATAACTTGTCCAAAAGCTGAGGGCAAGCCTAGGTATTCTGCAGCGCACGAGCTTCTCATACGTAACTCAAATCGTAAAAGCTTCATATTCTCCGCTCCGAGGGCCTTCCAAACTCCTTCCAGACTCCCAAGTTGTCCCGGCACGGGAGGGCCGAACCGACCCGTCCGGTCCGGAAGTTGCGCGCTGCGCGATGTGATTCCGTTCACCTCGTCCGTTTCCAGCGTGTCACAGAAGGCACGAGAATGAGATGAATGGGAGAGACTCTGGTCCCTCTACATCGATTTCATGGGCTCTAAATACTACAAGATAATGCACTTGCGCGTTGCGCTTACACATCTGTCCTACTTGTACAATAGTTAGTATCTAAGACATTTCTTGTAATACTTGAGATTATCTGGAACATATAATCACGGGGTTGTCACAATTACTAAGCTGACTTATCGTGTTCACAACACCACCCCCATGTCAGCTCTTGTGACTCTGTCATAACCGAAAACGTAAAAGAGAAATAAATCAATTCGGGAACGGACACGGATTGGCGGACGGTTTCAGGGTGGCTCGGGAGTTTCCGAAACTGCCTCGTTCTCGTTCTGCTGTCGTGTCATTGCGTCCTTTCGATGGAGACCGGTACTTGCAAACCAGAGGGAATTTTGAGAACTTGAATCAGAGGGGAAGTAGCGTTGAAGACGCTCCCCATTGTAGAGATGCTTGAGTACGTATCCGTTTCTTGTCTCGAGCTGATAAGTGTTTCTATCAGTGACTTCCTTAATGCGGAATGGACCATCCCAGCGTGGGTGGATCTTCGTACTCGCCACATGCCTCCGTTTCACCAGATCTCCAACACCGAGACCTCTTTCGCGGTAGGAATCTTCGCGCAACGCTGCTTCTTTCGCCATCCGGGCTTCTGCCCGTAGGTTTGCTTCTCGCCGGACGCGAGCCAGATCCTGTACGCGTTCCAGGCGCCTTTGCCAGAGGACGGCAATTTCTGCGTCCATAAGATCTCGTGCCACGTCGACGATCCTTTCGCTAGGTAAGCGGGCTTCTCTTCCGTACATCAGGAAGAACGGTGACACACCCGTAGATGAGCTGGTGTGGGCCCAATGGGCGAGCACGGCATCGGGGAGGCATTCGTCCCAGCAGTCTTGTTTCTGGGGCGCCGTCATCTTGGCCAGCATTTGGGTCAGGATGTCGTTGAACTTCTCCAGTCTTCCGTTGGTCTGCGGATGGTAAGGACTGGTGTGACGATGATGGATTCCGAAGCGGCGGAGGATGGCTTGCAACTGGTAAGACATGAACTCTTCTCCGTTGTCTGTGAGGATGCTTAACGGTTTTCCGTAGGAGAAGACGATATACTGGAGCAACTTGGCAATGGCATCGCCAGATCGTTGCGGGATTGCGAACGCGATCGTCCAATCGGTTCCGAGGTCCATCACCGTGAGCAAGTATCGATTTCCCTTGAGCGTCTTGGGTAGAGGGCCGACGAAGTCGAAGGCCCACGCATCTCCTGCATCAACTCGCGGAATTGGATGGAGAGGTTGGGTGGCTGCCGGTTCCCTTTGCGCGAACTGACACTGATTACAGGTTCGAAGGGTATGTTCAACCAACTCTTGCGCGTAAGGGACGCTGACTCTCGTTCGCATCGCTGCTAATGTGTTCTTCATCCCTAAGTGTCCAAGGTCTCCGTGGATCCGGCGTATGGCTTCTTTGGCTGCTACTTGTGTGGTCGGAACTTCAACATCAATGTCCTCTCCCCAGCGGTTCTTGATTGTCTTGCGGAGGGAATCGCGTTTGATTAGGTACGTTCCGTTTCCGACCGTCGTTGGTTCTTCGCCTCGCTGGAGGCGACGCTTGTACTCTGCGAATGTCTCGAATATCGTGCTGTGATCCCGCTCCTTGGTCCAGGGGTTCATCGGCGCAGCGAATAATGGCTCCAAGGTCTCGGAATCTGGTATGTCTGCGTGCCCTTTTCTTCTCGAGAGTGCGTCGGCCACCAACTGATGCTTTCCAGGCCTGTAGATGATTTCGACATCGAAGTGTGCGATGTCGTCGACAAATCGTGCAAGATGTCGGCCAAGATTCTTTTGCGTCAGGAAATATTTGAGAGATTCATGGTCAGTATGTACAAGGATTGGTGAACCCTCGATATAGCCTCGCCATTTGTGCAGAGCGTACATGATGGCAAGCATTTCTCATTCTTGAGCGGAGTACCTTTGTTCGGTTGGCGTCATCCGCCGTGATTCGAACACAATTGGTCGTAAGTCTCTTTCTTTGAACTTGAAACGCTCTTTTGGCTCACCAGCTCCCTTCTCCTTGTCTGGCATAGTGAAAGGGGTGCCAGCTTGCTGTAGCACTGCGCCGACGCAGTCACCGGAGGCGTCGGTATCTATGACGAAGAGGCGCCATGGAGTAGGGTGAATGAGCAGGTCAGCCGAGGTGAGTCCGTTCTTCAGTTGCTTCATCGCGGACTCACAATCCTTTGTCCACACGATGGGAGATCCTCGCTTTGGGCTGCCTTCCAGCAGTTTGTACAGGGGACTAGCAATCTTCGCGAAGTTACGGATGAAGCGTTGGTAATATCCCGCGATGTTTAGGAAACCGCGTACCTCCGAGACTGTCGAGCACGCTGGCCAGTCCAAGATCAAGTCGATCTTCTCCGGGTTTGGGCGAAGACCGTTGCCTGAAGCAATGTGACCTAGGTACAGTAGGGATGTCTGACCCCACTTACACTTTCTCTCGTTCAGGATCAGGCCATGTTTTTCCAGTGCGCGGACGACGTCCAAGACGTTTTGTACATGGTCCTCCTCGGTTTTGGAGAAGACGATGACGTCGTCCAAATACACCATCGCGCTGCGATCGATGTATTCCCGCAGTATTTCGTTCATCATTTGTTGGAACGTTGCGGGGGCATTGGTGAGGCCAAACGGCATTACCCGGAACTGGTAGTGGCCGTAATGGCAGGTAAACACGGTTTTCTCTTTCGCATCGTCTGTTAAGCGCACCTGCCAGTAGCCCGAGCGAAGATCCAAGCAAGTGAAGTGCTTTGCACCTGCGAGATTGCGGTAGCACTCGTCTATCCGCGGCAAGGGAAAGGCGTTTTGTTTGGTAAGTTTGTTCAGCGCTCGATAGTCGACGCAGATGCGCGATGTACCATCTTTCTTTGGGACAGGGAGTAGGGGCGAAGACCATGGCGACTCCGATGGCTCGATGACTCCTTCTTTTAGGCCTTCGTCGATAAACTCTTTGATGGCTTCATGTTCCAAGGGGGTGAGCGGACGCCCGTACTTGCGTATAGGCTTGGCGTCACCGGTATCAATATCATGGGTCCATTTCCTCAGAGGAGGAAAACCCACTTTCTCCTTGAAGGCCGCTGGTACGGTGCGTTTCACGATGTTCTTGATATGCTCCCCGAACACTTCTTTTGCCAGGTTTCCGACTGCTTCGCCTATCGCCTCTACTTCGGCTTCTTGGGGATACCGAGGCGTGGTTTTGTTTTTAACTTCCTCGCCTTCTTGCGCGTGGAAGAGGAGGTCTGGGCGGTTAGGTGGTCGGTGCTTGGAACGGAGGCGCCATGCAAGCTTTGAGATGAGTTGAGGTAAGCCTGCCATGTTCCTTGCTGTGGTCGGCCTGATGGTGACGCGCGTCTTCCTATCTGGATGAGTGAGTTCGTAGGCGTCGGTGTCCCACTTTGGCCGGGCGTCATGACGCTTGAGCCATGCTCGGCCTAGGAGGAGGTCGTAACGGAAGTGAGTGGTATCCTCCAGGATATACGCGTAGCACTGAGTGTTGAGCCCACCGATCTTCAGCGTGAAGGTCGCGAAGGCGGAAGTGGTCGTCCGTCCCGCGCCTACGATCTCCCGGGTGGTAATTGGGAAGATTTGGGCCTTCGCGTTGATGGCCTTTCGGGCAGTAAGGTAGTTCGATTCCGCTCCGGTGTTGAGGATGGTATTGACGGGTATGAAGGGCGGAGCGTCTTTGGGGATCTGCGACTTAGGAGGACCGATTTTGACTTCGTAGACTGGAAGGCCTGGCTGGGCGACCGTGTAGATCTCAAGGGGATTCTCCTTCGTTCCCTTTTCCTGCAAGGCGATGTCCGCCGGAGTGAGCTCGTCGCCAGGGCTTTCAGGGAAGATGGGGGAGAGCGGGCGCCAGCCGTCGCTCCAGTCCTCACAGGTCTCGCAGTCCGAGCCGCAGTTCGCGTGAGCGATGTTGTCAAGGTCGGCCTCTTCTTCGTCCGTCATCTCCTGCTCCATGAAGTTTGCTTCGTTGACGAGATATTGCAGCTCCAAGTCGTCCTCCGGATCCCAATCCTCAGGTGAGTACTCGTCCGAGCTCTCCTGACTGTCGGTTTCTTCAGCGCGCTCTTCGTGGTTGCGCGCGTTGGGAGGAATTTGACCCGGCTCCAGCTCTTCTTCAACTTCTTCGAACAGGTGGAGGGTCTTCATATGCCGGTCGCGCCCGTTATAAGTGGGCCTCTTTCCAGCACTCGACGCGGGGCGCCGTAGCGGTTTTCGGCAGTCGCGCGCAAGATGCCCAGTGTCGTTGCAATTGTAGCACCGGACGTTCGAGGAGGTGCGACGTGGATCGCGGCTCATTTGCATCGAGTCGAGGTCTATTGGCTCCGGAAGGGTGGACGAAGATCCGAGGGATGGAGTGTACGGAGTGGAGTTCGCGCTGAAGTGCGCGACAGGCGGTGGAAGACCTCGGCCCTTGCGGAAAGGCTTTGAAGGTCCAGAATGCGTGAAGGAGTGGCCCTGTGCGACACGGTGAAGACTGTCCCACTGGCGAGCGGCCGAATAGTAAGCGGACATGTTCTTCTCCTGGCGCGGCATGAGCTGCATTGCTAACTCCTTGGGCAGCTTCAGTAGGAAACGGTATTTGTGGTCTGGGAGAGCCATTTCAGCTTCGGGGATCTGTATCTCCGCCTCCTGGAATCGACGCGTGAACTCGGGGATTCCTCCCTTACACTCGAGCCGATCCAGACGAGCCCTGAGTTCATCAGCCCGGGCAGGGTGCGCCCAATGCTCAGACATAGCCAGCTTCAGATCGCTCCAAGTCGGCGCCTCATCAGGAAAATCAGACTTTTCCTTATTACTTCTTATTAGTACTTAAGTGTCCTTTTTTCAACTTAACAACATTTCTAAGCACTTTCAAGTGAAAACTCACTAAGCACAGCCTTGCTTAGCCTAAGCCCAATTTGCTTGGGCTAAGCCAAGTCCTCTCCTGAATTTGGCTTATAGCCACCTTACAGCAGCTTATTCTCCAACTTGGGCTAAGCATAGATGTAAGCAATCTTTTAAGCTGGTCTTTAATGAAAATTCTGCAAAAGAAGCTTGGTAAGAAGCCTTGTAAGAAGCATTCAAGCGGCTTAAAAGTTCAATAAGCATCCAATAAGCAGTTGTCATCACACAGATCAAAAAATACAGAAAAATCCATTTATTGCATGCACTACAAGGAATATACAAAGGGGGGTACTAGAAATGATTGCCCGTCGCCGCCGCCGACGCTGCCGTGCGCTGCTTTGTCACCGCTGCCACCGTCATTGCCGTCGCCGTCGCCCACCGTCACCACCCGTCGTCGTCACCCGTCATCGTCGCATGTCGTCGTCACCATGTCGTCGTCGTCGCGTGTGTTGAGCCCTTGCCACGGCCATGTCGTCGTTATGGGCACGGTGGTGGTCCCAGACTTGGGGCTGACGTGGCATCGGCAACGGCGGGTGCTGTGCTGGGTGTAACCGCCAGTCAGTGGAGGGGGAAGGAAAGGGCGGGAAGGAACTCACCGCGTCGCTGTCGCCACCGGTCTCCCGCGTCATTGACCTCGCTGTCGGCGTCGTAGCGTCGCGGTGGTGCCTACACGCCGTGTTGGTTTGGCGGCTCTTGCGTGCTGGAACGAGGCGGTGATGGCGGTCCTGCATGTCAAAGGGTGGAGGCGGCGGCTAGGGGGTAGCGCGCGGCGAGGTGGAGGCGACGGGAATTTGCGAGATTTGTTTGAGGAGCGATGTGCGAGTGACCTAGGTGCATGGAAAGATGAGAACTGTAGCATAATTGAGAAATGAAACGAAAAAAAAGAAAAAAAAAACTTATCTTGATATACTGGGCCGAAGCCCAGTTCGTCGTCAGTCGTGGCGACGAATGTGGGGCAGAGGAGAGGCGATGGCGTCGTGGTGGCTCGGGTTCCCGCGGATGGGGGTCATCCCTCTGGCAGGCCGTGAAGGTGATCCGCGTGCAACGGCAGCGGGTGAGACAGAGCCCTGGAAGAAGGATGTTAAAAGAACAAGGGAAGGGGAAAAAAACGCACCTAACAGAAAAAAATGCCAGCCAAAGTCCCATTCTTGAGAGAAGGACGAAGGACTGGGCTGGGGTTCAACGTTCAGCGTCCAACGTTCGAGTTCAAGTCATGCGTTGAACATTGAACAGTTGTGGTACACTTTCCCACGCCACAGATTCAGCCTCCGACCAACACGTCTAAGTCTTGGTCTAAGCTTGGGTCTAAGTCAACTGTGCGTGCATGTTCAACGTACATAACTTATGTACTGTACATGTCCCGTCGCATACTAACATTTGACAGGTCCTTCCTGTAACGTTCCTTCCTGGACGTTGGACTCGACTTGAGTCACGTGTGCCTGTTTGCTGCTGCAACCGCGTTGCAAGTCGTAGGGGCGTTCGATGGTCGTCGATAATGACAGATAGAGGAGGAGAGGACAGTGGCCGGACAGGCTCCGAAGGCGCACTGAAGATGATGAAGGTGGAGGGACGGGTCTCCGAGGTCACACCAGCGAGCAAGGGGTGATCGATGTGGTTATTCACAAAGTGGATAGCGCAGTACTACTGCCTCGGCTCCAAAGGGGAAGGTATTCACAAAGATATCAAGCTAAGGAGTCTACACACAGACGTCCTTCTACTTATACCTAAGGGATGGAGCTTTGAAGCTCAGCAACCCTAATACACAGCCACGAACCCTAATACGAGTATCCAATGGCATAAGGCTCTCGATCGGTATCAGTCATCAGTCCATACAGTAGTCAGCGGTCATCAGTCATCCGCTATGTTGTATCAGTCATCCGAGTCTCGATTCGCACCGTATTGCATTAGAGGCTAGACCAGTCCGGGCACAAGCTCATCCGGGCTCTTCTGGACGAGTCGAGGCAGGTCACATGCCAGGGTCACGTGACGGCCGTTCTTCAGGACCTATTCCCAAGGCTCCTGACAGTGTGTCTGTGGCGGGGAGGGAGATCGATCGCTCACCAGGCGTCCCGCTCTCGTAGCATCTTCTAGGGCTGCTATTGTTGCCCATACTCTCTCCTGCACGCGTGGGTTTTCTTCGGCTTGCCAATCCCACCAAGGGTCCTCAGGCGTGTTGGCGGACTCCACAAAGGGGATGTCGGCGGTCGGCGTGTAGTCACGTGGCGAATCACGTGCCGGTGAGGGTGAAACCGTAACACTTCCACTGCCACACAGCCGCTGTGGCACCACACCCCCACGACCGTAGCCGTCCACCTCTCTGACCTCACCGCCTCAGTCGTAAGTCCCTCGTCCACCCGTTGTTCCTTCCACTAACTACCACCACCACCGTCTGGGACCAATGCGAGTCCCACGCGACGACGTAGCCACGCCGGGGCGTGCTTTAACACGACCCGCAAGTAACGACGGCGCGGGCACGATGGCGTTGGCACGACAGCGCGATCCCGACAGTGTCGGCCACAACAGTGCGACCACAACAGCGCAGCCACGACGACCGACCACGACGACGCAGCCGCGCCGCGCCGCGCTGTAACTCAACCCGCAAGCGACGACGGCGCGACCACAACAGTGTCGGCCACGACGGTGCGGCCACAATGACCGACCACAACGACGCAGCCGCGCTGCGCCGCACACAGCCCGTAAGTGACGATGGCACGACCACAACAGCATTGACCACAATGATGCAGCCGTGCCCGCCGTGCTGTAACACAACCCGCAAGCGACGACGGCGTGATGACAACAGCATCGGCCACTACAGCGCAACGACGACAGCGCGATCACGACAGTGTCGGCCACGACGGCGCGATCACGACAGTGTCGGCCACGATGGGGTGACCACGACAGCACAGTCACGACGGCATCAACCACGACGACAGCCACAATGGTGCGACCACAACGACGAAGCCGTGCCACACCGTGCTTTAACACAACCACAAGTGACGATGGCGCAATGATGACAGCGGCTACCGCGACGGTGCAACAACAACGGGGGTGGTGGTGATGATGGCCATGGCGGCGAGCGGTGATGGAGTCCAGGTGCATATTACTAGTAGATATTGTACTTAATATCCTTAACATAATATGATGATATGCTTAACTTAAGGTCAACTTGAGATACTTGACTGATTAGCCACCACTTCCTGATTGGCACCTACTTACTGAGTGGCTACTACTTACTGATGGCCTACTACTTATTGATGGGCTAATACTTGACAGTTCTTGTAATACTTACTGAAGGGCTAATACTTACTGATGGCCAAATACTTACTGATGGCCTACTACTTGGTGGGCTTGGCCTAAGTAGCTGCCAAGTGGTAGGCCATCAGTAAGCATTTGGCCATCAGTAAGTATTAGCTGTATCAGTAAGTCTTGGAATAAGTATTAGCCACATCAATAAGTATCACAAGAACTGCCAAGAAGACAAAGGAAGTTGAAGAGGTATTATATTAATAATTTTAGCCAGCATCAATTAGTAGGCCTACTAGGTAACCACTGATGCAGTGTAATACAGTAATACTTGGCCTAATACCTTACCAGTGCTCAATGCTTACCAATACTTCAGAAGCCAGATTCTTAACCAATTGTTCTTAACCTTGATACTTACTTCACTTTACAACATTGACCAGTGACCATGTCTTAATATTGTATACATATTTGGATATTTGCCTTTGCTTAGTGTACTTTCTTATGTCTTAGTATGCTTTTTTTGTTGGGTCCTCTTAGTGAGAATTTGCCAAGTCAAAAATAAGCAACTTGGACAACTTGATGTGTTTATTTAAGAAATAAGACAATTAAGCACACTAAGTTTTTTTCTGATTTTCCTGATGCTGGTCATGGTTGCCTAGCTTAATCGCGTGATACCAGGTGAGTGCCGAGTCGCGGAAACTCTGAGCCGCATAGCGAGTCCAATGATCTTTCGGGACTTGTCCAGCGTCAAGCGCGTCCTCAGCCAAACTGATCCAGGCGGTGACGTTCTCACTCGCTTTCCCGGCAAAGGGCTGTACGGTGGTTCGCGGTGGGTTTGAACGGGGGGCCGAACTGTGAGGCGGCGCAGCCGTGGAAGGGGAATTGATTGTGAAATGAGTGTTGGTAAACGCGGACTGGATCGCGTTCTGTATACCCTGGGAGGTAACGACGTTACTTTCGACAGCTCTGAACCGCTGCTCAAAAGTGTGAAAGACTGTTCGCATTGCTTCAAAAGATTCGGGCGAGAACTCTGCTCGCAGGACGTCTAGCGGGGATACTCCCGCTTGACCAGCCGGCATTTCGGTGTCGGCGTCCATTATATTCGGCGCACTGCGATCGCAGGCCTATTTCAGGGTTGCGCAACCTTAGTCGATTCGCGATGCTCGGAGTGCAAAGTAACAGCTGACCAATTCGAGGTCAGAGCGGCGCTTATCAAAGTGTGATGTGAGGTACCTATAGGTTTTGCAATATATGTCGACGCGTTTCCTGATTCGAATAAACTCGGGTTCTGACTAAAAGAGTGTGGGGTTAGGGGAAGCCTCACACTTGATCAAGTGTGATTCCGTTCACCTCGTCCGTTTCCAGCGTGTCACAGAAGGCACGAGAATGAGATGAATGGGAGAGACTCTGGTCCCTCTACATCGATTTCATGGGCTCTAAATACTACAAGATAATGCGCTTGCACGTCGCGCTTACGCGTCTGTCCTACTTGTACAATAGTTAGTATCTAAGACATTTCTTGTAATACTTGAGATTATCTGGAACATATAATCACGGGGTTGTCACAATTACTAAGCTGACTTATCGTGTTCACAACAGCGACTGGGACACCTTGTCTTGCACCTTGTGGGACACTCTCGGACCCGGATACAAACCGCGCACACTCGCGCCTGCTTTATAGTACAGCGTTGAACATAGGGCACGCGTAGTGAATACCAATTGAGCAGAAATTATTAACGAGAACAAGAAACAATGCGAGCAGTCATTCGGTCATCGAAGTCAACGTGTTCGTGGCACTGCAATCATTCTCACTTAGGATGATACCGTCACACAGTCAGGGATGTCTGTGTTCGTTCAAATGGACTCGCAAGGCGTGCTCATGAAAGCGATCGAATTGAGAAGGCGAAAGACAACTGTAGTTAAATACACGAGATCAAACGTAAGGCTCGCCATCGGAAGCACAAAGGGTAGTCCTAGTCATCAGCAATTGGGAATATTAGTTTCCCGTGTATCATTGGTTATTCGCGTATTTTGCCGTTTTCCCGGTCTCTGGAAACTCAATAATCAGAGACTTGGACCCACTAGTAATTTTCTTTTTTTTTTAAATCCATTTGAGTGCGCCTTGGGGTACATGGCCCTATGTGGCACTATTACAAAACTTGTGCTCTCCGCTTTGTCCTCGCTTCTGCTGTCCCAATATACTAGCCGCTTCACAATAGAACACCTCCCCGCTCCCGAAGGAGCAACCCACTAGTGTTTTGTATTAGTTGCCGTCTCCAAGGCTGTCTAAATTTATTTACTATTTATTATATTTCAATTGACAGTCCCTTACTATTCTAAAAAGGACTAGGTTTTACCATTCACATCAATCGCTTATTACTTTCCCACACTTGTCGCAATTCCAGGTTTCCGTGAAAATGGACTTGGGTCACCAAGTATTGAAGTATGCCTTGTTTTCAGCATTTTTTCCGGTTTTTTGGGTTGTGAAACCCAAAAAAACCTATTTGCCCAATTACAGATGGCCTAAGAACCTGCGTCTACTGCCGGCCACGTCAATCCGACTATCATAAATGTAGCTAGTTCGAGACGACTTATCACAACCATCTAGTGGAAGACAGAAATTGGTGCGAGCCACAAAAACGAGACAGAACAAACGGGAAAAGTAAGGTGGTCGGTCACCATAGTGGCAAATACACTGACAGAAACCGCGCCATCTCGTTACGTCCTTCCGCCGATGCCGCGAGCAAGTGATGAGGGGCTCTTCCGTCTCCGTACCTACATCTATGCCACACTCTAGAAAGATACGCGCGGCTTTGGGCTTCGAAGATGGCACCAAATGCACTGGCATTTGGCTTCCTACAATGCTCCAGTAGGATTTCCACTACATGGGGAGATCGCTGTTGGCAGGACCTGCATTGTCCAATGAGGTCCGGTCGTCGGTATCCTGTCGATTGACATCCGAATGATGGTCAAGTAAGAATCGAACAACGTCCGGGTTCCCATGAGCTTTTGCAAGAGCTAGTGGTGTGGCACCATCCACGTCCTGTAAATTGGGATCCGCGCCATGGTTGAGTAGACACTGCACAACGTCCACGTGTCCCTTCCACGACGCAAAATGCAGTGGCGTCTGGCTCCATACGCCCCGAACATCTACATCCACACCGCACTGAAGCAGTGACCGTACGACTTGGACGTGACCTTGGAACGATGCTGCGTGTATTGCTATCCCACAACCACAGCCTATAGCACTTACATACTGTGGGTTTTCAAGAGTAAGTGTTGTAACTATCTCATTGAATCCACAAAACGCAGCATAACATAATGGCGCTGCTTGAGGTTCCCTCTTGTCCTTGAGGTCATCAGGACTGAATTTGTTATCAATGTCGTGCAACCGAACCCACGCCGAAAAGTACGGCTTGTTTGTGTCAAAGAGGCGTTGCATCCCACCACGGATGCGTGGGGCCACATTCTCGACCTGCGCGTGAGCCACCCAGTGGGGAGCGGCATATCGGACTAGAGAAACGTTATCGGCGACGTCTTGATTAACAGGGTCCCGGAGTAGAACGCCGAGACAAGCCCTGGCGAGCACCGTGTTGGCATCTTCCAATACAATGTAGTACTGGGAGATGTCATTCGTCGACATTGCGAGGCGATCCGACATCAAGAACTCTTTCACCGAAAAATGCGAAAACTGGACAACGTTTGCGCCGACGATGGTGATTAAACTTGAACATACTGAAAGTACCGCTTGTTCGTGGTCTCGCCAACGCCAGTCCGTGTTCAATCTCGGGACCCCTTCCTTCGCGGCGTCAAAGTCCAAAGCAAGCAGCTCCGCGAGCTCTTCGACAGAAAGCGGTCGGATTGCCACCGTCAGGCATTGTAGCATACGGTACGCATGCGCTTGGTTTCCCTTCTTGATACCCATTATGATTCGCTCATAGGTCTCGTCTAGCGATTCTGGAAGTTCCTTTAGCGTCCGCCGCACACTCGATGGGAGACAATGTCGCAGTGCATCTAGTTGACAGAACACCCATCGAAACCTGGTTCGGGAACATGAGCAGCCATCGTGAGGTCAGAACGACACCCTTACATTCCGTCCGCCTTCTCCGACAGCGTCTCGACAACCATCTTCTTATCGTCGTCTCGCCATCTCTTCATCATCGTCTCGGAGTCAGAGTATACCACAGCATTCACATAGTCGACGATATCTTTCTTCTGTCCACTTTGATCATGAAGGGACACGCGGTGAAGCGCCAAAGGCCCAAGAGTAGCTCGAATATCAAATTCGGGACGGCTCGTGACACATATATGAAGATATGGCAGTCGAAGTTCGACGAGCTCCTTGACAAGGCGAAGGACCTGTTCACGAGGTGATGGGATCCCGAGTTTGGACACTCGTCGAGTGCATCCAAGATGATGTAAACGGGGCCTTGATTGGGGATCATGAGCATATCCTTGAGACATTGTATCATTACACTATCGCTGGGCTTTTGTCCGCCATTGTCGTATGCAGAATGGAGGCGGGAGAGGATGTCGCAGCAAGAACGTGACTGAGCAGAGAGCTGGATGAGGAGGGATGGGAGGAGGTTGCGACGATGTTGCTTATCGAGGTCCCTGAAATCGAAATAAAAGTACGCCATAGAAGCCGATCCTGCCTCCCGTAGCGTCAAGATGTCTTGAATGACTGTAGAGCTAGAGGGTAACGTGAGTTTGTCGAGTTATACGGAATGTGTCAAGCGATAACGAACCAAAGGATGCTCTTGCCAGAGCCGGCTAAGAAGGAATATGGTAATCATGAATTGATCGCGGAAGAGTGGGAAGAACACACGTTTTCCGTAGATCCATAAGAGAGAGCCAGCAGATTTCCATTCCGCAAAGATACTGCCTTGAAAGAACCACTCAGCCGTTCCCCCGTGGTAGATGTCACGTGCGATGTTGTGATTCGTTGATGGATCCGGAGGAGTCACCCATCTTCTGAGGCTCTCTCTCAATTGGTTCCCTGTGAGAACGTTAGACCGTTACCAGCAGCGAACGGGTTCGATCACTGACATTTCACGTCATCTATACCGTCTGACGTTTGCTGTAGAACCACCTTTGCATCCTTTCCGTCTAGCCAACATAAGCGCAATCATAATAGGCCCTTGAGTAGCGAACGCGCTCAACATACCGCTTAAGACAGCATCCACCTTGTTGTCCACGTCCTTGATCGTGTACTCGACGCGGTGGGTGAGCCTCAGGATCTGGGCAGCTGCCATCCGAGCTTCCTCTTGCGTCAATCTGTCTAATCTCCTTAGTGCGTCTTCCACGTCCTTCCTTCCAACAAGCCTCTTGAGAAATTTCTCTGAACGTAGATTAGCCCAGATTCACGTATTTCCAGGGAGAAACACACTGGCTCGACCCTGCTTCATCTCCTTCGTCGCAATCGCGAAGATGTTCAGAACCTCCACCATTATCTCCACAATGATATCAGTCATCGCATCAGTTGGTGGCACCTCTGTGTAAGACTCAAGGCGTTTGAAGAAATACTCGATACGATCGAAGAGATCGACAAGGGCTTCTTGACTCGCGTCAACATCCTTGGCGGCCTGACAGCGCAGTTGAAGATCCTTACAAGGATCAAGGACGACCGTTGCTTACCAAGAGTAAGACCCCGACACCTGCCGAGATTACTTTGGCAGGTGAGAATATCTGGGAAAATAATTAGGGCCGGATAGAAGACAAGTCGATCAGTTGATACTTGCCAGTCCAACACCTTCGCCCAGGGTCGCGGAGAACGCATATAGGACGTTGATAGTCGGATTCAGCCAACTCGATAATCTCTCGTCGCGACTCTTAGACTGATCGTACTCTTCAACTTTGTCGCGGAGAAGGGCAAGAATGTCGGCGGAAGAGGTGCAGGATTGTAGCTGTGCCGCGAGCGGATGTTCGAGAAGGTCGTTCTTTGTCTTTTTCTCATATGCATTCAGGGCAGCGACGAAGATGGTGTGGAAATTGGCAGAAGATGTAGCTGCGGGAGAACTCTGAGGCATAATGACCGCAATTCGTATGAGCTAGTTAGTGATGGGAGCTTGAAGGACTCGGAAACGGCAGACTCAGTAGACACCTAATGACAAGTACTGTCAGAGAAAGATTGACGCTGAGGGTCATCGACATCCTGCTACTATCACGTGTTAGGGGTTTCAAAACTGTTGAGAGTTTCAAATCGCAGCTTTTAAAGGGATTGACTCTTGCCCTTTCCTATTACTGCGGCGGCTGCGACTTCGAGCGCAGCGCGTGACGTAGGTGTCTTCTCGCCACAAGTCGTACAGATGTACCTCATCTGATCGAGGACACAACCGCACTCATCACAGCCAGTAACTTCCTCGGGTATCAGAAGTTCATGCGGAATGCCAACATCATTGTCTGTATGGGCGCAAGATGGTACTGAGAAAGGTTGAGCAGTCCTCGATGCGACGTTGCTTACTGGGTTGGCTCTTATTCGTCACCACTTCATACTCTGTATCTCCTGCGGATTCAGAAGATCCAGAACCCATATAGTTATAATAGTATTTCCCGCGCTCGTCTTTCTGGAGTAGGATGTCCATGTCGGGGACCCCGTCAGACAATGGTGAGCTGGTGTTGAGAGAGAATGCGTCATCGCTTGTGGAAGGTGCAGGAACTACGCCGAGTGCGGCTTTCGTCTGATGGCTTTGTTCCTGTAACCACGCTTTCCTCCGATCGGTCTGAATTGACGAGTGTTCGTGAGGAAGAGAGCTGCTAAGCTGCTCCTCGAACTCAGTGAGGCACATCCCTTGCGTTCCCCCGCGCGCCGCACTCGCGCGCGGCTTTCACCCTTCGACACCGACGCGTCCATGATTGCCGCGGACCTATATACGAAAGCTCGCGCTCCGCGGAGACCTGCGCGACGTCTTGCAACGCTTCACACCCCCAAACCCTGCTCATCTTAGATGTGTTTCCCAGCGATCACGGATGTATAGGGTCGCCGCCCGATGCGCTTGAATGATGTCTCGCAAGTTCACACACATGTCCACATCACCAGGACCAATTTGTAATGAACTGCCAGTGACAGTTGGTTGTGGTTGTGGTGCCGTTGATTGGTTATCGGGCAAGAACGTCAGGTGATACAAATCTTCCCTATGCAGATCACGGGGACATTTAAAATAGCGATTCGAATGCCGAGTCCGATGTGGCAAAACACCATTGAGAAAAGGGTATGCAAGTGAAGAAAACAGTTTCGCCGAAAGCCCAAAGTTGACAACATGTTGCGAGCGTGCAGAGGTGAACGGTCGCAGACCAATTTTGAAAAATGTTGCCTTGCCAAATAGAGACGCAAGAGCACATTAAGTAGCATTCATTCTCCGCTCACTCTGAAGACAAACATTTCTCTTTAATATATAGTAGGTGATTGCTTCAGAAAAACAGCTGATGTCTACTGAAATACATTTCCCATATACCACTCAATTGCAGATCACAGAAAAAATTCAAAAAATAAAGAAGTTCCATTTGTGCTTGTGTCGTGATGTTGCTACTATTACAGGGTAAGACCCAAAATCCGACTAAAACAGTCTCGGATTTATGTATTACTGAACGTGGCGCCACACAATTTTCAAGGTATCATATGTGTGTATCATTAAAGCCACATCCAAAATTCTAGGGCATTCAGAGCAACGGGAGGGGAGATACAGAAGAAAGTGTGAATTTGCGTGACAATTGGTACTCGACCCTCATCAGTTTCAAAATCCACCGCTTAGCTAACACACCACAAAGACACGATCCGTTGTACGAGTCAGTGTGACAATCCGTGACGAAAGTTTTGAAACTCCCAACTTTTAGCACCTGCACGCCTGGCTTTCTTCCAAAACAACGACCTACCCACCATCTGCCAGGATAACACTTCAGAGAGATAGTTCATATATTATCACATCAACTCCAAAAATCTGATTGGAAAAATGTGGTCTCGATGTTTTTTTATTCACGATTTGGTCAAAGTTTTGAAACTCCCAACCCGTGATAGTAGTATCTGTATGAAATGTCAATGTCACGTTCGGTGTGACCTGTGTACATGTGTGACTGCCCTGCGACGGTAATTCCCGAGACGAAGTGAGTCAAGTTACTGCAGTGTTGTACAGGTCAGGCTGACGCCGGGTCACGAGGGTCAGGGTAACCGGGTCATGCAAACCTGACTGACCTTTGACGGGTCAGTCAGATAAAGCGTGAGAAAAGATAAGATAAGATCTTTTGATCGGCAGCGCGGCCCGGCGAGGTAACGGAGGACCACATTGAAATTCGATTTAGATCCAGAAGGATTCTTTTTTATGAAATTATTATTAATATAATAATTCACACGCTTCAGTCTCCCTCGTGCTTTCTTGTTTTCTGTCATTTCCCTTTTTAGAAACTTCCCACCCCTTGACGCGCCATGACTAAATGACTAAAATATAGTCAGCTGGCGCGGGTCAGAAAATGACGGGGTCAGACCCGGGTCATGACAACACTGAGTTACTGTAGCTGCGTCTTTTCTCATCATGGAGCTTGACCAGTTTGACCCTCTAACCCTCCTCACTCTGAAGTACAGTGGTAGGAGTGTCGCCGTGATTCGCGAACACTGCCTCAATCACGAGGTGAGCCATGCCATTTGTATCCCTCTGTGCGCGCTCAGCTTGAACGTCCAATCCAATCGTATCTATGGATAGAGCCTGCTTGCCGTCGCCCGACGCACCTTCCCCTCCCTGCAGGATGTTTCTGCAGGTGATATTGTCCTGGTGGCGCCCGTCCCCGGATCTCCCGACACCGAGCCCGTAGAACTCTTGCCGGAAACCTGGACGACCGTTTGCCATGTCGTGCACACAGTGACGATTGCTCTGGAGTCAGGTATATCGCGGTTTGAAATGTACACGCGACCATAATTGATGGAATTGATCTTCCTCAGAAATGCAGAGTACCTGCGGCGGAACGACAGTCCGCGGCTCGCCCGTCTCGTCCGAAACGCGTCTTCCTGGGGCGAAGACACCCCCTAGTTTACCATCCCCCCTACCCCCCCAGCCACCCCGGCAGGGATTCCGTTCTCTATTCAGGCTGCCTTCAATTGGACGCGAATCCGAAGCTCAACAGTCCAGCGACGTGCTTCAGGCTATTAACATCTCGTTTCCGGCGCACCTCAGTCCTGCGCCCGCTTCCTTTGAAATCAGCGAGCCTGGGCTACTCGGGAAGAAAGTCTCCCGCCTCTACGAGCTGATCGGCCTCAAAGAAGGCTTTTCGGCCTCCAACAGCGATCTCACCTTCGGGAATTCGTTCCTGAATATCGAACGGACCTTTTCCGATTATGGCATTGTCTCTGGGGACACGATCTTGCTCAGTCTAAAGCCGACTCCGCGAAGACATTGCAGAAAGCCTGTAATATACCTCTACCCCCCCTCGAACCTTGCAGATGTCACTGTAGATCTAGCATTGGCACCTTCCTGGCGTTTTTCCGCGGTCCACCCTCCGCCGCAGACTACCGTCCCACCGGGAGAGCCTCACACGGCCCAGTCCCTCACCTGGACGGTCGCAGCAGAGCCTAATGGCACGCTAGTCGACAAGACCTCTGGGATGGAAGTATCTTACCTATACTGGGAAGCGATGTGCGAACTCACTCTTCTTTGCTCCGGGGTCCAATCATGGTTAAACCATTTTTCTTTCTCCCTTTCCATAGTGCGACCCCACAGCCCGTGACACCAGGCGCGTCCCGTGCGACCACGCCCATGGCGGACATAGTGACATTTGATCCCGCACGTCCGTCCGTGAACCCGGGTGACTCGGTCCTTCTCCCGACAACCAAGGTTCCCGGCTACCTAGACGTGGCGCTCAAGGCGCTCGCGCTGCACACCGAAGCACGCACCTCCTTCATCACGTTGCGTATCCTCCTTTTTCATGGGGAAAATACAACTGACGGCGGATCTTGTGGACAGATATTGGCTCCCGGACATGCTGAAGCACGAGTATGTCGCGCTGCGCTTCGTTGCGCAAGACGCGTACGAGCAGGCCGCGCCGATGCGCATCGCGCCCGCACCGGACGTCGTCACGCGCGTGTTTATGCTCTTCCGTGGTGTCCCGGTGGGCGACCTCGGACTCTGGGAGGCAGCGAGCGCCCGCGCACACGCGGATGGGGCGAGGTTGTGGGCGGACGTCGTCGGGGTCGATGCCGCGCGGGCCGCGGATAGCGGGTTATTCCGTGTGCTGGAATGGGGTGGGATGGAAGTCCAATGAGGTGTGCGAAGTGTTATCGCGTTGCTTCCTGCCCTATCTTTCTTTCTATATTACCCTGGGACTGTTTTTTTTTTCCCTTTTGGTTCTACGCGTTATTCATTGTTACAGGACAATAAGGTGCATTATCGAGACTTGTAATGGGAGCCACTGGATATTTCAAAACCACCCACTCGCGCCAATGATTATGTGGTAACTGCAGGTACCGTGCCACTGCTTAAGTTGGCATGCGCATTGTCAGATTCGTCACATTTCGCTCTGTGTAATTCTCTGCTGCTCCACCAGTTCATCGGACAAGCTGACGTCAGTACTACTCAGTAGTGAGACAGCATTACGGGGGGCTATGTCCCTGACAAAGCGGTTTGCTACGTGGTTGCGCAGAACAGGCAGACGAAGTCCACCAGATGAAACGCACCAGCAAAAACACATTGTACGTGACGTGGAGGTCGGCTTGAGCACAAGAGGTGCCGGACATAGTTCCATCATGACGTAGCCCAGTCTCGCAACAGCTAATCAACACCGTCCGCGCACCAACAGAGCATCGGAGGTTCCATGCCTCAGAGACTTTGGCATCGAGAGAGAAGATCACCTATTTGTACGTCACATAGCCGACGGGGACGATGAGGTGAATAGAAAAGAGAATAAACAAAGTAGACTGCGATAATAAGAAGCGTCTCAGTCATGCCAAAGAGGGAAGGAGCTGGATGGCCGTCGTCCACATTATCGCGGATATGGGCCACGGTGGAATGGGGCGGTTGACGAGAACGAGCCAAGTTGTTGTTGTAAGAGAGCAGTCGAAGAAGGCGAAACAGTTGCGAAGGCGGTGCGTGTCTGGGAAATTGGTCCCCATACTCTCTGTGTCCAGAGAGTAACAACCCGTGTCTTTGTCGGAATCCCTTTGCGACTCTTCTCAAGGAAATGGACCGCTCGTGGGGACGGGTACGGGATGAGGAACCCAATACTCCAGCTCAAGAGAATACGACTGATTTACTAGTAGGAAAGTTGGCTCGGGTGTGGGCGCATGAGCCGAGACCAACAGCGGCCGCCATGCCTGCATCAGGGTCTTCGGCACCGGCGGGCCGTACCAACCTGTCCGGAAGTTGCGCCAACTGGACCAAACCTCAACCTCTTGGCAAGAATGTCGGCGGAAGAGTTGCAGGATTGTAGCTTGTCGCAAAAATTCGGAAGGGGTTTATAATAGATTATAATAATATAATGAGGTATAATGCCGCCACGATCTTATAATGATTACTATCTAGTACAAACTTTATCAGAGACTTTATAATTGGCTTTATAATTTGAGTTACAATTCGCTTATCAAGCTGTCAGCGGCTTATAAAGTAATTATAAGCGAGGCACTTATTATAAGGTTTAAGAGTTATTACCATATCGATCTTTGATTATAATGCGCAATAAAATTATAATGCGCCTTACAATCGATGTACAGTACTTATATTCTTTTTATATTTCCATGTGGTACATTTATTTTTTCCCACGAATTATAATACACGAACCACAACTAAACAGCATTCCAGCATATCAGGATACAGAGCTCAGCGATCGAACGCGATAGTGTACAGTAAAGTGGTATTAGTAAGAGCAGGATCCGAGACACTGTAACTTACTACGTGGGGCCGGACATTCGTTATTCAGAGTCAAGAGGATCGACGGTGGGGTAGATAGCGAGGTCAGCAGTCGAACGCGACAGCACTAGTAGCATCCAAGTGAGTGAAAGTGGCAACAGGGGTAGGATCCAAGACACTTACGATGCGAGGGTCGAGCATTCGTGATTTAGAGTCAAGAGGATCGACAACGGGGTAGATAGCGAGCTCAGCTATTGAACGCGACAGCAGTCTAAGTGGTAGCGTCCGAATGAGCGAAAGTGGCAGCAGGGGGACGATCTGAGACACTTACGATGCGAGGACCGGGCATTCTTGATTTGATAGTCCTAAAGGATCGTCGGCGGGGTAGATAGCGAGGTCAGCAATCGAACACGACAGCACAGTGGTAGCGTCCAAGTGAGCGAAAGTGGCAGCAGGGGATGACCCGAGACACTTACGATACGAGGGCCGAGCTTTCGTCATTGAGGGTCAAGAGGATCTACAGCGGGATAGATAATAACGAGCTCAGCAATCGAACGCGACAGCAAGGGTAGTCGAGACGCTTGATACAGAGTGGGGTCGAGTATTCGTGATTTAGAGACAAACGGATCGACGGCGGGGTAAATAACAAGCTCAGCAATAGTGATAGCGTCCAAGTGAGCGAAAGTGGCAGTAGGGGCATGATTCGAGACACTTACGATGTGAGGGCCAACTTGGTATTCGTGTTTTATTAGAGTGAAGAGGATCGACGGCAGGTCCAGGGTAATAGATACGAACACGACGACAGCACAATGGTAGCGTCCAAGTGAGCGAAAGTGGCAGCGGAAGTAGGATCCGAGACACTTACGACGTGATTCAGAGGGCTGCAGCCGACGAACATTTATTGACGAATAATATTATTAGTTGACACGTCGACGGAGGGGTAATTGATGGCAATAAAGACAATGCAGCGTTGACACGTCGACGACGTTGATACACTCTTGACAATGAGAAAGCCTAATAAGAAGCGCACTGACATCAATGGGATGTTCTGAGGGTTCAAAGCGCAGCGTCTGACTCAATGAACCAGACTTAATAGAGAGAAACATAATGGGAGGAGAGAGAAGGACGAAATTATTATTAAGTCCAACTATTTAATATCCACGAGTTGAATCACATGATCAATGACGCACTCATAATACTGTAACTGCGCTCGTACTCAAGATTTATGGGTAAATCAGAAATCGTCGTGTCAGAGAACGGACAAACATGAAGAAGAAAGCGTGTATAAATTGTCAATGACAGGAGATTTAAGCGATGATGGCCAATGGTTCAGAACCCCTAACGCTTAGACCTGTTAGACCTGCCTGCTTTCTTCACCTTTTTTGCAGGGACTTCCACAGGGGCAATCGACGGCGTGTCTCCTGAGGTGGCGTGACCAACGGGAGGTAATACCGACGGGACTTGATCCAATGGCACGGCACACACTTGTGTGCTTGCTTGCGTGTGTTGTTGTGTCTGACCAGGAACTAAAGCATCGTCAGTAACGGGAAAAGAACAACTCAGATGACAGGAAACAAATACAGGACACAGGCAGGTCAGGTTCTGGTGTAGAAAGCCCTACAAGCGTTGGTGGGGGGGCTGAGGGTTCAGATAGATCCGTGAAGTTCACTTGTCGGAGGCGTGCGACCAAACCATTGACAACATCGATGCCTAGCTCGGGAGCATGTGAGCTTGATGATGTTCCCGACGCCGGGACTGTCCCAAAGAGCTTTTCGTTGTACCAGTCGAGCAGGTCCTTGCGGTAGTCTTCGGGAGAGCAAATGATTGCCCGTTTGTACAGCGTGAAACGTTCCTTCCAAACAATGCCGCTGCGCCCCCTGGACTTGTCGGAGAAGATATCATCTGGGCTACATGCATACATGAGCTGCACCAGGCTAATCAATACGAGTGTGCAATAAAATGTGAAGTACTTACGAGAGTAGCTGCAAACGCGATCATCCCTGGGGTGGCCGTATTCACACCCCAGAGCACCGATTTCGATGCGCGTTTCTTACTAGAAGTGGCCTCACCAGTACTGTTTATCGAGGAGGGCCCATGTAAGGTGATTCGAAGGAACTGGAGGATGGGGTTAATACGTGCAAGTGGTATGAAAGTGTTTAGTTATACGTACAGCCAGAAGTACGTCACACTTGAATGGGTAATTACTACGGACGTCGTGGTTGGGAAAAATAAGTGGTGGGAAGATCGGGTACTTTTGATCTGGTTCGGCTGGGTTCTCGATGAGCTTTCGCAACTCTGGGGCATTTGTGCGATCAAAATCTTTCTCGAAAAACTTGGTATCGAGCTTTAGGATTCGCGCCGCATGTGTGCGCACTGAGTGTGCACAATTTGCGCGTTCCTGAGCTAATTTCTTTAGGAACTATCCAAATCGATCAGGTGCGTAAGCGAGAACTTGAAAGGGATGAGTGAAACATTGACATACGACTTCTCTGAATTTATCCCGCTTGTTGTCGTTTGCGAGGGCCTTCTGGAGGTGCTTCGGGAGGGACTTATAGAGTTCGGCAATGAGAGCTAAGTTCTCAGTCGTGCTATTGTTGTAGCGTGCGGGGTCGAGTGGATCGACATTTCCAGGGAAAGGAATTGCGAATACGAGGCGGTCGACCCAGGGCTCGCCGACAACTAAGAATCTGGCTCCCGCTCGGCGAATCTCCGTCGTCTCTTCATCGAGTATTACCCTCCCCACCCCTTTCAATCTTTTTGTGGCTAGCAACTCCTCGTACTTGATCTTCAGTGACTTGTATTTATCGAAGAGCATTTGGTGGTCCAGCTGGGAGGTCTTGAGAATCTAGAAGGGTCGAGTTTAATTGGCACGAATGTAGATGTGAAGCAAAACTTACCTCACGCAGCTGCGGAACCGATAAGTCACCTGCAAGCGGAATCGAAGGGGGTGCCAATGATAAGAGTTCCAGGTCCTCTGTATCCGAAGCGTCGCGGTCGGAATCCGAGCTCGAAGAAGACAACTCATCGTCAAGAGCCATGTCTAGGAAAAGTGAGTGCGGAAGGAGTGGATCCAGTCGTTCGTTTTTATATAGACCTACCCAGTCATTCGATCACCGGAGAAGTGGTAATACTCCCGGGTAAAGAAAAACCTGCCCACGTACAAAACCACACACCATAGAAAGGGACGTAAGTCGGACGACGTGTAGTTGCTTGCAGGCCGACAGTTTAATTCCGATGACCCCGCACATGCGTTTCTGGAACATAATTGAACTCTTACAGATGGTGTACTAATACGCATCAATCTGAATCTGAATCCGAGTCCGGGTCAATATCCTCCAGACGCGGACAATTTAAAATAGTCCTAAGACCAAAAACATTGGTCAAATGAAACGCATGTAGTATGATGAATACATTACCCTCCAAAGATTTCCTCGCAGCGGATTAAGAGGTCGCCACTGTGGTCGACGACATCCATCACAAAGTAGTCGTCCGAGTTGTCGAAGGCCTGAATGAGTGGGGCACCGCGCACAATCGACCGTACGAAGAAAAACTCTGTCGAACTCTTTGAACGAAGACGACGGAGTCTCAGAGATCGGTCCTTGATCCGCGGTTGGCCCATGGGCGCATCAAGGGGGCGCGTAAGGCAGATCGGGTGACTATTCCCGGCAACGGAGCATGTGAAAATAAATAGTAATTGCGCAAAAATAAAGCCTGTTGTCGTTTTCAGTATCACGAAGTCGTGCCGCTCTTGGCTGTGGAAGCTTGGACTGCAATACAAGTAGTCCAAATATTGTTGCCAGTCGACCTTCGATTCGTAACAGACTTTCATTGAGCGATACTCTGTTAACTTCAAATATCATGAGCCGAAAACTCCATACCCAGGGCAAATTAAAAAGCGGCGGCACTGCTGATACTTACTTTGTCGGTGTCTTCGAACTCAACGCGAGTACATCCCGGTGGAAGGCTGAGGTCATAAAGCGGAAACATAGCAGTCACCCAGTCTGAGAGTCTTGTGCGGAAGTCGCAGAAGATAGGGCCTCGATCCCTGAGGTCTTCGAACGATAGAGGGGGCTGCTGCTGTGATCGCAAGGTAACGGCGCCAGCCTCAAACGTAGCCTTTGTCCTTTGATTTGACAAACGTTCAGCTACTGGAGGTTCTCGTAGAGAGAGGTTGACGGTACAATGTTCTTGGGTGCCTGGACCCTCTGGAGCATTGTGCCCCACCTCCGAGTCATCGTCCTTATATATGGCTGCGTCGACTTCATTAATCTGGTCCCGAATCAGTGCCGCAATGAATGATTGATGCTCAAATTTCAAGATCTGTTTATTGGGCATCAGAATATAAGCACAGGATACATGGTCGATGCGCGCAACAAACCTGAGGCGCGACGTCCTTGAAATTCGTTTGCCTCAAATAAGCCTTTTTGAGAGGGCCATGAAGCTTCTCATTCGGTTTTGTGTTGTAATTCCGCGTGGCGCCTTTTGCTTTGATATCGTCGAAGCTGTGTATCAATGCATGCATTTTGGGGAAGTTCCAGTCCTTGACGGGTTTTTCTTTTTCTTTTTTCTTTTTGTTTTTATTTTTCTTCTTCCGAGCCTCGTTCCGAGCCATCGTCGATTTCGTAGATAGCTCGATGTATTCCTAGGAAAAATTAGTACAAGGGAGTCGCCAAAATGGTTGTGTACCTTCATGAGGAGTCCGAACCTAACTAGCTCTCTCCGTCCAGCCAAGATCGTCTTGTCTGTGTGTACCTCAAAGGAAAGAAGTAAATCGATTATGGAGAAGCTTCGTAGGCAAAGCAATAGCTGCCATCCCTCTTTATCATCCTCCTGGATGACATTGTGCGCAGCAAAGACTACAACCTGGGGCGATTAGTCAGTTTGCTGTGACGCTGTATATAATATTTGAATGACACACCTTTGAAATATCCTCATATTTTGAGCCATCGGTGAAGGACGTGTTCATCACATCGGAGAAATGATGTAGCCCACGCCAGCGAGGTGCGAGATCGAATCTGAGGAATTAAGGCCAACGTGAGTTAGCTGCCGAGGACATCAATAAGTCACGAAACTGTAGCCATACTGTTGATCGATCTTCACTGCGTTGTCGCGCGTAACAAGCTCCTTCAACCTAGACAACAAGTGGTCGCCAAATAGCCCGCTGTTGTTCGAATGTAGCCGATCGAACGATAGCGCACGATGTGGGTCTGAATTACAGACTTCCCAGAAGACATTCTAGAAATCACAACTGTCAGAGGATACGCATCATTAAAGTAGATAAGGAAACTCACATCGATGTTACGTATGCCATGCATTGAGAGGAGGTTCTCAGATTCGGCGTTGTTGAGGCTTTGCGCTTCCTTGAGTAGCTCCTGTGTACGTGCCGCCGTCCTCAGCGGCCAAGTCATTGAAATGTCAGCAAGCTTGTCATTGGGGACAACACAAATCGGACATGGACGCTTTCCGCCTAAGCCCCGGATGAGAGACATGATACACCTATAATATTAATACACTGGAGTTAGCTAGTTCAGAGGGCGACGCAAAATAGACACTCACTGTTCTTCGTAGTCGGCAGATAAGATGATAATGGCCGGGAAATATTGATGTTGGGTGCCATCGCTGCCCTGAAGCCAGCAGCCTGCCACCGATTTCTCGACAATCGACCTGATGATGGAGTGAAATGCACGATGCCAGACTTCGCGTTTGAAGTTGACAAAAGCCGTCTTCCCGGTATCCTTTGAAGTTTCCGGGACCTATTGGTAGACCACACGTTATGACGTCAAGGCATTCGCTGCCACGAAATTAAACATACGATTGGCAACCATCCGACAACGCGCCCACCACCAACACCATTGCCATTGCGGATCTCGGCTGGTAGATTTGCACAGCGAGCGATCACTGGATAACCCTTTGCTGTGCCGAAAGAGGACAGCTTCGTCTTGTCCGCATAGAGGACGAAACCTAGCGGACGTGCGCCCTCTGGAATTTGGGACTACAATGAGTGGTTCGACAACACAATAAGATACGCGGTCGCTACAAAGATAATATGCACACTTGAAGATCCCAAAATGCATCTCCCGTCCAAGGTTCATGATACACACGAGTCCGAGTCGTTGTTTCCTCGTTATGCCTAAAAATGCGCCGCGCGTCCCATACGAAACGGTCAGCCAATTGTGGATTCATGATGAGGTCGACTGCCCAATCCCACAGTGGGCGAAAACTCATAGGGAATGTCTGATCCACGCCGTTGTACCGGACCGAAATGTTGTCGACGCCAAACTAATAGTGCTTGAAAGGGTTAATGGTATTACCAAAAGATAGAACTTCAGGCTCACAGGAGTTAGCTGAGACGCCGCGCGGTCCCATGTAGTCTGAAGGTCCGAATAATTCGAGAACGTGAGTGTGCCCTTGCGGTCGAGGCACAGTTTGACAAGTTTGATGAGACGTTCAGACTGAACCTTGCTCATATTACTCTCCATGAGTATCTCGGCGAACTCAAAGTCCTCGCGTGTGTTGAAAAATGGGAGCCATGGCTCAGCACTGCCAGTGGGAAGAGAACTGAAAATTTGGCGTTCGTCGTTGTACTCTTCGAAAGATTGTGGTCGAGGTGGTCGCCCACTATTTGGGTGGTATTCAGTGGTAATTTTGTCGGTCATCGGGCCATCAGGGGGGCCGGTTGTTTGTGCAGCTGAAGGTGATGCAATAATATTAGGCTCTGAATCGCGCACTGGGTCTAAGGATTCAGATAATCAGTTTAAATTAGCCACAGGGTAATAAGATCGAGCTACAGCGCACCCAGTGTTTCTAATCCTGCATCGAAATCCATCTGATCTACGTCAGCGGGGCCACCGAAAGGTAATCGATCTGCCAGTGGAGCAGCTGCACCTAGAATGAAATCACGACCATTGACAGTATGTTAGAATACAAGTCTAGTACCGTACCAGTATTACACTCTATGCGCGACTGCAACTTCTTCAGCTCCCTTAGATACCTTCTTTCAGCCTTGCGTTCCCGGCGTTCTCTCCCACATTTCCTGACATGGGACGAATAGCCTCGGAAGTGACATCGAGTTTCACATATTGGACATATTTTCTTCCCGCTCGTCGGGGATACCTTTGGAGAGGAGATCGCTTTCGGCATTTACAGAGGAAATACAAACAAGAGTGAGAAGAGTGAATAGTTGGGAAGGTACAGGTTGTACGAATGGGAATCGTCGTGGGAAATCAACAAAACATATTATTAATACGTGATTACGAGAGAGAGAGGGACGTGCTATTATTATGACGGTTGCGCAGATCTGCTCTGCGATCCAGAGCTAGCAGATTCAGAGCTCCTGGGGATGATATTTATACGCGGAATGCAAGTGCAAGGCGTGTTGAGCATGTGTCGGTCGAGCGCGATGACTGCGATGACTGCGTCGGTGAAGTGTCAATGATTAGGTCGGGGGAGCGGAGGAAGAGCGTACCTCGTTGATATGTCCAGGCAAAGGCAATCGGTTCGCCGCCAACGCCGCAGAGCGCGTCCAGCGATGATATCGCAGCGACAGCGCTCCGCAATCTGCGTCACGATAGCATCGGGCGTCACACTGTGCCGCCATTCCGAGTCCAGAAGGCATCCTCGTCGTAGTGGTGTGGTCGGGGGTCCATTGACATGTGGGCCTGCGATCAGTGAGTACTTTGCAGAGTTGCATTGACTAAAACTTAGCTTTTACCGCCTTCGTAAGGCTTCCTGACGTCGCCGCTCAGAGGCGCTCTGCATGGTATCCCAATAAATCACGACACCCGTGAGGATTCAGATGTCGCTGCCGCCGCCGAGGCACTCCGCCAACGCGACCCGCGCGACCCCAGTCATGACGGCGACGGTAGCGTGATGGAAGGGCGACGGTGGGGACGTCGGTGGCGGTAACGGTAACGTGGCGGCGAGGCAACGAAGGGGACGGCGACGAGGGATGTGATGGGGCTGCCGGGTTTCGGCTTTTCCGAGGCTGAAAAAGAGCAGAAAAGGTTTGAAACAAATGGAAGAGTATATCAAGCGAATTCATAGTACTCTAAGGCAAGTTGGATGCCTGCCGACCTATCACGCGACGGCGCCATCCTTAGACTCTCCCAACCCGAATGTCTATCTTAATAGAACAAAATATGAGAATAAATATGAGAATAATTGGATGCACCTACCCCAGCATCATAGTATATGTGGTGCGTGGTTACGTGCACCTTGTCCCTGGTACTGAAGTCCACGGTGATGTGCCATCCCGATCCGTTGTTTTCAGGGTGCCAACCGGTCGGCCTGCAAGTGATTGTGAGTGCCGACGGGGTGCGTTAAACAGGCACGTAAGAACGTACCTCACAGTTGCGATCCTTACACGACGATTCTTGAGTTGTTTCCTCATAAAATGGGCCCATACATGAGCTTTTGCGACCTCCCGTGTTCGTCTGTGACGCCTTGAACTATAGAGGTCACCCAGCTTAATAATGAGAGGCATTGAGGTCGGCGAGGTGGCGGTAAAAGGAAAAGAGCTGAAGTTGTACTCGCATATTTTAGCCCGGGAATTTTAGCCCGGGAATATCAGCGACGACACGAGAAAAACGAACGTGACTCTAAGGCATCCCTCCACCACTTAGAATTGGGACTCGGGTCCGCTGGGTGGACAAAATAAAGCCTAGAAAGCTATCTCACAAGCCGCCTCTTTCTCTTCGATCTCATCATCGGAAGCACCTGAGGCGAAACTACCAACGTGAGAGGCAGAGAAAATACGCTCACCTGCTAGTTCTCTCTCTGTTTTTCGGCCTTATCATTGGGTTAGGGTTTGAGACAAGACTGACGACGTCGATGGTGAGGCAGCGAGGTGAGCAACTGGCATGAATTGTCGACGTTGTTCCGCAGAAGAGACATGTCGTGGAAATAATCGATCAATGCGAAGTTCCATGAATTTACTTGATTGATTTTCTGAGACCACCGAAATGAACAAGTAGAAGGGTGTAATAGAGTCGAAAACGACGCACGTTATCCATTGCCATTTTCATCCATTCCTCATAATTTGAGTTTCGAACGTCGATGGGTACGTCAATGATAGGTGTCTCAACGATGATTGATTTGAGAGCTTGTTTGTGACGGGAGTGCGCATGACCTGTACCGTCCTCGGGGTCGTCTTGTGCGCCACTGGCCGAGGGGCCAGCTTCAGCGTTTTTCGACATTGGGGTTCTTCGCACTCTTTCTTCTCCGACGCTTCTCTGCGGAATCGTCGTTAATGTTAACAGCCTTGAGCGGTACCCGCCCAGGGTTTCCATCATCGGTAAAGCTCTTGTCACGAGTGTCACTTATACGCTTGCGAACTGCTTGGGACTTTCCACGCTGACGCGAAGTCTCTTCAACATCCGTCTCGCCCGAAGAGTCGTCCGCATAGAGAGGTATTTGAACGCGCGGATGACGTGCAGAACGAGAGGAGGGACCAGGAGCCATTGCGTTCTCACCTGATGCTCAGAGCTGAAGAAGTAATAGCAGGCGACAACAGGGACAGTCTAAGTATCCCGATTCAGAGTAGTGTCCTTGCTGAGGTTGGTACAGTATTAGGCCCCAGTGCCGTTGGTCTCTGAATTATTCCTTCGTCTTGCCTATTATAATTATTAGGATTCAGACCGTCGTGAGATTATTGTTTGAGACTGTAACTTCAAGTTCCCAAAAAGTTAAATCACAATTTTCAGCACTTAGAACGTACAGCAAGCATGGCCAGCCAGGGAGGAGGGAAGTCTAAGAGAGACGGTCGCAGCAGCGGGTCAGGGAGTGGGGAAGAGGCTGCCCATCGACCGACTGCGCCTTACAACCTATTGTAATCGCTAAGGTAATCGCGTGGCCTTTCTTGTAATGTATCTTGTAATGTATCGTGAATTTCTTATAATGGATATTGTAATCATGTGAATTTCTTCTAATTGATTGCAGTCGCGTGACTTTCTGATAATAATTTATAACTCCCAACAGATCTTGTAATCTTATTCTAAGGACATTACATGATCCCGCCATGCTTTGTAATTATCTTAAATTGTCATTATAAACCGGACCGGATTATAATGTGTTCCGGAATTTTGCGACACTGTGCCGCGAGCGGATGTTTGAGAAGGTGTCTTTTTCCCATATGCATCCAGGGCAGCGACGAAAATGGAGTGGAAATTGGAAGAATATGTAGTGGCGGGGGAAGTCTGAGGCATGGTAACCGCAATTTGTATGAGCTAGTCGGTGATGGGGGACTCGGAAAGAATGGAGAGAATGGAATCTCACTGGCAGTCGGCACCAATTACGTGAGGTGTAAGCATCCCCGTGTCCCTGTGCGTAGGTCACATATAACTACAGGCTCAGGCAGTACAGCAGATTTATCGACGCTGAGGGTCATCGATATCCCCATCCCGAATGTAATCGTGAAATGTCGCTCGCGTTCGGTGTGACATGTGACATCTGCCAAATACAACTCCCCCGCAACGGGAATTCCCGAGACCGTAGTCATTACTAGTACATCAGCAAATAAAAATTAGATTTATAAGTGTTTATAATCGCTTATAATCACCGTAAGCGGTGTGAGCAGGTCCTAGATTACAAATCGCCGAAAGCGATTGTGTTAATTCGATGGTTTTGAAATCCTTTCGCAATTATGCCCATGAATGGTAATCGATGGTAATCACTTTTGCGGATTGTATTGCCTTTCATGGAACTGAAACTCTTTACCTGGGTTGTATGTGCTTATGATTGATTATAATCCACACGGTAGCTGGTTAGAAAAATTACAACGCCATTACTGTACCCATCTTTGATCTTTTTGCTCTATCTTAATTATTGTTTAATTACTAACTATCGGACATCAGACACCTCATCTCACATTTCATAATACTACTACTAACTGGTACATAATAAACAGAATTGAGACGGATTTGAACATGCGATGTTGATGCTGACATAATAACAACTTGGGCCGTGATTGAGTATTACCGCTACACCACCAGGTCATCAGTACCGTACACGAAGGTATTATACTTAAATAGCAAAGCCTGTTTCTGCTAGAACGACCCATGACGTTAATATGGGTCCGCGTGTGCGGGGGCCAGAAAGGGAAAGGTGCAATAGCATGCACTGCACACAGGCGGTCGGGACACTTCTACAGGTCGTCCTCGGGGAGGCCCTCCTAGACAATATCGACACATCAAAGGATTCAAACGCTTTGCCCACGTCCGTTTGTTCCATATGTACGCTCGCGAGCTTGACTCGGCTTTGGGTCAACGATGGTAGCAACTGCAGACCCCTCGAGATCAGTCTTGGCACCATTAGCGTCTCCACTAAAATAAGGGTACCATCGCCAGTAGACGGGTTTTCTGGGAGGGTGGGAAGTGGGCCTGTGACGTGGTTAGAAAGTTACGGAAAGGAAACGGAATAAGGGGAGGGTCATACGAGGATGGCTCGCAACGTCGTTCTGGAACTTGCTCAGAATGGTGGTGGCAGTGTAGTCTAAGTTACGCGAAGTGTCGGCAAATATCACCATTTGAACTACGCACCTCACAAAGAGTCTTCATAACCCTCAAGTTGAGCGCCTTGTCGCAGTCTGCCACCACATCCTCGTGCTGTGGTGGCTCCAAGACCACATAACAAGCGGTTCGATTGCTGTAGAATACAGGTTCGAGGTGAGGCGGCACCTCAATGGCGCACGTGTAGTATTGCTTGGGTTTGACAAAGCTTCGGGCTTGGTGCACGTTATTGCCCTTTTGCTTTTCAGCGAAGCCGCAAACGACTTGCGCACCTGTCCACCGGAATCGACATGCCGTCGAGAAGAGGGTTTGAGGGGACGAGCTGACCTCTTTAGAGAGCACCTTGATCTGGTGCGTCAAAAGGTGGGTATGAGCGTGAGGCGCGGACAGAGCGGAATGAGACACGCAACCGTCGCCCTCTACCTTGGCCCCTTTCTGCTTTCTCCTCTCCAGGATGGGCCCATACTGGTCCTTCAGTCCTGCTAGGCTCCTTTTCTTCTTGTCTTTCTTTTTCCTGAGCAGAGGCTCTCCTTGTCAGCCTCACCGTGGGTGCGTGATGACGTGACATAGTAGGCGACCCCTCTGGCGGCAATGGCGGCAGCGGTGACGCCAATAAAAATGCCACGTGTTATTTGAGATGAAGGATGAGACGTACCAGTGGTCGACGAGCGTGTCCTCGGACGACATGGGCAAGGCATAAGTGTTCAGATGAGTCCACGGAGGTCGTTGGATCGGGGGTCGTTACAAGGGCACCTATGCCCGGTGGAACCCTCAGCCGCACCCGCACTCGGCGGGACCAGCGGCGGTTGTTGCTATTGGTGCTGCGCCAACTGGAGGGGAAGATAAGTGCGGTTAAGATGTATTCAGAACGCACTTGGAACAAATCCTGGGGAGAAGGTTGAGGCGGTGCAGCTGCAGGGGGTCATGCAGCGGGGGAAGGTCACGGTGCAGGTGGATCAGGAGTTGTATGCGTGAGGCAGCGGGAGCGCTGTGTTATGCTTTGAGTGAGAGGAGCCCTACCGGAACAGAGAAAAGAGGTCGGGTCAGCTCGTTGTGGGATACCTAGATTCGATATGCACAGTGAGTAAATACCTGACAGGACCCAGCTGTCTCGTCGACACGCTTACCCTCGTCATAACGTGCCTATGGAGTTGATGTGGCCTCGGCTGCGCAAAGAGTGAATTCAACAGAGAATGGGGGCTGTGTCGTCGCGGGATAAGACTTGCCAGTGGGGAGTGCGGGTTTTGCCGGCCATGGAATTGTATGCGCGTGTATACTTGCTCATACACAAGCCAGTCGAATTGTCTGTTAGCCAGTCGAATTGTAATTGCACATAACTTGACCATGAGAGTTAGCTAGAAATCATATGGGCATATCATTCAGCCGCGAGAGTCGTCCAAAAATTGTATGTGCTTACAACTTGGCCATGAGATTTCACAGAAATCATGAGTGGGCTGCGTGTGACCATGGGAATTGTAAGCACTTGTATGCTACACATAATAGTCCATTCGTAATCACGGCCCAATTACATGTGATTGTTAATTCACGATAAGCTCAAATCCGGTTATAATCTACGTAAGCTCTTTCGATTTTGGTAAGCACATAAAAATTTAATTTTTATTTGCTGATGTAGTTGCGTCTCTTGCTGCGTCTTATTAGCTACGTCTTTCCCTCATCATGGAGTTTGACCCTCTAACCCTTCTCACCCTGAAGTATCATGGTAGGAGTGTCGCTGTCATTCGCGAACACTGCCTCAATCACGAGGTAAGCCACGCCATTTGTATCCCTCTGCGCGCATAGCTAGAGCATCCAATGGTATCGATGGATAGAGCCTGCTTGCCATCGCCCGACGCACCTTCCCCTCCCTGCGGGATGCAGGCGATATTGTTTTGGTAGCTCCCATCCCCGGATCTCCCGACACCGAGCCCGTAGAACTCTTGCCGGAAACCTGGACGACCGTTTGCCGTGTCGTACACGCAGTGACAATTGCTCTGGAGTCAGGTATATCGCAGTTTGAATGTACACGCGACAATAAGTGATGAAAATTTTCCTTAGAACTGCAGAGTACCTTCGGCGGAACGACAGTCTGCGGCTCGCCCGTCTTATCCAAAACGCATCTTCCTGGGGCAGAGACACCCTCTAGTTTACCATCTCCTCTACCCCCTCATCCGGCTCCCCGGCAGCCCCGGAAAGGATCCCGTTCTTTCTTCAGGCTCCCTTCGATACGATGCGACCCTCCGGTCCAATCCGAAGCTCAACAGTCCAGCGACGTGCTTCAGGCTATTATCATCTCGTTTCCAGCGCACCTCAGTCCTGCGCCCGCTTCTTTTGACATCAGCGAGCCTGGGCTACTCGGGAAGAAAGTCTCCCGCGTCTACGAGCTCATAGACCCCCAAGCAGGCTATTCGGCATCTAACAGCGATCTCACCTTCGGAAATTCGTTCCTGAACAACGACCGGACCTTTTCTGATTATGGCATTATCTTTGGCGATACCATCTTGCTCAGCCCAAAGCCGAGTCAGCCAATACTTTTCAAAAAGCCCGTGATCTACCTCTATCCCCCGTCGAGCCTTGTAGATGTCACTGTAGAGCTTGCATTGGCGTCTTCCTGGCGTTTTTCCGCGGTCCACCCTCCGCCGCGGACTACCGTTCCACCGGGAGAGCCTCACACGGCCCAGTCCCTCACCTGGACGGTCGCAGCGGAGCCAGATGGTACGCTGGTCGATAGGACCTCGGGGATGGAAGTGTCCTACTTGTACTGGGAAGCGATGTGAGACCTTGGTTTTCTTTTCTCCGTAGTCCAACCGTGATTAAATCATTTTTCTCTCCCCCTTCCCATAGCGCGACCCCACAGCCCGTGACACCAGGCGCGTCCCGTGCCACGACGCCCATAGTGGACATAGGTGCATTTGATCCCGCACGTCCGTCCGTGAACCCGGGCGAATCGGTCCTTCTTCCGACAAGCAAGGTTCCCGGCTACCTAGACGTGGCGCTCAAGGCGCTTGCGCTGCACACCGAAGCACGCACCTCATTCATCACGTTGCGTATCCTCCTCTTTCATGGGGACAATAACTGACGGGGATCTTGTGGACAGATATTGGCTCCCGGACATGCTGAAGCACGAGTATGTTGCGCTGCGCTTCGTTGCGCAAGACGCGTACGAGCGGGCGGCGCCGATGCACATCGCGCCGGCACCGGACGTTGTCACGCGTGTGTTTATGCTCTTCCGCGGTGTCCCGGTAGGCGACCTCGGACTCTGGGAAGCGGCGAGAGCGCGAGCAGCGGACACTGGCACAGACGGGGCGAGGTCCTGGGCGGACGTTGTCGGCGTCGATACTATGCGGGCGGCGGATGGCGGATTATTCCGCGTGCTGGAATGGGGTGGGATGGAAGTCCGGTGATATGTAGTACAATCGATTTTCTTTCCTTGCCTTCTATGTTATCCAGGGACTCTGTCTTTTCTTTTCTTTCTTTGGTGCTACTAGTATGCGAAATCGTCGCAGGACGATGGACGATGAGACTCAAAATGGCAGCCACTGAATGTTCCGAAAACACGCTATCGCGTCGATGACCATATGTCGACTGCAGGTACTGTACTGCTTGACGTGTGCGTTGTCGGATTCGTCACTTCTTGCTGCGGCTCAGTGCTCAATTCTTCCTCCTGCACGACTAAGGGCCACATAGTGAAACGATGTAAAACGGGGGAACGATTTCAGTGAGCACGACCCTGAATAAACGAGAGGGCTTGCACTTTTGATTCACTTGACGTACACTGCAACTCTGTGCGTCTATCCTGGCGCCCCAAATCTCCGGATTTCGCAAGGATCGACACAACATACAACGATGATGGTCTTCAAGTTTCCTCATGTAACCTTTTTTTGTCAACGTACGTCGATTCTGATCACAGCGGTCAGGTCAGTGATGGGATCGGGTGGTCATGCTGTACGTATTCATTCACGAACCACCTGACACCATGACGTCCGAAAAGTTCAAATATTGATCAAAGGTTTGGGATAAGACAACGCCCCAGAGCCAAAGAGAAGCATGAACAGGTGCTTCGAACACTCGACGGGACTGCGGTGCAGCAGTTGATGTACATTGTGTAATTCATAAAGTTAACGTACATATAGGTGAAAAGGACAGTGGTTTGTGCTCTGTGCCTTCGTCTGAGTCGGACACAGGGGAAGATATCGCATGGGAATGACGGAACAGATACCAGGCAGTTGTTCCTTCCTAGTCTGACCCTGAAAGCCAAGACCAACGCTTCCAAGAGGAATCCCCCATGCGAGTGTCTGGACGTGGTAGGCCTCTCTCAGAATGTCCCATGGCCAAATCAGCGCAGGGATTCAAAGAGGCAACCCGGACACAGTGCCGTACGTGGCCTATGCCCTTGACAAAGCAGTTCGCCACGTGATTTGCGCGGAGGCAGGCCTGGTGAACTGGCACAAACTTGGGCACAAACGGAAACCCGTCCCACGTAGTCCGCTTGAGCACGTCATGTAGCCCGTCAATTGACGAGAAGATCGTAATTAGTCGGCAACCAACATGCGTGACACGACTATAACACGTGTCGGACGCAGGTTGAGTCGAGGTGAAGGAGACCATCACAGGTGCGACTGTTCGTTGCGAAGTTAACAAGGAAAGCACCGCCAGACCGAGGAGTAAGTCGATTGCCACTCTTGCAAGCAAACATCGCAACACTTTCCGACAGAGGGGCTGAGGCCGATGGGCTTTAGAAGAAGGCGAAACAGTTGCGAAGGCGGCGCGTGTTTGGGAAATCGGTCTCCATGCCTGCGGCGCCGAGAGCAACAGCCTCTTTCTTGTTGCGACCCCTTCGTGAAATGGACTGTCTGTGGGAATGGGTATGGGACGACATTTTGATCCTCGCAGTAGGGTTGATGATGTCGGAGAGGACAAGCGGGCGAGGCTGGAGCAGTCGGGCATCATTCATCATGCATCATGCATCATGGTTGAGGAGATGGACAAATGGAAGCCTGAAGAACCAAGGGAGGGTGAAAAACCGGGGTAAGGTAGCCGAGACCAACGGCGACTGCCACAGTTGATCGCCAACGGCAACGAAGTATCGTCACGACGTCTCCGCGAATCGGATCTCCACCAAGAACGTCTATGATCGACTCAAACGGACTCAAACGGGAAACTCAACCTCCTATAATGAATTTCGACAACTGATTCAGTGACCGTACCAGGAAATTGTTTGGTCTAAAGACTTTGCTAACCTCGGTAACATTGCAATCATGATGCATCTCCTTTCCGCATCGGCGCAACGACGTCCGAACCTTCCGTATATCCACGAAGAGCGAGAATCCACATTCATTTTCGTTCAGACGTCAAATCGATGCTCTTCACAGAACCAACGTCGATCAACGTCAATCAACGGCTGTGCATTCCCAGTGAGCGAGTGACCTTCGCGGTTTTCTCGAACTCTATACTCACTCCTTTACTCCAGCCTTAAGATGGGCCGTGGTAGTGAAACATATCGCGATATTCGGACACATTCATCTGACGACGGCCTTCTCTGTCGAAGTCAAAGTCCGAGTCTGGCCATGTTTCCTGGGAACGTCGACGACACATCAGTACACTATCCCAGGATCCTTTGCATGAATCCGCACCTTTTCAGCCCTGAACTTATCGGTGCAGAAGAGAAGGGGTCGAGTTTGTGATTTATGGCCACGGTTCTCGATCCTCCCTTGCCTGTAGGGTATGTGTTCGCACAACGTAAACGCCATTGTCGGTCTAAGCATTTTCTAAGTCCAAGCATTGTATACAGATTCCTACCTGTCAAGTGGAGACATTTGCAGAGCGTTTGCTGACCTGTCGCTGGCTGTAGATAGGACGACTCTTTCAAGACCAACGCTCGACGACGAGACTCTGACACCCGTCGGGTTGGAGGATTGGACATTATCCTTCTCCAATTAAATCGAATCGAGGATGATGGACACTCTTGCAAGATCTCGTGCGTCTGTACGGACAAGGCGATTTAAGAGGATGGACTGCGATTGTGATGGACATTGTTTGAAAGGCGCTTTGGAAATTGTCAAGCCAGCGCCTACGGGGTCCACCTCTTCCCCCTGCCCCTGAATCCGATGGATAATAACCATGTCGTTATTCTCGTCGCGTTGTCCTCTAGGAGCCGCACCCCCGTCTCTTCCTCTGCCACGATGTTATCGATCTAGGTCCGTAGACGTCTCCCATTGGTCGTTCCGTTCCCGTGATGTCTAGAGAGGATGCCAAGCTCGAGTCATGGCTGTGCGCATCGGTTGGGTGAGCTTCCACTTCAAAGACGTGACTCGTCCTTCACCTCGCTTTATCATCGACCAGCACCAGCACATTCCACCTCTCTTCCCCATACATTTTTGAGGCTCAGCCACGTCATGCTACCCACCCTGCGCAACATCATTCGACTTCTCTCGTCGACCCTGTTCCTCGTCGTGGTCATACTTTCCCCCTTCCCCGTGTCGGCAACCCCAATCACCTCGCGAGACCTTCCTGCATTATCTGAAGACCCGAGACCCAAGTCCTCCCACATGGATCACAAAGCCATCTTCGGCATCGTCTTTGTTCTTGGTAAGGCAAATCCCTACAGTTCGCCCCGGGACCCCTGCTCATCGTTATTGCGCCTTTAGGGCTCTTCCTCGTTATCGAGGTAGCCTATGCACGCGTAGGGTCCCGAGTACGGTTCACCCGGTTCATCGAAGTTAGCAATTGTACGTTCCTTCCTTCATCAGCGAAGTTCATCTCCTTACAGCACGCCTCGGATTACACAGTAATATGTGACACCCATGACACAGTGAAACAACGACTACCTTCGTTCCGCGTCTTCAAATTCATCGAGAAGGCCGCTGACGCCTACGTCGACGCCGGTTCATCCACACTGCCCACGCATGGCGGGAGCGGCGAGACGGGCAATTTTCCGACCACTTCTCATTCAACCCAAGTGCACGTGTGGGCGTAGTCATGGCTCTTTCGAGCAACTTTGTGACAGGGCCTGACCTTCACAATCCGGCTGGATTTGGTCGTGTGGGGAGAGCCCCTTCGGATCGGAACGGAACTTTGACCGAGCGCCAATTACGTCACCCCGAAGGTCTGCGGGGACATTTTGACTAACTTAGTTTCGGCCTCTTTCCTCCTTTCATGCTTTGTGACACTTTTATTGTCTGACCCCATCTGTTACATTTGACACGCCTCGCTCTTGCGTTTTGGTCAAAGGTCTACCTACCACCAACGTACTACTGCACCCCTTCATTCGCCATTATGACAGTACAGTGATTACTCGGCCCGGCTCGGGGGCTCGACTAGTAGCACGGCTAAGCACGCAGACTTAGGCGGTAGCTGGAACAAGCTCGGACACGTCCTTTTTGGCTGTATTGTCTTTGTGCTCTCCCGGTCATCTGGTAGCTAAGTTAGCAGCGGAGTTGTGGGTCACTCTGACGCCTCTGATATGTACATGGTATATGCTTGACAATGGAGGACTGAAACATGCAGTCTTCCCTCTCGTTACTTCTTTAGATCCCCCGCACGTCTGCGTCATTCTTCAACGCAGATTGACGAAAAGAAAAGGGGTCGTCCAGGGTCCAAATCACCACCCAGTACGCACACAGGGGACTCGTGGATGTCCATACAAAGAAAGATTGGTACCACCGTGTATCTGCAATTCCGGTCAGTGCCATGGAGGCAATGGAGAAGAAACAACGAGCGGGTGCAGTAGCGAGCGCGCAAACTATCCCGAGTGCACCGTACTAGTATGAATGCATGTCCCGGGCGTCAAGCTCAGGGATCTGCGCAGCCACCACCCGAGCCTCCTCTTGTGTCAAGTTGGCTAATCTCTCCAGCGCGTCTTACACGTCCTTTTTCCAACAAGCTCCTTGAGAATTTTTCTGGAAATAAATTAGCCCGTAGTCATTTACTTCCAGGGAGAACCACACTAGCTTGGCCCTCCGTCGCAATCACGGAGATGTTCAAAGACCTCGACCATGATATTATATCAGTCATATCCCCTGTTGGAGATACTTCCATATAAGATTCGGGACGTTTGAAGAAGTTTTCGACGCGCTAGAAGAGACCGACAAGGGCACAACATCCTTGGCGGCCTGGTAGATATCGCCAATTAAAATCCTCTCACACAGGAATCTAAGGAAAATGCTGATAGAAGACAGGTCGACGTCGACGAGTTGAGACTTGCTAGTCCAACACCTTCTCCCACCGTCGTGGTCCCGCGGAGAACGCGTAGAGGAACGTTAATTGTCGTTGCAACTCCTAGACTGATTAAACTCGTTGACCTTGTCATAGAGTAGCGTCACTAGAAGATTCACAGGCCACAAGGAGTGTAGGGTTCTGGACTGGGGCCCGGGCCGGATTCGCCGCCAGAATTACCCCTTGTTAGCTGTGATTCTGTTCACCTCGTCCGTTACCGGCGTGACTCAGAAGGCACGAGGATAAGATGAATAGGAGAGACTCTGCTCTCTTTGCATCGAATTCACGGGCTCTAAATACTACATGAGAACGCGCTTACGCGTCTGTCCTACTTGTACAATAGTTAGTATCTAGGACATTTATTGTAATACCTGAGACTATCAGAGACATATAATCACGGGGTCGTCACAGAAATACGCTGACTCATCGTGTTCACAACATAGCGCTTTGTTAGCACTCTGCCTTATATAGGGCCCGGCCTATGTCCCAAACGTGGCCCGCGCAAAGATGGCGACCAGATGTAGATGATTTACGCTGAGCAATGATTCGGATTAGATCTCCGCGTCAACTACATCTCAATCTCAAGGTCTTGCTCAATGTGCTCGAGCCTGAGTTTGTCGTCAAGTGACAAGTTTGCCGTGCAAGACCTCTGTATCTTACCTGGAGGCGTGGCTCAAGCGATGGAGGCTTGGCATACTAACTTACTGTCTTTGCGCTCTTCGTGTACATATATGCCGGAGAATGGGTATACTAACGCTGTTTTCCCCTTACAGCACTTCCTTGTGTTCAAGTTCTCACACCTAAAATGGACACTGCCCTTCCACATACGTCCATTATGGGACGCACGTGAAACTCAGGAATGAACTTGTTAGTGATCAATCCGACGTTAGCTGCATCTCTGCCACGTCATGGCTTTCAACCCCCGAGACGTTCTCGTCCTGAGGTATCGCGACAGGAAACTTGCCGTATTCCGCAAACACTGCCACTATCGTGAGGTGAGTTTCCCAATTACGCCATGAGTTGTCCGCGCACTAGTCACAACAGCTAAATGCGTCTGGATAGAGCCTAATTTCCGTCGCACAACGCCACTTTCCGCCCTTGCAGGGCATTTCTGCTGGCGATGTGGTCCTCGTGGCAACCATCCCCGGACATCCCGACACCGACCCCATGGAAATCGCTCCGGAACTCTGGTCGACCGTGTCCCACGTTATCGACGTGGTGACGATTACGCTTGAGTCAGGTATGTCGGCGTATTGCAAAGCGACGCTTGGTGACGGACTTGCCTTTCCTAGAAATGAATTCCACAGCCTGCGACTCGCCAGTCTCACCCGAAAAGGCCCTCCACAGAATTGTGTCGCCCAAGTCCCTCAATTCGTCATCACCCCCGTTCTCTCCCCCTCACCAACAAGCGCGCCGGGACACATTGCATACTCTCCGGCAGCTTGCAACTCTCCAGCAGTCTGTAACACGTCCTCAGGCTGACCCTCCGCGTCAATCCTGGACCCAAAAGTCTAGCTACGCCTTTCAGGCTGTCAACATCAAGTTTTTACCGAACACCAGTTCTGCTCCCTCATCTTTTATCATCAACAAGCCTGGTCTACTTGGGAAGAAGGTTTCTTATATCTTCGGGCTCATCGAGGCCAAAATAGGCTATTCGGTGTCTATCAGCGAGCTCCTCTTCGGGATTTCGTGCCTGGACAACGAGCGAACCTTATGTTCTTATGGTGTTGCCTCTGGTGACACCATTAACGTCACCCTAGAGGTGGACCGGCTTATGGGAAAGAAGCCCGTGATCTATCTCTACCCGCCTTCTAGTCTTGCGGATGTCACCGTAGAACTCGCTCTTGCATCCTCCTGGCGTTTTTCAGCGGTCCACCCTCCGCCGCGGTCCACGATTCCCCCCGGGGAGCCTCACACGGCCCAGTGCGTTACCTGGACGGTTGCAGCGGAGCCAAATGGCATGCTTGTAGACAAGACTACTGGGATGGAAGTATCGTACCTATATTGGGAAGCGATGTGAGTTTAGCCTCCCCTGTTCTGGTTGGAAACTTTCTTCAACCCGGGCCCCAATATAGCGCAAAATCGAACCTTGTGATGACGGACGCCTCTCGTACCGCGCCGACCACTGTCATTGCGAACACTGAGGCATTTGATCCCTCGTGTCCGTCCGTGATCCCTGGAGATTCGGTACTTCTCCCTACGAGCAAGCTTCCAGGGTATCTAGATGTGGTGCTCAAGGCACTTACTCTGCACACCGAGGCCCGCACTTCATTCATCACGTTGCGTATTCTCTTTCCTTCCATGGGAGCACAAAAAGATGACCCCAATTTAACCAGATACTGGCTGCCGGACATGCTGAAGTACGAGTATGTCGCCCTGCGCTTCATCACACAGGAGTCGTACGAGAAGGCCGCAGAGATGCGCATAACCCCCGCGCCGGACATCGTCACCCGCGTATTCATGCTGTTCCGCGGAGTCGTGGCAAGCGACCTCGCACTCTGGGAACCGGCGCGTGCGCGCGCGGCGGAAGCGGATGGAGCAACGTTTTGGGCGGACGTGGTCGGTGTCGACGCTGCGCGCGCGGCAGATAGCGGGCTGTTTCGCGTGCTGGAATGGGGTGGGATGGAAATCCATTGAGCGTGGAGGGTATTAGTACCGCCCGCCTTTCTTCACGACTCCGGGTCGTTATCTTGTTGTATTTTTCTTCGTTGTCATGCCATGTGTAGGACGATAACGTGGGGTGTATGTTTGGGTTTCTTTTTCTTTCTTTTTTTTTTTTTTTCGAACCAGTTTAAGTTACCGGATGACTAATCGTCTCCACCTCTTTTCTTTTTCTTTTCAAGTCTCCACCGCTCTTGCCGCCTCTCCTTCTCCGCCGCGTCCACCACTATACTCCCGACTAGCAGAAATGCTGTGATAGCTGGAAGCCCTCCATACGTACTCTTTAAGCTGAAGAGCGAAACGTGTTGTCTCCTTGTTTTGATTTGGACAACCTCATCTGAGGACGAACTATCTGACGTAGTCAACTCACACTGGCCACATAGTACTCCCTAGGAATGCTGGCGACACGTTAGTACACGGCAGCAGGATTTTTTCCCTGGATATATACCTTTTCAGCCCTGACCATATCGCTGGAGAAGAGAAGGGGCCAGCGAGTTTGCGATTATGGCCACGGGCGGTCCTCCCTCGCCGGCCCCTTGGGGTGGTACGCGTTCGCGCATCGTAAAGGCACTACTTGTCTGCCTAAGCTCTTTTCGAGTCCGAGTATTTCTCACAGATTCCGAGTCTCTGCTCCCCTCCGCACTGCAGTCAGGCATCACTAGTTACCATTGACGAGTACAGTATGTGGGTGATTGACGCTGAGGATCTCGATCATAACTTCACCCTGAGCGCTAATGTGCTCGCATTAAAATGTCGCGTGCTCTGATTGACATGGATCAGAGCCTCGGCGCTTGCTTCAGCTTCAAGTTTCGCTCGCGTAGAACAATTCTGAACAAAAAGTCAGCTTACTCCTTTCATCCTCTCGACCGTCTCCACGACGCTGGTACAGTCCCAGGACACGGTTCGCGAAAACAGCGAATGTGAGGTCGAGGATGGGCGAGGGTCGAACTGCTTCGCATCTATGGAAGCTCGACGGCGAGCTCGAAGCCATTCTTTTCTCCCCTCAGCTCAGTTGTGGACGCCTGCGACAACAAGAACTCGAGCCCGTAAAGTCGTATTATGGCTGTCCTGAGTCTGTCATCTCGATCAGGACATCGAGTCACGCAATTGCTTTTCCAGTGGAATGAAAGCGTGGGTGTGCCGGTGCGGATCACTGGCAGACGGATCAGACCTCATTCTACCTTGAAGAATGAAAGCGCGGGTGTGCCGGTGCGGATCACTGGCAGACGGATCAGACCTCATTCTACCTTGAAAGCAGCGATCGCGGAAAGTTACCAACAGGTCGAGCAGTTGTCGTCAATGCAGGCCAGAAACAGGGAAGTTGACTGAGTGTAGGGCGACCATGTGGGGCGCACCTAACATTCACTGCCTTGAGATCACAGGGTCATGGGTGTGATGCTGATACTACTGTGGCCTCGGGAGTGGAAGTCCGGGAGTAGGCCATCACTAGCATCACTACCGGTATCGACCGATCGACCGCCCGCCAGGTGTTTGTCTCCACCCAGTGACGAACAAAGGAAGTCCATGGCTGCCAGAGTGGGCACAAGGATGGCTTGAATCCGCTTGGTAACTCAATTCCACCATTCCACTCATTTCTCATAGAACTGGAAGGATAACAGATATACTGTAATAGGGGAGTACTAGGCCAGGTTTGGCACAAGGAAGGTAATAGGAGGCTTAGGAGCACAGATCTCCTGAAGGGGGCCATATTGATGTCTTAGCAAAAAACCAATAATTGGAGAACGAGAACGGAGAACGGGTGCAACCAAAGTGCAAGTTCTTGCGTGCGCCGAGCGCTGATCTCTCCGGCGTCGTCTTATCGCTTCTCTTGTGGGGGAAGGCAGCGCCCAGCTGGTGATGCTTCGTTCGTTGTTGTGTACTACGAATAGCTTGGCTTGATCGTGGAGGTCCCATCCACGTCGAATCTGCAGATACGAGTAACAGTAGTGTGAGCCCTACGAACCAGTAAGTTAACTTGGACACTTCAAGTTGGGTGAATATTGAATGACGAATTTCGTGAGTACAGGTCTTACCATTCTTATCGACTCGCGGGGTTATGCCGGACGTTTGTCCATCTCCGGGGCTTCATATGTCCGGGTCACGAAATGTTCATGGATTCAAACTTGAAGCGCCAATTTAATCACTGAAGCTTCTCCGCGGCGTGATCCACCAGTAGAAGCTACAACGCAACATAGTTACTGTATTTCCCTTGCGCCCCTCGTACTGAAACCTGTTGGGTCATTTCTCCCCCGCGCTGTTGTCACCAAAGGTTCGCATTGCTGTATTTGTTTAGGAATCCTGGGCTCAACTGAGACAGTTCAGTTGGAAGACGTCTGGATGACATGGGAGAATGTGGGAATCTTCACCATAAAGGCCTGTAGAGAGGTTATGGTCGTTAAACAGAGAGAGCGAGCAGGGGACGTCAAAGCACCGTCATAGAGGTTGTCATCATCACAGTGGACTCTTGTCGTGAGTTTAGTTACTTTAGTTAGAGTAGAAGAGACGAGGTAATCAGAGTGAAAACCCCGTACTTTTGTTTTGTCTTTACATATTTATACGGTACAAATTGTCGGGTCGGACAATCCCTATCCGTTACAGTAGCTTACTGTACAGAAAATTGTAGTATTGTGATGTAAGTAGTCAAAATATGTCTCTGCTTCGGGGTGACGTAATGAGCCGTACGGTCAACATTCAACATTCCGTTCCGAGAGACTCCCCACACAACTAGATCCAGCCGGATTGTGAAGGTCAGGCCCCGTCACGAAGTGATGATGCGATGCTCGAAAGAGCCATGACTACGCCACACGTGCACTTAGGCTGAATGAGCAATGGTCGAAATATTGTCCGGCCCACCGCTCCCGCCATGCGTGGGCAGTGTGGGTGAGGCGGCGCTGACGTCGTAGGCGTCGGCGCGAGCGTCAGCGGCCTTTTTTATGAATTTGAAGACGCGGAAAGAAGATAATCTTTGCATCACTATGTCACGTATTGCTGTGTCATTCGACGTGCTGTAAGGAGACGAACTTCCCTGAAAAAGGAAGGAACGCACAATTGCTAACTTCGATGAAGCGGGTGAACCGTACTCTGAATCCTATGCATGCATAACCCACCTCGATAAGGAGGAAGAGCCCTAAAGGCGCAACGACGATGAGAAGGGGTCCCAGGGCGAACAGTGAGCATTCGCTTTACCAAGAACAAAGACGATGCCGAAGATGGTTTTGTGGTCCATGCGGGAGGACTTGAGACTCGGGGCCTCAGAGAACGCAGGAAGGTCTCGCGGAGTGATTGGGGTTGCCGACGCAGGGAAGGAGTAAAGTGTGACCACGACGAGTAGGTTCGACGGTCGAAGCTGAATGATGTTGCGCAGGGTGGGTAGCCTCAATAATGTATGGGGAAGAGTGGTGGAAGGTAGTGCTGATCGATGGGAAGGCGAGCTGAGGGTCGAGTATTTCCTCGACTTAAATAGTGGAAATTCACCCAACTGATACCTGGCATTCTCTCGCATGGATAGATCACGGGAACGGAGCGACCAATGGGAGATGTCTACGGACCTAGATTGATAATACCGCGGCAGAGGAAGAGACAGAGGTGCGGCTCCTGGAAGAACGACGCGAGAATAGCGACACGGTGATTGACCATCGGATTCAGAGGGAAGGAGTGGACCTCGTAGGCGCTGGCTTAACAAATTTTTAATGCGCCTTCCAGACGTCCATCATAATCACAGTGCATCTTCTTCACGGGATCTTGCAGGAGCGTCCATCATCCTCGATATGTCCCGGGACTCGCGGAAAGATGTTGTCCAATCCTTTCACCGGACAGGTGTATGAGTCTTATCGTCGAGCGTTGGTCCTGAAAGAGTCATCCTAGCTACAGTAGGCGACAGGTCGGTGACCGCTCTGCAGATGTCTCCATTTGACTGGTCGGAATCTGTATACAACGCTTGGACTCAGAAAGTGACTAGACTGACAAGTGCCTTTACGTTGTGCGAACACATACCCTATGGGCAAGGGAGGACCGAGAACCGCGGCCGTCGATCGTAAACTCAACCTTTTCTCATCTACGTCGATAAGGTCAGGGCTGAAAAAGTGCAGATTCACGCACTGGCAAAGGATCCTGGGACAGTATACTGATGTGTCGACGACGTTCCCAGGACACATGTCCAGACTCGGACTCGACTTTGACAGAGAAGTCCGTCATCAGATGAAGGTGTCCGAATATCTCGATCTGTTTCACTAACAAGGCCCATCTTAAGACTGGAGTAAAGGAGTATAGATGAGTATAGAAATCGAGAAAACCGCGAAGGCCACATGCTCACTTGGAATGCACAGCCCTTGAATCTGTGAAGAGCACTGATTTGACTTATGGATTAAAATGAATGCAAATTCTCGCTCTTCGCGAATATACGGAAGGTTCTGTGCCGACGCAGAAAGTGCAGACGCGTACCGAGGTTAGCAAAGATGTTAGACCTATGCTGACATAATTCAAAGCACTCACTGAGCGCTGACTCGGATCTCTCCGCTCCGACTCCATCTTATCGCTTCTCTAAGGCAGCGCCCAGCTGGTGATACTTCGTTCATTGCTACGTACCACGAATCACTTGCCTTGATTTCTATTGTCGGAGAGGTGGTTCTGCCCACGTCGAATCTGCAGATACTAGTAACACACAAGACGTGAGTCCGAGTGCTATGAGGCCCAGCCCGAACTAGCACCAGGGTGATATTGAATGACGGAGGTCTTACCATCTCGACTCGTGGGGTTTATGCCCGCGACGTTCGTCCATCTCCGGGGCTTCGTATGTCCAGGTCACGAACCGCTCATGGGACATCGCCGACTTAATCGTCGAAGTCCGAGTCAACCGAGGCTTCTCCGCAGCGTGATCCACCGGCGGCGGCGCCGGTACACGCCACAACGTAACACAGCTACTGTGCTCAGGCTTCCCTGGATTGCGCCCGTCGTACTGAAGCCTGTTGGGTCATTTCTCCACCGCGCTATTGACATTATTTGTCACTACGTTATCGTTGCTGTGCTTGGGAGTCCTAGGCGCGACTGGGGCAGATTGGAAGACGTCTGGAGGTAAAAACACCACATACAGTATTGCAGGACATGCGTGTCGACTTGGACTCATACGGCGCGCGGCGAAGCGGCTTGCGTTCTTCCGGCCTCTTCCATCCCTTCCTAAGTATATCTTAATCGGGAAATCAAACAGCTTGGACCTTCTCCTGCTCTGGAAAATCATTAAATGTCACATCGCAGTTGATCTGATGACGGCAATCTACGTATTCTGACTGACTTACTTGACGCACGCCGTAAATCACGCCGTCTTTTCAAACCAACCCTCACTCCAATAGCACACGTAAGGAGAACACAGTAAGCGCCGCGATGGAAGGCCTCGGATGGACCCTGCGTTCTCGGTGCACCACGTTCTGGCGCAGATATAGTCCTGCTAGTAGTCGTCCGTTGTCCGCATGGTATCACAGAGGATACGTCCCATTTACACAAAGCCGCACAACCGATCACCGCTGGATTCGTTCTTTCATCGCGGGTGGCGCTGAGAACCACTGCTTGTACTCTCACGACGCCGCCGCGCCGAAATTGCAAGCACAGGATACGGTACGAAGTTGGCGTACTGGCGTTGGGACAACTCCAGCGACCGTCGCTTGTAAGGTGGCCCGGGGGGCTCGGTAGTTAGGCTCTCGGAGCACTCGGGTATGAACAGATACAGCCTTGGGTAAAAAGATTATTCGGGGCTCTCATGAGATCCCTACCGTTCACATGCCATATATGCATTGACCGTAACGGATGAGCGATCAGATATGATGTGTCTAGATAACGGTGTTCGGGCTACAGTCAGACCCGCTGAGCGAAATGAGAAGACTGGGTTTGCGAAGATCTTGGTTCGCCAACCTACGGTCGAGCGGTGGTGATGGTAGGTGAAACAACGTAATCGACACAGGGAACGCGTGGGTTTAGAAACGTACTGCGACTGGAACGCATAATTATTGAGTGAGGGCACGATACGGCCCAATCTAAATTGGGGGATGTCAATCCAGCGGTTCGATCGTAGAGTCGAGCATCCGATTGGGCGTGGCTATCGAAGTACCATTATAAGGACGAAGCGTCTTGTGAGTTCGAAGGCGGAGTGGGATTCCGTAAAGGAAGGGGGGAGAAGACGAGATAAACCCAAGGGGTGTACAGAACCAAGACGGTAACCAAAGCGAACACCTGGCAAGTTGCCGGTGCAAGAGCGAGCAGATATCCGATAAGTAGAGAGAGGATATTAGTACGAATGCGCCCAGAACCATCCCGGGGTATTCAGGGAGCGCAAGGACAAGGGAAGAGCGAGCGACTGAGAGAAGGCGAGTGCCTGATTTGCAAGTTTTATCCTTCGAGTGGGCCTTGGCCTCGAGAGTCACACAGGTCTAACAATGGAATGGGAGGGAAACAACGGTAGTAAGTACTGTTTCAGCAGGTAGCGTTTAAATACAAACAGAGCCAGGGCATAAGGTGCAAAGTGGGGAAACAGCGAGGTAAAGAGGGAAGAAATGGATAGTCTAGAAAGGACGATACGAGACACGGGGTAGAGACGAGACGAAACGGAACATGGCAACAAGGTATCAAGGTACAAGCGGCTGAGACGCAAGACGCACGCCATTCAAGACAAAAAGGATATAGGCGAATACAGCAGAAGAGGAAGATGCGGGCACAAGGAACAAAGACAACACGAGGCACGGGCCCGCGTGGCCTCCTGTCTACGAGTGGCCCAGGAGCCGTGGTCGTGGCGAATATCAGAGAAAAGGGATGCTCCCGCGAAAGATGAAGAAAGAAAGGAAGGTCAGCAAGAGGTAGACTTCGACGGGGAGAGAAGATAGAATGCGAACAAGGCAACGATACAAAAACAAGGTGAATGCGGGAAAGTAATGGTGGGCGACCCGCACGGTTAAAAGAGAGGATCCGAGAATGCCGGTAGTGCCTAGGCCTCGCAGCGGACTCCTTCCCATCGTTACCCACTGGCACATAGAAGACACCCATGCCCGCCCCCTACTTCCTGTTATACCCCAACTTTGCGTCTTGATACTCTGGGTACTGACTAGTGGCCTTATAGGGCCGAGGATATCTGACTGAGCGTGCACGACTGTCGAAGAACCGCCTGGATCAATAAAGTCCTTGATGTTAAGGGGGCGAAGTTCAAGGCCCTGCGCGGAACATGTTGCTGAATAGATCAAATGAAAGGGAACACGTACGTACCTCGCCTTGGCTGCGAGAAAGAAGGTCGACGCCACCGTTCCCCTGGCGCACAAGCTCGCGGATGGGCGACGTCGCAGCATTTCGACACAACTCTTCCATGTCCGAGCCGGACATTCCCTTCGAATGCTCGACTAGGACCCGCATAGGAAATCTTGGAGCAAGCGACACATCCCTGAGCAGCTAGAAGAGTATTAGTGCATCAAGGACAAGCCAAGCCAGAGGATGGCACGGAACTGAGCTTGAGATTGACGAGGCAACTTACCAATGTCAGGATCTTCTCTCGCTGCGCAGCGTCAGGTAAGGTAAGGAGGAATTGTTTCGGCATTCGTCTAAGGAAAGCCGGATCAATGTCTTCAATTCTGTTCGTCGCGCCCAGGATTGTTATCCTATCTGAGCCCGAGAGGAGGCCGTCCCATAAGCTGCGATGGCATCAGATGTCTGAAAAAAAAAAAAAAAAAAGAAACCGACACACGTCATGAATTCAGCTTTCATCATTGCAGTGACCTCGTGGTCGTGCTCGCTCCGCTCACGGAGAAGCGAATCGATCTCATCTATGAAGATGATACTAGGCTGCATCTTTCGTGCTAGGCTGAATAATCCAGCAACTAATTGGTTCGATTCCCCGAACCACTTGTTCGTTAACGCCGATGGTGTAATGTTAATGAACGTTGCGCCAGACTCCTTCGCCAGGGCTTTTGCGAGCATCGTTTTTCCACAGCCTGGTGGCCCATGAAGCAGGATGCCTTTGGGTGCCGTCAAGAGAGCGGATGGTGAACGAAAGAGACCGTGGTGCAGAAGGGAGATGATGACGGATTCTCGCAATGAAGATATGATGTCTTCCAGGCCACCAATATCTATCGCACGGGCTTAAAAGCCAAGGAGAAAGGAACATCCGCACGGAGCATACCTGCGAGCCGGATCTTGATATCATCAGGGTGAATAATCCTGGATGCAATTCGCTCTATAAAGATCTATAAAACTTGCAGGCCGGATCGAGATGACGTGAACTCACTTTCGTATTCATTCAATCCCAGCCCTCCATGTCCAAGTTTCTTCAATGTTCCCATCGCTATTTCTTCCTTCAACCCTTCGGGCCTAAACGAGTTGCGCAGCCACTGAAACTTCCATTGAACTTGAAAATGGCAACGAATGAGAGAGCAAAACTGACCGTGACTGACTGTGGGACGTTTAAGTAGGATTTCCGTATAATTGGCGGAGACGCACCTGATAAGCTAAGGACGTCACTATTACCCCTACATGGCGAACAGAAAAAGATCAACGATCCACAATGACCCAGACTCTGGATCAACTCGCCGTCAATGACGTAACGGTAATATGAGGCGACCATCCTTTTACGACGGTCTGGATGATGTAGTTGCACGACGAGCAGCTGAAAAAGACTGCCCACTCTGTTGAGAACGAGTTGGAGTTGTGCGTTGAAATGAAGTTTGAACCCCTTGGTTTGAACCGTGTAACGGTACCCGGTGGCCGAAAGTGGTAGTAATTGTTGGTGAAGACGCGCGCGCTACTTGCGCAAAGCCGCCGGAGCGTCGCCGTACCACATATCTATAACCTCCTACTGCCAGTGTATACAGTTCTATACTGTAATACGGGTCGGTTGTCTCGGAGTGGTCCCGCAAGAAGCGGGCTTTGAAGCTTTGAAGTTTGAACGCTGTTTGCAATTTGGTTGCAGCATTGTTTTTGCACACCGGACCCCCTTCTTTTCCCCAAACGACTGTGTGTATTTGCATCGTCACTTCCCCCTTTTTCTCAACGGTGCGAGGTCAACGTACCGGTCAACTGTTGTGCAACTACACCCTTGCGGTAATAAATTTTGCCATAGCTGAGTTATAACTGAGTTTGGGCTTCGAGTTCAAGCTTATTATAAGCGCTTCTTACAGCACTCATGTGAGCTTTTCTGTCCGCGGCTACGACGAGCCTGGCGAAGTGCCAGTGCCCCCACCCCTTTTCTTTGAGCTGTGAAGCATGTGAAGCAGTGAAGGCTTCCAGTGATTTATTCCAAGTGCCAGAACAATCGGTTAACGATGGCAGTGCCAACATGAAAGTCCGCTGTCTGTCTGAGCACATAATGCCGATCATACTGTACACTTTTCCTCACAGCCCTGCATCCCTTGCCTGCATCGCCGTCGCTCACTTTTGCATGATGACGAAATTGGGGATTCGCCCTCAATTCTGCAGCTTGAGTCATCCCAAGACAAGCCTTATTTCCGTAACGGGGCCGAACAAGAATACGCCCCCTTGTGTTCATCCTTGATTGCTCCCTCGATGTTTACCCCCCGGTTACAGTTTACAGAAGAGCGCGCAGAGTGTGCTTTCTTTCTCTGTCTTAACGTCGTTCTTGGCTCTTCCTCAGGTCCCTTTTCCTTGCTCTTGCGGCCCTCACTCTCTAACGTCGACGATGCTCAATCTGAGATATTCTTGCGTTCCTCCCCTCTCACGCTTTTTAAGCCTTTTCCTGAAAATCACGTCGACGCACGTCGCTTGGAGAGATCGGGCTCTAAATCTAAATATTGCCACACTCTGCACTGGCTCACCGAAAGACGCGTAAGATCTCCTGTTTAAAATGGTTCTTACTATTATGGAAAATCCGGGCATCTCCACTTTGATGACCGAGGACCCCCGACATACAAAGTTCCAAGGGGTCATTTTTCATCAGATCGGACCCTTTTACCGGTCGACTCGCCCGCTCCTTTTTACAGCCAACTTTACATCTACGATTCTTTAGGACGAAAGACTTTTTTTTTCCAGGGAATTTTTTTTTTGCAGATCCTGACATGCCTTCCCAACTGCGTCGGCTTCAATTTCGCGCCTCACCGACATTTACGATGATGGTTAACATGTCATGGGAGTGGTGTAGAAAGAGAACCGAGGCTAAAGTAGAAGTCGATACGAGGCGATCGGGGTGGCGAGGAGGGACGGTGTAAAGTGTCGCCCTTGTGACGTCGGGCTTGGCGTGCTCGCGCTTGATCTGAGAAAGTATCCTGGAGACTATGGTTATCGAACAGTGAAGAAACTGGGAGTCGAGCGAAGAGACGTCGAGCGAAGAGACGTCCGTGACGAATCCTCTGGGCCACCGGCCCAATCCGGTCCTACCAGGATCCCGGTGCTGGTGGCTCCCCCGCAAGTCGGGCTCACAGCACAATTCAGCAGGTATATCACTCAGAAGTGTGAATCCTGTACAGTATCCCATGAGGGGCAATTTATTTATGCAAGATATGCTGAAGTGTTGTAAAACAAGAGTATCTGTTATACCGTGACGCGCCACTCACGCCTGAGCACGCCCAGCCCTTGCGTCGGCTCTACGGTCTCGTGCTTCTCGGGTATCCTTGATCCACTGATCAACACCGTCCACTGCCTGGAAGGGGCGTACTTTATACGACATCAAGTACCCTTGCAGACTGGCCATCGAGAATTCACGCTCGGGTATCTGCGACGCGAATCGTTCCGCGAGGTGCTCGACCCGCTTCCTCGACAATTTTGGCGCGCTCGTCGAGTGAGTGGCACCGCTGTAGCTGGGCGGCGCGTCTTGTACAATACTCTTCGGCGCGGTTGGTGTGGGACTGGGACCCTCCTTTGTTGGCGTGACATACCCGGAGTCGCTAGTAGGCACCGCATCACCTTCGTCCTCGTCCTCGTCCGTCGAGGCGCCTTCGACCTCGGGGGTGCCCGGGAGGTAGAAGCGCTTGTACAACTCGCGGGCTTGGTAACGGCTAGCAAGACGGAACTCGACGTGGAGGTCCATGCGGCCCGGACGCGTGAGTGCGGGATCGAGTGTGTGGTATCGGTTGGTGGTTGCAAACAGTATGCGGCCTTCCTGCGCTGAGATGCCGTCAAGCGCATTGAGTAGTCCCGAGAGGGTGATCTTGCATCCAGAATCGACGGCGCCAGTTCGTGCCCCATCCCGCTTGTCATTGGGGGAATCCTCAGGGCTATCATCGTCGCCCTGTCGTGATGGATCGCGGATCCGGGGATCCTCGAGGTCTGTACCGGATATATCACGAGTAATTCCATGCGTGAATGCCGCATCAATATCCTCCATGATCGCGACACATTGCTCCGGAAGTGAACAAATCAGCGAGTTCAGGCTGGCATCATCAAGGCCAGTTTTGGAGAGGGAAAGTATGTATATATCAAGGCCGAGCTCCCCAGCAAGACTGTGAATGATAGAAGTCTTGCCAGATCCGGGAGCTCCATACAAGAGGTATCCACGCCGGAAAGGAATGCCTAAATGTATTAGTTAGGTACCATGAAGCCGAAAACAAGACAAGAGACGTACCCCGATCAGCATACCATTTCTTGCTTTTCATGAAGTCGCGTGCGTCGTCGAGAAGCAACTCCTTGGTACCTTCGTCCAGCACGATCGAATTCAAAGGACGCTTGGGCCGCGAAGCGACATGACTCCAATCATCGCCGTACCTGGTACAAACAACATCAACGGACGATTCTTTTTGGGGATTACCGAACTAACTTTTCACTGGCGTAAATATCGATCTTGTCGCTTCTTGCGGACATCCATTTCTCCCTCGCTTCAAGGATCATGGCGTCAAGGACAGAGCGGTCACGAGAGAAGATGCTGTGAGAGTAGTTTCAGAGAAGAGGCTGCTGAATAAAAGCCAGAGATACGGACGTGATAGTCAGGGTCGACTTGTCCGAGTACCAACGACTTTCTTCCTTGACCCGAGAGACCGTGACATATCTACCCTTATACCACATCCGATAACTTGCGTTATAAGAGGGCAGATATCGGACAGATCGTTTTCTCCGTTGTTGCAAGTGTTCGTCCTCGTCCTCGTAGAGCGTCAGGGCATCTCCGCCCAGAGAAAAGTCCCCGGTGCTGACCGAGAAATCTCGGAATTGACGCCACTGAGGAAGAGAAGAAAGCCAGAACATCATCCAGCCTGAACCCCCAATCAGTCGGATAGATAAGCCGTGAGGGAGAGGCTGCTTACTGAATGCCACGTCTTCACTTTCGAAGGTTGCCGTGATGAAGAGCCGGTCCACGAAATTCGAGTAAGAAGCCGAATAGAGACGACGAAGGGTCTCCAAAGCACCACCGAGGACAATGAGCTTCAAGTAGTCGCGAAGGGCGGAAAAGGAGTATATGAACGCCATCAGCGACGAGAAATCGGTCGGCATACGCAAAGGTGCGTCCGACGCCGTTGCATTTTGCGTTGCGTTTGTGAATGTGCTCTCCTGCGTGGTCTCGACGCTGTTGTTTAGTAGCGTAAGAAGAGGTTGAACGATATTTGTGAGCTGAACAAGTGAGGACATGGCTACAATGGCCAACGCCAACGGGTCTGGATGAAAGAAATGGGATTCTCAAGCACACATTTTATACCCGCAAGCCACGATGCCATGAGGGACCGGAGAGAACGAGACCCGGATGACTCGTGACTAGTGACTCGCTCACTGAAAGGCGCTGACTCGAGTCAACGCACCGGTCGGTCAGAACAGCCTCAAGTGGCGGTACTGTCTAACGTCATGCCCTATTTCAGAGCAGGGGCCTGAGCTTGGTCTTATTTCCATGTAAGTTGTCCTGCAGGCTCCCCACGCAAATGGCCGACTCAGATGCACTCAGCTGTAGCTAGTTTACGGTCAGTGCCTCGATAACGCAGTGTCTTTACGCAGAATATAAAAAATCGTCAAGCCTTCCTTTTTGGGGTATTATTGTGACATCTTGCCGATCTGACTGACGCCGGGACTTTCTAATTCAATCTCCATCCCAGTAGCACGCATAAGAAAAACACAATGAATGTGGTGAGCCTCAGACAGATCCCGCCTTCTCTGCGCACCTTCGCGTTCTGGTGCTTATATTTGGTCCTACCAGTACAATAGTCGTTGGTGTCTGCATGGTATCGCAGGGGATACGCGCCATTTTACCCAGAGCCACACCAGGCATCTGAGACTGTCAGGGACCGATCTGCACCGCTTTGACAGGCTCCAATTTTACAGATGAACCAATCACCGCAGGATTCCTTCTTTCGTCGCGGGTGGTGCTGAGAACCCCTGCTTGTACATCTCATGACGTCGCCGCGCCGAAATTACGAGCACGGGAGGTGTTCGCTTGTAAGGTGGCTCGGGGGGCCCGGAAGCTAGGTTCTCGAAGGAATCGAGTATGAACAGATACACCCTTGAGTAAAAAGATTCACTATGTTCACGGATGAGGAATTGAAGGACACAAATCAGTAATACATGGTAGGGTTCCGTGCACGGAAATGGAACTCAAAAAAACGTATCCATTGTGCATTGTCAATCCGATGGTTCTACAGTGTCGAAAGCATCCAAGTGGGCGTGCGCGGCTATCAAAGTACCATCTGGATTAACAAAGTCTTCGATCGTAAGGGGACGAAGTTCAAGGCCCTGCAGAACATGTTGCTGAGTAGATCAACTGAAAGGAAACGCATACGTACCCCGCCTTTGCGAGCGAGAAGGGTAGGGCCACCGTAAACCTGGCACACAAGTTCGTGGAAGGGCAACATCGCAGCACTTCGACACAAGTCTTTCAAGTCCGAGGCCGACTTTCCCTTCAAACACTTGGCTAGGACTCTGATAGGGAAATTTGGGGCACGTGGCACATCCCTGAGCAGCTGAAAAGGGTGTTGGTTCATCGAGGACAGACAAGCCAGCCAGGGGATGGCATGGAATCGAACTTGACATTAACGAGCCAACTTACCAACGCCAGGGTCTTCTCTCGCTGCGCAGCATTAGGTAAGGGAATGGGAAATTTGTCCGGCATTCGCCTAAGGAAAGCCGGGTCAATGTCCTGAATTCTGTTCGTCGTCCCTAAGATTAATATCCTATCGGAGCCAGAGAGGAGACCGTCCCATAAGCTGCAAAGACATCAGATACCCGCGTCGCCGCACAAAAGGACGAACCGACGCACGTCATCAATTCTGCTTTCATCATTGCAGTCACCTCGTGGTCGTCCTCGCTCCGCTTACGGAGAATCGAATCGATTTCGTCTATGAAGATAATACTCGGCTGCATCTTCCGTGCTAGGCTGAATAACCCAGCAACTAATTTGTTCGATTCGCCGATCGACTTATCCAATAACATCGATAGTGTAATGTTAATGAACGTCGCGCCGGACTCCTTTGCGAGGGCTTTTGCAAGCATCGTTTTACCACATCCTGGTGGCCCATGAAGCAAGAGGCCCTTGGGTGCCGTAACGAGAGCAGAGGATGAACGATAGAGACGGGGACGCAGAAAGGGGATGATGACGGATTGTCGTAACCAAGATATGATTTCTTCCAGGCCGCCAATATCTATCGTATGGGCTCAAAGCCAAGAAGCAAGGAACATTCGCACGAAGCATACCTTTGAGTCGAACATCAATATCATCACGGTGAATGACCCCGGATGCAATTCGCTCTATAAAGATCTGTAAATCTCGCAAACTGGGCCGATAACGTGAACTCACGTTCGTATCCATTCAATTTCAGCTTGTCGTGTCCAAGCCTCTTCAATGTTTCCGTCGTTGCCTTCCCGGACTCCTTTGGCCCACCCAACATAGATCGCAGCTAGAGCGCGCATTGAGCTCGAAAATAGTGAGGAATGGGGGAGCAAAACTGACTATGATTGGCAATACCACAACCTGTGGGACTAGTGGTAGGCCTCCCAGTCCACTTCATTTGCGTTATCGAAGACTCACCTGAGCTAGGACCAGTACCGCTGCCGCTACATAGCAAGCAGAAAGGTCAACAACCCACAATGACTCGGACTCGGGGTCAACTCACCGTTAGCGGCGAAATGGGGGGTGGGCATCCTTGTACGACAGTCTGGATGATGTAGCTGCACGAAGAGTAGCTGCAAAAGATTGGGGCACTCTGTTGAGAATGAGCTGAAGTTGCGCGCTGGATTGAGCAGCCGGGTGATGGTCAATTGTAACCCTAAGCCCAGAGCGGCAGGCTCTTTAGAAGACGAAGCATGCGCCGCATGCGCAAAGACGGCCGGAGCATCGCCGTATGGCACATTCGAGTATTATACCGGTGACCGTCTGTATGTGAAGGTAAACCTGCGATATACAGCTGGGTTCGAATAGCAGGTGTTTCCGATTTTGACCCGTACGGACCGGCACGGTAAGTCACATTCTGAACACTTCAAGGTACGCGCCCCATGCTGCCTCGCTCGTCTCTAGATAACAGTAGATATTCCGGCTTCAGCAACTCCAAGACCGGCGCACTTCTCCTAGACAGACACTCTCTGGCTTTGTGGGTGACCTTTTATTGTCGATACCCAAGTTGATACCACCTTCAAGTTCAGCTTCGAGAGACTCTGGTACATCTTGCAGAGGGTGATCGCGGCTCTTTCGTCGGCCCTGGGTCAAGTTGGTCCCTTTATGGAGGTTCTATTCTGTCCCCTACATCATTCAGCTTTATCTTGGGTCACATGTCACAAAGGACTCGGCCTCCGGCGACAAACTAGATAGTTGTCAGCCTTCCTTTTTGAGGTATTATTGTGACATCTTGCTGATCTGACTGACGCCGGGACTTTCCAATCCAATCTCCACCCCAGTAAACACGCATAAGAAAAACACAACGAATGTGGTAAGTGCAGCCTCAGACAGATCCCGCCTTCTCTGCGCACCTTCACGTTCTGGTGCCTAGATGTTGTCCAGTACAATAGTCGTTGGTGGCTGGACCGCTTTGACAGGCTCCAATTTTGCAGATGAATCAATCACCGCAGGATTCCTTCTTTCGTCGCAGGTGGTGCTGAGAACCCCTGCTTGTACATCTCACGACGCCGCTGCGCCAAAATTACGAGTACAGGATATGGCCCGAAGTTGGCGTGCTGGCACTGAAGAGTTTACTTGTAAGGCAGCTATGGGGCTCGGCAGTTAGGACTTGAGTATGAACAGATACACTCTTGAAGCTGTCATGAGACCCCCACCATTCACATGCACGGCGCTTATCGTCTTTTGTGTTGACATATCATATTGTCCGTTGTGCATTGCTCATACATGCATCGACCGTAATGGAAGGGCGATCAGATATACTGGATCTGGATCTCTTGAATATGACGGTGTTTCGGACCACGCCAAAATGGCAGTCAGAGCCGCAGAACAGAATACTAGTTTTGCGAAGATCTTTGTTTGCAGTCGAGCGGTGATTGTAGGTGCAGGGAAAGCATAGGCTCCGCACTGCGACTAGTACATACTAATTATTTGAGTGGGGGTACGATACAGTCCAATCTAAATTGAGTGAGGGGTTCAATCCAGTGGTTCTACAGGATCGAAAGCACCCAACTGGGCGTGCACGGCTATCGAAGTGCCATCTGAACCAACAAAGTCTTCGATCGTAAGGGGACGAAGATCAAGGCCCTGCGAAGAATATGTTGCCAAATAGATCAACAGAAAGGGAGACGCGTACGCACCTCGTCTTGGTTGCGAGCAAGAAGGGCGACGTCACCTTTAGCCCGACGCACAAGTTCGCGGACGGGCAACATGGCAGCATTTCGACACAACTCCTTCAAGTCCGAGCCCGACTTTCCCCTCGAATACTCTGCAAGGGCCCGTATAGGAAAATTTGGGGAAAGCTGCACGTCCTTGAGCATCTGAGAAGAGTATTAGTTCATCAAGGACAAGCCTTGACATCAACTTACCAACGTCAGGATCTTCTCTCGCTGCGCAGCGTCAGGTAAGGAAAGGGGGAATTGTTTCGGCATTCGTCTAAGGAAAGCCGGGTCAATGTCCCGAGTTCTATTCGTCGCGCCCAGGATTAATATCCTATCTGAACCTGAGAGGAGACCGTCCCATAAGCTGCAGAGACATCAGATACCCGCGTCACAGCAGAAAAGAAGAAAATGCACCTCATGAACTCCGCTTTCATCATTGCAGTGACCTCGTGATCACCCTTGCTCCGCTCGCGGAGAAACGAATCGATCTCATCTATGAAGATGATACTCGGCTGCGTCTTCCGGGCTAGGCTGAACAGTCCGGCCACTAACTTGCTCGACTCCCCGAACCATTTGTTCGTTAACACCGACGGTGCGATGTTAATGAACGTCGCGCCAGACTCCTTCGCGAGGGCTTTCGCGAGCATCGTTTTACCACAACCTGGAGGCCCATAAAGTAGGACACCCTTGGGTGCCGCCAAGAGAGCGGATGAAGAACGAAAGAGGCCGGGATACAGAAGGGGAATGATGACGGATTCTTGTAACGATGATATGATGTCTTCCAGACCGCCAACATCTATCGTACGGGATTAGAGCAAGAATGAGTATTCGCACAGAGCATACCTGTGAATCGAACCTCGATATCATCCGGGTGGATTACCTCGGATGCGATTCGTTCTATAAAGATATGTGAAACTTGCAGGCCGGCCCGAGATAATGAAAACTCACTTTCGTATTCATTCAATTTCAGCTTTTCGTGTCCAAGTTTCTTCAATGCTTCCATCGGTTTTGCCTCAATCCCCTTCGATCCTTCAGTTCCATACGAGTTGATTATCCACTGTGAATTCCTTCGAAATCAAAAATAGCGACGAATGAGAGGGCGACACCGACCTGGACTGTGTACCATGCCGCTGCCTGTGGGGCTGTGAGTAAATGCTTCACCCGCGTGGGTAGAGACGCACCTGAGAAGCTATGAATACTGCCACTAATCGCAAGCGGAAAGAGCGTCAACGGTCTACAATGACTCGGACTCGGGATCAACTCACCGTCAAAGATGGCCTTCCTTGTAGTAGTGGAGATGGCCATTCCCACACGATAGATGGTTTAAATGATGTAGCTGCACGAGGGACAGCTGATAAGGACAGAGCACTTCTCTGTTGAGAAAGAGGTGGAGTTGCGCGCTGGCGCTGGGTCGAATGGCTGGTGTGAGTCAGTGGCACGGTCAGAACGCGGTTTTGACCCTAACCCCAGAGCTGCCCCACGAACTGCATTTTTCAAATTTACCAAGGAAGCTACGAAGCTACAACAATGTCCGATAATGCATTCAACGTGAGGCGTTAACTAGTAAACTACCGACCTCTTCACCTTCGGCACAAATATATCACTAAGAAGAGGGAGAGAGAAACCGTTTCAAAAAAAGAGAAAAAAAATGGAAATATGTTGGAAAAAGCAAGGGAAAAAGTACAAAAAAAATAGTCGAAATCATGTGACTCCAGAAACCACCGCCTTGACGCCAATCTCACGGAGGACCTTATTCAGATCTTCTTAATATCTCAGATCAATTCCTCCTTCAAACGAGCGCGAGTCGTGAACCAGGAGGTAGTACAGAACCCCCCGGCGCCTTGTCCATTCTGACGGGCGGCATTGATGACGCCGCGAAAGTGCTGGGCGAAGGGACCCCTCTATAAAGATGGCCTCTGGCGACGCCGGAAACTGGAAACGCGATCTTCGTCGCAAGGTGCGGGCGAGGATGCGACGGTCGGGTATTGTTCTCTTCGACCGATGGTACTCTCTGGGCGCGGCGCTGGCAAGCGAGATATAAGAAAGTGCCGAGGGCGAACAGGAAGAGCACTGCATCGAGTCAGCCTTGTCCATGCTTCTCTAAACAAATAATATACCTCCAGAACCTGCTACTATCCATTTAATGGTAGACGGAGAGTTGGTGGTGCCGTTGTTGGTGCTAGTTGGCGCACTCATGTGAGGGAAGAACTGGGGAGAGAACGAGAGGTGGTGGGGTGAGAGGTGGTGGGGTGAGAGGTGGGCCCTTCAGATGATGTTGTGTCGTGAGCCTTATAGGTGATCTGGGTGTAACTTTGTGTTCCCCACAACACCTAGAAGGAACCAGGTGAGCGGCGACCGGGGCGGTGTAAGTGGAACAGAACAGCCTCACTTGGAAAATAAATAAATTCCAATAACACAACCTACTATAGCACGGAAGCCTGAGCCGGTAGAGCCGCACTAGTGAGGGAGGCCTGGACCGCGACCAACTACTGAGTGCTTAGTAGTACACCTGGTCGGGAAAAGGAAGAATTGCTTCCGTGAGAACCACTCCAGTACTCCTCGATCCGAGCTACCCCACGGCGTGAGGAAATGACCGAGGCCATCTCCTTGCTGCGGAGAGTGAGGTCATAAAAGTATCACGATCGGGGTAACCGCCCCCAGCCCAAGAGTACGTAGTAGTGGCAAATAACTACCAGAGAAAATCGATCAGCAGGCCGCTGCCCGGCGGACCGTACGCAGCTGTATGCCCAAGATGGAAACACCAGCTTTCAGAAGGGTAAAATAGCCCGATGACGATGGTTACCAGACCACAGTCATACAATTATCCCGCGGAATACCATCTAGGGGTCCAAGGACTCATTCTTCGATTGGCTCCCCCGCCTTGGCGTAGCCCCGGCGAACAGTACACAACCCGAGCGGAGAGAAGAAGAGGCCGACGGACAAGATGACGGAGGTCAAGAAGCACCGTCCGACTCCAGGAGTGCAGTCCCTTATCTGATGTGCTGACCATTTTTGGTCTACTCTTCGCATTTGGAGACCGTCTGGCCTATTACAGCCTACTGATGAGGAGGCGCGGCCCCGCCACCATGTGCACGAACGCAACCCTAACCCTAGATCTACAACACAGGTTTTCTCGTAGTAATATGGGGGAAAAAGTGGAGATTACTTACCTTTATGGGAAGCGGTCTCGGTCAGCCCGTAGTTTATTAGATCCAATACAGTCCCCGTTGACCAGGACGACTCGGGAGCAATATGGACAGTCCGGACCCCAGATAGATGCGGCGTAGGGCGTACGTACTCACCCTCCAGAGACAGTTAGGCCCCCAGAGCCCTAGCGCTTCATTGTCATCTTGGCAGTTCCCAGAAGCAAGACTCCATTTATCAAATCAGGTTTTCGGCAGGATTTGCCTCCGGCGGCCTAATTCGTCAAAGCAGTGGGAGGAAATTCCAATTCGGGTTGCCCCGCATATCTTACCGCCAGCCCTGCGTGCATCATGATCAGCTTCGCATGCGCGGATCATGGGATCACCAGACGCAATAGGCTAACGAGCGTGTGCTATTAAGCGCCATGATTACACGATGAGGCTAGGTAGGACGAATGGTAATTTCCGGGCGCGCACCACTTGAACGGGCAAGTATTCGGCGGGGAACTGCCCAAGGGTTCAGACTCCGGGTTGTCTGCCAGGGTCAGTCGTTGAGTCTAGGCCCGGGTAAATAGTGCCGTACTGTACCATGGGACAGACACGTGGTCAATTGAATTCGACCTGTCAGTCAAAGTGCAATCGATCGAAGTGAAAAAGAACACTAACTTACCTTGTAAGCGGTCTTTTTTATTTATGCGCAGCAGCAGTATACAGTAATACACTGTATAAGTTAGATCGAGGGCTAGAACCGATACACAGAATCAGGCGCTTGCCGAACCCTCAGGCCCGTAACGATAGCGACAATTGTTTGTTTGCTGTTCGAAGGGTCAGCATCGGCCTGCGGCTCTTGGCAGTGCGCTGTCGAAGGGCAATTCCCGCACCAACGAGACGCACAGCGTGTCGGAGAACGTAGCTGTCGCGCGCGAACGGCGGTCCCCTAGCGTCGCAAAAAGCGCACTGTTGCCCCGCCAACAACTGAAACACTAGCGTTCGCGTGGTGACGGTAAGACCAGACCGCCAAAGGTTTCGTTTCCGAATTTTTAAATATATTAACTTGCGGAGCATAATGGTCGCATAGCCGGCGGCAGGAGCGCTTGACATACCCGCACGGTCTGGTTTGGTCGTTGGCTTTCTCGAGATTGTGTTCTAGAAAATCGAGGTCATGACAGCTAACGTTCAACTGCCAGATGGGGATGCCAACAAACCTCACCTCCGTAACGGTGACGGATACGACGAGTTCTAAAGTTACTCAACCCACATATGGTTCATGATGGACTGTAGTTGAAAACGCCGGCGGTAAGAGAAAATAAGTCAGGGTAAATCCGTCCCCAGCGTACGTCTTCCCAGAAACAAACCCACCGGATCGAGATTCGAGGAGCGCTTTTGGGTTCTCCAGAGGTCACTTCACACAAGAACGCAGCCCAAATAGCCCTCTACAGGCGGTCATTCCCATTTGCGCCAGGGAGGGGCCTAGACCAGATGTTCACTGGCAGCGCCGGATGCCGTGTACATGCGGTAAAATACAGTTATGCGAGCACAAATCCTCATGGTCCCGGAAGTCGCCGCGCAGCAAATGCCCAATCACGACACTACGTAGACAATTTGTCGCCCTGGAGAAGTCAAGGCATAACGTTAGGTCTAGAGCAGCGCAAGGCGGAATCAATGAGGCCAACAACGCGCCCCCGAGGTTGATGGGGCAGTCTCGGCTCAAAGTATTAAATCCGAGCAGACCCAGAACACGACCATTCAGCACTCGATATCATATCGATGATCGCTGACATCTTGACGCGCTGTTCAACAAGCTGTCAGATATTCTGAGAGGTGAGGGAAAAATTGCCATGAGAAAGGTCCTCAGCGCCCTAACGGATTTATCCCCTAAATGGCTTCGGCCGACCGTTTAATTACTTGCTCCGGGGATATAGTAGTAGAAAAAGGTCGTCAGCAAGGGCGCGAACGAAACGGGGAAGAGTCAATCCTAGCGATGACGGACCTCTTCTGCCATACGTTTCTCGTGCGTGTGGGAACAAGGGAACCGCATCCTGCGCGAAACCCCAAACGAAACTTTTCCTGAGACTATTGTGGGATCGGAGCAATTGTGACAACACTTCGGGGCCAAATAAGTAACCATTGGTCAATTGACTAATTTGATTTTGAATAGGAGAGGAGGTACAGCAGAAACAGCTCAGGATTAGAGCCGGGACCATCACGGGGACTGGTGCTTGATTGGGTCCCTGGATGAACGCCTTGATGAAAATGGTCACATGTCGGGAAGACAGGAGGAAGGCCTCAGAATTCCATTCATCGCGAACGACGGCCACGAGATGATGCACTTTGGACAATCGGGACACCTATATGCGGATATATTATGCCCTGTGTGGTGAGAATAACACGAACGGCCGAGACCGGAGAGGTATTATCGTTGGGCGATATTATTAGAAGCGAACCCCTAAGATATTCCAAGGAGACGCTGGTCATTGATCAATAGCTTGGGAGATTAAGTACAATGAGCCTTCTAGCCTCGACCCGACGGGCAGTGTGCGCGGCGAGACGACCCCGTTGGGAATGAGCTACAGACCAAAGATAGTTAAAACTTGAACCACATCGCTATTCAATGATACCAAACGAGTAGTGTTTAGAAGCCCCAAGAACAGGCAATCTAGACCACGGCGCGAAGAGAAACAGCCCAGTCACCAGTCACCGGGCAAATGGAGGCCCCAGGATGGTCGAGATAATCCCCAAGTCAACCGGAACCGGTCGGCAATAGAGTGGGCAGGCCTCGACCTACGTAAGATAGACGTCTAGGCCGCTAGATCGAGTAATAGCAAACACTGTGGACAGCGTTCGCATACGACGTGGAGGACAGAGCCAATAGCAGGTCTGTAAGTACCTAACTTGGATATCGGGTGTATTGCCTTGATTAGGCATATTTGTATTGCGACTAGTGCGCGAGGTCCACGCCGTCGCGTGGTGGGTGATGTTATAATATGTCGCTGGTGCTTAGGGGATCGCCGTTTCCTCGTATCACTCAAAAGTGCCTTCTTCAAGCCGTGACCAAGAGATTCAGTAATGGCCATGACAGTCTCCACCTTTTGACAGGGCGATGAGGTGTTGGTGAGACGAATATCCTCAGAAGAGGACAAGGGCGACAAAGCCAAAAACTTTTTCGCAGGTAGGAAACCGGGTAGCGGGAAATTTGGGTGAAATTTCAAGTTGGAGCTCGCGTCATGCACATTGCATTGAAATCGCCACGGCATTGGCCGGACCCACTGACTCGGGTTAGGGTCTTATCGATCACGTATTGATCACGGGTTTCCATGAGACGTGTTCCTTTATGAAGTCCGCAGGCTTGGCTTGGCTTCTGCGCCGACAAAATCGCTCATTGGCAATGAGGCTCGGGAAATAGACCAAAAGGCCAATCGCGCTCCACCCATTCGAGTTGGGCCGTGCGAGCTGCAAATACCCTTTTTAATTGAAATTGTCACTGGCAGACTTTGAGCGTCAATCTGTCCATTAGTGGGTGACATTTCTGCCTTTAGGCCTCGCCCCCGAGACCGGATGAACCGGCCAGGCAGGTTTGTGACGCCGCTTTCCCTCGTACGTCTGCACTACCTAAGGTAGCGGAACCTCGGGACAAGGATCACATCGAGGTACGTTTACGTTCGTTACTGTATGTGACGGTAGATTGATCCGCGAGACTATATTAGCCACGTCCACGTCGTAGTTTTACGCCAAACACCTTTTGTAGGCCATTGACTTTTCCTCCATGCGCCCTTTATAACGTTTATAGTAGTCTGTAGCGGACGGCACGGCGTGCGCCCCCTCGACATGTCACCTGCGCCCCGAACAATGCAGACCATTACCCAGCGTGCCGAATCGGATTGGATATTGCCGGCTGGAAGCACTTCGTTTCAGACTTACGAGACCTCTGAAAAGCATATCTCACCTTTGCAAAACGTTGTTAGCTCCATTGATCTACACGCCGGTATATTTTTCCCCATCAGCTACGAGGCAGTGGTGACCTGTCTATCTTTAGTGAAGGGGTGACGTATTTCTCGTGTAAGTTCCATATGTTCTGGAAGCCTGCCCACGTTATCGACGGTCTGACGGTCTGATTGGAGACACAGAGACTAGGAAAATGAAATACTCGGATGGGCTACGATAATCTCCGATTCACATCTTGATTCTTGGTGTCGCTTCCGCCGCCTTATGCTACATAGGGACTATGGCCGGCTGATCTTGGTTCCCACCTTTGCAATAACCCCGAATAACCGTTAACAAATTCCTGTCGCTTCACAAGGTGCCCCTATCCGAATTGCTTTAAACCCAATGCCATGAGAGATAGGAAGGGATCACCGTGACGCGGATAAGCACCCTGTTAACTCTAGCGTGAAAGTTTCCGCGTCAATAACTGCGAGAGTATATTATTACGTCGCGCTCGAGGGTGATGATGACGCCACACACAAACTGTTCCTGACATGCCGCACCATCACTTGTCCAACGTACTGTAGCTAGTTGAACATGAGAGCTACTTATCTCATTTCCGTGTTGCGCGAAGGTGGAGTCTCCGCGGGTCCAGCCGCGGCGAATTCCCCCGTGAATAACTGCAGTGGTAGCCATAGGGAGAGAGGTAGACTCTCTATTCTGATTGGCCAGAGCATGCTTGACAGGCCGGGATATAATTGGGACATACCTGAGAGCAGAAGCACGACATCCATCGAAAGCGCGACGTAACAGTGTCGCATGACCTGGACGAATAACAACACTAACGATATCTGATATCAGGCCAGTCAGTGATTCGCTCTGCGCCGTGGCAGCACGCAATGAAATGACGGCTTATGGACCAAAAGGAGAAACACGTGCATGGGATGAGGAAGTGAAGAAGAACGTCGGATCAGTGGGTCACGTGAAACTATTACGGCATGAGCGTAAAGTCTTGAATTGTGAATCGCGACCCGACCGTCAGTCATCGTTTGTTATATTACCCATCTCCTTCTCTCCCATCACTCCTGTTCCGAATCTGTTCAATCGTCTCAATTCTCTTTTAAGAGATTCTGCGCGTGCAGTCTCACTTATCGTCCCGGCAGCCTTCAATTCACGCTCTTCTACTATCTCGAAGGATATGGCTCCTACTACTTCAAATGGAATCAATGGCACTGGTGGCGTAAATATCAAGGGTTCTCAGAGTCAAAAGATGCACTCCAAAGTGGTGGGTGTCACTTTGTTCCCGTTTTTTCTCTACGAGCGGGTCTCCCTCGAGTGCGTCAACTCGACATTCTTGTGGATATCAGGGACGTCGGGACGGCATTTGAGTGGGATGCTCACTGTCGAGGAAGGGGCAGTAGGCACACTGCGACGTGATACGCGGAACCTGATTCTTGATGATCTTTGCGCCCAGTTCAGCCGCTGACGTCTTCATTCATCCCAGGTGATCATTGGCTCCGGGCCAGCGGGTCATACGGCAGCAATTTACCTCGCGCGGGCGAATTTGAACCCCGTCCTGTTTGAAGGATTTATGGCAAATGGCTTCGCTGCGGGTGGTCAACTGACGACGACGACGGATGTCGAAAACTTCCCTGGGTTCCCCAGTGGGGTGCTCGGTCCCGAGTTAATGGACAAATTCCGTGCCCAGTCTCTGCGTTTCGGCACACGAATTATTACCGAGACGGTGTCAAAGATCGACCTCTCTCGCCGACCATTTCGGTACTGGCGCGAGTACCAGGAGAACGGGGAGCCCGAAACTGCCGACACGATTATTATTGCTACCGGTGCAAGCGCAAAGCGTCTCGGCCTCAAGGGCGAGCAGACGTACTGGCAAAGTGGTATATCTGCGTGCGCGGTGTGCGACGGTGCGGTTCCTATTTTCCGTAACAAGCCATTGGCGGTCATCGGTGGCGGAGACTCTGCGGCGGAGGAAGCGACGTGTGAGTCTTCGCGTTATTGTTGGACCGGCTGAGCTTGTTCACATGTCTTCGCAGACCTCACGAAGTATGGCTCACGTGTCTACGTGCTTGTCCGTCGCGGAGAACTGCGTGCTTCCAAGATTATGGCTAAAAGGCTCCTAGCCAACCCAAAAATAGTGCGTATCAGCAGGGCCAACGTTTCTTCCCGCGGGTGCTGATATGGCCAAAGACGGTCCTGTGGAACACCGTTGCAGTCGAGTGCCAGGGAGATGGTGACCTCTTGAATAACCTACGCATCAAGAATACTCTCACGGGGCAGGAGTCGGACCTTTCTGTCAACGGGTTATTCTATGCCATTGGTACGCCTGCCGAACCTTTGTGCAGTGCTCATCTGACCCGTTGCAGGCCATGAACCAGCGACGGCACTCGTCCGCGATCAACTGCAGACAGACGTAGATGGATATATCATTACCGTTCCAGGAACAACTCAGACGTCCGTAAGAGGTGTGTTCGCCGCTGGTGACGTCCAAGACAAGCGGTACCGGCAAGCCATCACAAGCGCGGGGAGCGGCTGCATGGCCGCTCTGGAAGTTGAAAAGTTGATCGCGGAGGAAGAGGAGCTGGGTGAAGAGTAATCGTGAAGATCCGACGTTTGCTTGCATAGATGTATAGTTGTCATTGTCGCACGTGTGGTGCTGATATCCCCGCTAATAATCCGTGGTTCGTCGCTGTTTCAGCTCCTTTTCCCTTTTTTCCCGCTTTCGTTTGTACTGCTCTCACAACTTCTTGTATACTTGTCTGAGGGGGTTAGGAGTTCGGCAGGGAGTTCTTAGAGGCTGTAGTCCGGGGCTTGCCAAGTACACGAGGCAAGTACTAGGAACACTACGTATTGTATATATCAACACATGCATCACACGAAATAGCCCATTCCATTAGTCTGCCCTCTGCTGCGACCTCTATAGAGATACAACTGATGCCACATCAGCACCACAGGTTCTTTTCCTCCCAGAGGCAAGGAACCTCTAAGGAATTACACATGTGTGCGCCATTCCCAAGATCCAGGGAGAGGGATTTTTGATTGATGATCATACCTGTTCTCCCCCGAGTTCCGAGTCGGGACTTCGGGGCAAAGGTGTTCGCATTTGATGCCGGCGGACCATATACAGTACGGCAGTGGCTCAACAATTTGTGGGTTATATGTGCCACATTTCCTATAGGGAACGTGTGCCAAGCTTGGCACGTGTAGCAAGTGCGATCCAACCGACTGCCACAGCGAGCAAGGCGATGCGGATATTCGATCTGTGGCTCTGCTGTTGGGCTCCCTCATCAACCCCCTTGTACTTTTTTTGCTTGGTCATTACGTCACAGAACACGTTGTTCGCGCGAGGCTCATCCTTGACGTGATACACGCGACGCTCTCGCGCACGCAAGCATCCTGCCCATTGGGCGCCACCGACTCTACCATAGGTTGCATTAGTATGGCCGGCATGGATGCGCGACGCGCGACAACAGCGAGCGAACCGGACGAATCGAATGCGGCACTCGCTCGCTCGCCGTCCCGGCTCGGAACGTCGGCTCGGGCTACTGCGAGCCGGAACGGCGCAAGTGGTTGCCCAAGAGAAGGCCCTCTCCAGCAGCATACAGTTGCTGTGATATGACATAGGGCTTCTAGTCATCATTTCATTTGCCTGAGATCCGACTCGGGAGGAGAGGGAGAACCGAGTGTACAGACGCGTCATCGCGTCATCCCCATCACACTTTGTATGAATTCCGATGATTTAATGCCAAGTTTAATGCTGCCGCTTGCGGTACAGCAAAGTCCAAAACAGGGGGCCCCTTGCGTAAACATGGACGGCAGCTGACCTCCAAATTTGACGTGCGGGGTTCATAGTTAAGTATTGTTTGAAATTCTCGGGAAATTTGGTATCTTGCAAGTATATAGTTATAAAATAGTTATCCATGGTATCAAATAGTTATTCTGGGACGGCATGCAGCAAAGGGCCTGCAGAGTTAATTTTTATTTTATTTTAATTTAATTACTGCAAATAATTTCCCGTGAGAAAAGACTTCGGTATAGTTATCATAACACCCTTTCGGATTCAGCCTATACGCTAATTTGGACAAAAGGGGCCCCCTGTTTTGGACTTTGCTGTAAAGGTCCATTGTTTGCATCTAACCAACTGGAGATAATCCGGCTTATTGCCTTGCCGTTGTAGTACTGGTTTGCTTCTCTGCTGCGGGACTGGCTGCGGGACTGTGCTTCTACAGTACAGTACTAGTACCTCGTTGCCCTAACCTTGTTCGCTAAGCACGGGCAGAACACACGTTTTAACAAGTTTCCAAAGAGTCCCGAGGTCCCAAACTGTGGCGAGGTCCGGGGTGCGATCGTGGACATGTGTTGTACTGCTGCGCCAACTGAACTGCCTTTGTGGCAATCTCGTACTAGTGCCCTCTAAATTGGCAGGCCTCATTACTGTGACTTATTACGCTCCCCCCTGAGCTAAGCCGACCACAGTTAAGTGATATCAAGGCCACAATTGTATTGCACAAGCGAGTGGCGGCGCTACTCTAAAGTGCCTTCGTAATGGTCGTAATATCGTAGGAGTGGGCGTAAATAGTATTGTACATATACGGCGATGGAGGGTGCAGCAAGCGTAACGCTTGACAAAGAGCACGCACTCTTTCTCCGACATGTCCGTGCAAATCGACGTCAACCTCGGCGACAAAGAACGTCGAACGCAGGTCACCGTCGGGGAAAAAACGAAGGAAAAAGATAAGTAAAAAAGAGAGCGCGCTGCGTATAATGTTGTACCACCGGGGACAAGACTTGAAGAGAATAAGGTAGCAAAGGATGTGCGAAGGATTCTTGGAAGGACTGGTCGTGCGTCATGTGTCACGGGACCACAAGCTGCACGCCACGGTCATCCACGGTCATCATGATGGAAGGGCATGACGAGTCAAACGCGGGGCCCAACGGCGAGGTACAGTTGCCATTGGCGCGGATATCCTTCCCCGGCGAACGGGGACGCGGCGCTGAGTGCCTCGGCTGTCGAGAGCCAGCAATAGGGAGGGGAGACGGTTGATGGTCTGGTGTAATGTGGCACCGCCTGTAGACGAGACATGGCAGTGAGAGAGGGTACGGAGAGGATACGGGTGTTTGGACGTACGAGGTAGCCTTGCTATGAAAGCCGTCGTCCTCGTCCCACCCATCAACTTCATCATGTACGCTCCAAGGAAGGAGAACAGGAGAGCTGCCCGGGCGGAAAGGACATCAGGGATACTGTACGCGGGATATGTGGAAGCACGCGTCTCTTACCCATCGTGAAGATGGAGTCGAACCCCATTTCGAGGACGAAGGCGCTCGGTGCCTCCAAATGAGGAGCGCGCTCAAATGCAGGGGGGATGGGAAGGGCCATCGCATCAACAGCTCGGCACATGAAGATAAGAGGCAAAACAAAGGTAGAAAGGAAATCCATCGGGAGCGAAGGAGGATTGAAACGAAAGAAGGTTGAGTCGGGAACGTCAGCAGAAGCGAGGGATATAGGTGTCAATTCAATCGGGGGACTGTGTTGTATTTATAGTGACGGCAGGGGTTTGGGAAATTGGAAAGATATCAGGTTCCTATTTGAGACGGTTAGTCCACTTTTCCCATCTGGGAGATCAGCCCGCAGCTGTACTGCCGGCTTCGGGTTTGACCACTCTTTGACCGCTCGCAATGCTGTCAGCGCTTGTACTAATCCGTTTTATTTATTCCATAAGGACATCATCCAAAGCTGTGGGCCAGCATCATGATGCGGGAACAAGTGCGGGAAGGTCAGCAGTGCGTGCCGAGGTGGTCGGCACCGAAACGAACCTTCCCGATTTCACCCGATCCAGCTTAAGACAATTGAATCGGCAATCATTCGTCCTGGCATGTAACTTGCCATCATGTCGATCCTGTGTTTCCCAATGGCAAATGTACAATCCTATGCGACTTATTCCTGAATATGCAAGACCGACGTGCGCAGTATCGGACGGCTCACCCTAATTGACAAACCCCACTCTGGCACCGCACCTCCGGGCCCTTCAGCAAGCCAGTCAAGCCACCTCGTTACTACCGTGGCCCCTCACTGGAACGCCGAAGGTGTTTTTTTAATAATAATAAACCTGTTCAACGCATAGCGTTTCAACGGACTGGGACCCGAACTTCAACCTAACCGGGGCTGGGAGAGCCAGAGAGAGAGTTGTCATTGGGTGTTGCCAGGTTACCACTTTGTGCGGAACGTCGTACGGGCAAGGGTGAAATCCCGAATCCCGTCCTGACAGGTGCGTCGCTACATAGCTGAGCATCAAACAGATGAAACGAATGCGGAGTTGGCATGACGCTAGTTTTGTATGGGATGAGGTGCGTTTTACTGGCTGAACGTTGAACGTGTGTGCGATAAAACGGTTGGGTGGTTGTTTGTCAAGTGAGTTATCAGCCTGAACTATTGTTCCCTAAAAGCCACGACTTAGCTTAAAATACCGCCTGAATCTAGATCTCGAACAATGAAGGAAGCTCGGGACCATCGAGATATGTACGCGCTGATCATCCGTTCATCCGTCCCCACATATTTCTTCGCGGGGTCCAAGTTTTTTTTAGTTCCGCAGTTCTCTGGTGACTCGCGGCGACGGCTCGCCAGCGAGTCATCCTCGAGGCTCGACTCGAGCCGACAGACGATCGGATCGCCATTCCCATACCTTTATCAAAAAGGCTTGTTCAAAGCGAAGAGAAGCTCGAGTTTACCCTAAGCCCCAGCTGCGGGTCACCTGTCCGAAACGATTCCGGAGTTCTTCTTGCACCCGTCAGTTCTTGTTTTGCAGGCGAAGACTAAAACTCCTTCGATCCCGATCTGAGACACCCGATCGAAGGTATCAGAGTACAGTATTCAGCCCTGTACTGTAAATCTAACTTGGCCGTCTCCATAGCAAATCCCACTTACCAGTTCATTTCATCTGAAACGCCTCCCCCAGTACGATTTGGTGTCTCCTTACTGCTGGGTGTCTCTAATATTGCCTTTACTCTTGCTCTCTAGGATTTCATTGTCGCAGAATTTGCCTTGGAATTTGCAGAACGGGTGTCTTGCGGGTGTCATTGAGTGCTTAAAGAGCCGAATAACTCACGAAACATCTGACAGCTATAGCATCTGTATGGGTATTTCTACAGAAATTCAGATGACCTCTGGAGGAGACGAAGAAACAGGGCTGTGGCAAGGGCAGTACGGTCCTGATGTGGTAGACTTCGACGAGACTGTAAAACTTGGACGATGACGTCACAACAATGATAAATAAATCACGTGCCATTCATTGATTAGCTAACTTTCCAATCGCGGCAATCGCACCTACCTGAGGTGTTGTACCATTTGGTGACCTGGCTAGCGTCGGGCGACCGGTGACCCATTGAGTGAGAAACTAGGTGAGAAATATGACAGCATCCCCTCCACCTGGTTGTTGTGACTGTTGCTATGGCCGACATTTCTGAATTTCGCGTCCGGTGCTACACTGCTGGAACGCTGCACTGCCGGAACTTGAACGCACTGCCAGGATCCCACCTCCGATATTCAATGGTGGATCACCAAGGAGGTGTGTATGCACTGCCCTTTCTAGTACTGGCTGTACGGACTCTCTCGGGTGGCGCGTAGGGCTGAAGAAGATGGGAGGCTGCACAGCCTCAGGCTGATACACTCCCTGCCTGACACACGCATTGTTGCTGCAGGCAGCGGGCATCATTTCTGGACAGCGTCATGTAGATCATAGCACCGCTTCCCTTGGCCCTGTCGGAAGTCGGACACTTTCTGCCACTTCTCATTTTGACTCAGTGATCCGAGGATAGTGATTAACTTATATGGAGATGATTACTACAATAAAGCGGAAACGGAACGACGACATCAATCAGAGGACCGTATGGACGGGACCGATGCCGTCAGGATCGTCACCACCGCCTCGAACAACCCCGACCCTTCTCGGCCCCCCACCTTGAAGACCCCAGGGGACAGTCGCAACTGGATACGATGCGCCACCTCTTCTAGGTATAAACGTCACGTTGACGTTGTTGGCGTCGAGGATAGAGGCAGAGCGACAAAAGACGGAAAGTTGCCGAAAAAAGGCGACAGGGATGGCAAAAAATTCTGCACCGGATGTCCTCAGGTATGGATTCGCAGTATAGACGAAGAAAACCTACGATTGAAAAGCTCAGCGGGACGGCCGCCAGCGGTCCCACCGCTTGTGAGCCAGGCAAAGCTGCCAAGGCATGCGAAAAACAACGCTTAGAAGGTTGAGCAGGATGTGGTATGGGTCAGAATATATTCGGCACACCTATGACAAAGGCAATGTCAAAGATGACTTCGCGGTCCATGGGAATGGAAGAATTCTGGCGTGCATTTAGCGCGAATGGGGCAACTGGGCGTGCTGAGGTGGAGAGTGGGACAAGAGTGATGGTGAGGAGTAGATATATCAATGTCATAGCGCGGAGAAGCGTAGACGGGATTGATTAGTAGGCGTTGTGGGATGATAGAGGACTGATGTTTTGGACACAGGAAGTACGACCCGCTTTATATAGACAAGATGAATAATATAAACCCTAGACTTAGAGGAATCCCATTAATTTAAGTCGGGATACGGGGGAAATACATGGGCTGTGCAAACTGGTTCGAACGGGAGGGCGAGCCAGGTAACACATTAGTCTGTTTGATCGATCATCCAAAGGAATGGAAGGGAAGCGCGACGAAGAAACAAAAGGGGGTGAACGGATCAGGACAGTAGAAGTAACGCGATCGACATTTGTTGGGGAGCGGGAGGGGAAGGGGGAAAGCGAGAAAGCGAAGGCGCCTATGCGGACGACTCACTCTTCATGCCACACGTTATTGTTATACGTTGCGACGACCGTCCACCCTCCATCAATCCTATCGTTCTAGGACCCTATCTGGGGGCAAATCGGTGATTTATTTTGAAGAGGGAACTCTTCGCCACTGAAGAGGTGAGTCACCGGTCAACAAAGTGGGTCCAGAGATCGTTGTTCTAACAATTCCCAGCTTGCGGAAAAGTTCTTGTCCAAGAGCTCAGAGTCCAATCATCTCCAATGGCGGAGGGTCAGATAGAGCGCAGGCGGTTGCTGTGTTAAGAGACTGGTCACTCGTGATCGTCGATTTGTTGGTACGGAGGGTATCATCGATCATCTGCCTCATCGAGGTCAAAAGGTGGGTAAGGCAAGTAGAGGGACCAACTCAAGGTGAGGTGGTACAACAAGCTGACACCATGGGAAGTAACCCCGTCGGACTTCAAGTGAGTGCCAGAAAGGCTAGACCTGCACCGAGGGGCATCACATTGTTGGCTTTGAATGACATCTTGTCTTGCGTAAAGGTGTCAAAAAATTGACCCAGGTTACAAGGAAGTAGCGACTCGGATTTCATGATGGTGGCCCAAATGAGTATTGCGCTTGTGACCCACCATCATCTCTGCTCTAGTGCTCATCCCCGTAGGTCGGGACACCCTTTCAGAGTTCAATTGACGCACGTGGAGCGAACGGTAGCAATCCGGTCACGGTCTTCAGCCAAATGGGTACCCGTGGCAGAGTTTTATATCCGCGGCGATGTGCTTTACCTCCACGTTGAGGTATCCTGTCGCTATACCACTCAGGCTGGCAAGATCGGTAATGGTGTCCGACTTATATTTGACGCGAACAATGATACGAGTTGAGTTCTGATGCATTTGATGACTGGAATTGCCGAGCTTCCGTCAGTAGTGTGGCTGTATGCGCGGAGTCTGCCCAGCTAGCCGTATCAACCTTCCTCGTTTGCTGAAGCGTTTTCGGGACCCCAAACTTTGCTTTTTAAGTAGGGTTAGGAAAACTGTACTTGACCCTGGTCGAATGACCGAGCCACTGTTTCTAACCAAGTCGATGTTGTATCCGCCGTGTGTGTCACTACTGTGAGACTCATCCGTTCCATCGACTTTCTACCTTTAATTCCGAGAATCATGTCATATCCAGGTCATATCTCAAATCCATGCGCGGGGAAAATTCCCCGTCATTCTCTTTCCTTGCGGAGACTGGTTCTTTCGGACCCTGCTGTATCATGTCCCTTGATCGCATCACGGCATGAGGTTGTCATGATTCATGAACGTGAGTTGATACTCCACTCAAGGAAACCGAGCCATGTTAGAGGGTACTTGACTGCCCTGACCGCCGGAGTGGTGAGTCGCCCTCTCTGGGTCTGTGAGAGTTGTACTGTAATCTGACGCAAGACAATAACTCAATGCGATACGCATCTGCCAGTGGTGGTGGTTCTGCCGCAGTTGCAGTAAAGCGCTGCTGCGTTTCTCTCGGTATGTCGTAATATTACATAATCCGACTAACTTAACCTTAACCTTAACTTTGGTCCGCTTAGGGGCTCCTTGAACCGCAACCACCAGTTTTTCCCACACCCGCGCTAGGATGACCCCCTACACCTTACTCGCGAAACCACGAAACCCACTCATACTAGAGATGCCCTACCAGGCGTACCTACTGAATGTGTCCATATCGTTACTGGTCTACCTACTGAACGTTGAACTCGTTGAACTCGAGTCTTGAGCACCCAACAGTTGCCAAACACGACCACAATATAAACAAATACCAAACTGCCGGCAAGTGATGAGATAAGCGCGAAATGCCTGATTTGGCAAGAAGCGCTGCTCGACCTGAGGGAAATCAGAGCGCGCTGTGACCCGGGGTTTCCATCTCCGGCCCCTGGCCACAATCACCACCAAACACTACCATACCTTAGCCAAATAGAAACGACACGTCATCGTCATCCCCGGAAATGGAGGTAGCCCGGGGAAGCTCTCCAATAATTTAATCCTCCAAATCTACCAACCTTTTTAATAAACAGAAAAATAGTTGTTCCCCCAGCCTAGAGGCCACTGGGAAGAAATACTGAAGAAGTCCTCTGGTCTGCCGGATAGGTGGACATATAATCGTGAGGTTTTAGTGGGTAGGAGTGCGCACCGGACCCAGGCCACCAATGGCGACGACAATGTGCACTGAGTCCCACACTACCCCTACACCAGGGGTGTACTTTAATTCGTATTTTCCCTCACATCTGGGCTCCGGCCCGGCTTCCGCGCGTTAGGCAGGGCTGATACCTACAATCTCCTGCTGCCTAACACCTAGATACGGAAACTACCTACTTTAGCTAGTATGTGGTTCCCGAAAATAGAGCGCCCTCCAAAAAAAAAAAAAGACTTTGGTCCGCTTTGGTCCTATCATAGTCCCGGCGTTCCTCCGTCCGAGTCCGCGTCCGCTACAGCAAAAGCGTGTCTCTGACGGTCGCTACAGCCAATTCTCTGGATTTTGGCGTCCAGAAGATATGCCGGCACGCATCGCTGTGATCCACGTGGGTAACATCACGCCCATTATCACCCAACCACCCCTGGCTCGCCACCCAGATTGGGTGCTCAGCACACAGCCCGCTTGTGTGGGCATCTTTTTTCTCTTTCTCACACCGTTCTTACGGACGGACATGCTCAGGTGACGCATAGGACCGTGACAAACAAAGGAGGTATGTGGGCAGACTCAGATAGCGCCTTGTGCGGCCTTGCCACGCGTGTCGTTTGCTGCATATAGCTCGCATTGTTCTTGGGCTGCAGCAGATTATGTCCGTCATTTGACCCCGTTTAGTCAGCCCCGTCAGGGAGTGTCACGTAGCAGCTAGCACCGCACCGATCGGGTGCCACATGTCGGGTACTTTCATGTTAACTAGGAGAGCCGTAACGCAGAATGATAACAAATGCCGGAACTATGAGAGTGGAGCGACTGTCAGGGTATCACGACCACCGCCTTGAGAACTCCCCGACCTTCCAGGCCCTCCGCTTTGCACTCGCCCTCGAGAAACGGTCGCGACTGGATAAGAGGCGCCACCTCTGCGGCCACGCGTGACGGCTGTGCCAGCGTCAGTGGCGCTGAGTTTCGTGGCCCACTCGACGAGAGAGGGGAAACGAAGGTTGGAAAGGTGCTGGGAAAGGGCGATGAATGTGGAACAAATTCCTGCATCAAGGTGGGTCCGCGTGTGAGATCGCAGCAGGATGGGGACCACCTACTGTTGAGACACCCAAAGAGCTGGGCAACGGTCATCCCTGTCGCGAGCCAGGCGTAGAATAGTAAAGCTTGGACGAAAAGTGAGTGGGACGTGGTAAGAGACCGAAGATGTTTGGCCTACTCAAGGAAAAGGTGATATTGAAGATGAGGTTGCTGTCTACCCAAGCCGAAAAGTTCTGGGGTCCGACTAATATGTGTGCGGTTGGACGGGCTGGGATTGGGAGCGGAATAAAATAGAATGCGAGGAGTAGGGCGAATACGAAGTGGGTCATAGAGGTCTGGTGTTGTAAGTCAATGTAGGATGGGGTGCAGAAGTGAGGTCGTACAGTGAAGAGGAGTTTATAACGGACGACGCCAGCAGGTCGGAGGCGGTGCACCAACCTCACTGGAAGCCATCTCGGACAACCTATTGGCTCATTTTGTAGTCCTCCTGTTTGAGTAGTCTTCTTGCAGCCAAGGACGGCGGGCGATTCAGTCTGGGGCGCAAAGGGGAGGTGAGAGTAGAGGCCAAGCGCTAAGGACCGGACCAAACACCCTCCCGTCCTAGCGTGATTGAATGCTGATCTCCAGAAAATCCTTGCCGTGCAATGCAACAACATCTAGCAGCCGTTCCTTCGTCATCGATACGACGTCCTGGGACCAGATCGGAGACCATCGACGATATCCTGTCCTCGAGGAGGGGCCGTCGCTAGCGAGGACCGGTTAAAAAAGTGGGTCACAGAGGGCTGCCGCAACGACAATAGCTGACTCGAGGAAGAACCCCGTCAGACACCGGCAGTTCAGGGGCCCATGACAACTGCTCAGTTAGAGCGCAGGAAAATCAAACCAATTACGAGAGGAGCCATCCAGCGTTCGCCACGGCGACGCCGATTGTAGGCGCTTTGGGCACTCATCACGGCATCGATCATCCTCTCTCCCACTGGGCAGAAAGGTAAGGTAACTGATGGAATTAAGTCGGGGTGTCTCAGCACTCCGTGGTGCCAACTGATCAGAGACCGCTTGGGAAGGAACCCTATCAAACTCGGTGGGAAGGATGCGCCAGTTTCCAAAGGAACATCGTCCCATCTGCACAGGACGACGTTCCCTCTCTGCGTAAAGCCGACAAAGCAACCATGGCCAGGCAAGTAGGATTTTCGTGGCCGTGCCTCGAGTCGGCGTCGTACTTGTGAGTACGCCGTTATCCATGTTACAGAGCCCAATTTTGCAGCGGAAAGACGTTGAATCCCTTACTCGGAGTTGGACTGGGGCGTGCAGAGAGAACAGCAGCCCCTTGGTCCTCAGCCGAATAAGCATCCGTAGTCGCCGTGTTGGCGTACTCCCTGGCTGGGCCACCCCTACACCAAAGCCTGGGGTGTGGGAGTGAACCGCAGCAGGGTGGAGTAGGATCAACGTTTTGACGACTAACAGCTTGCGGTTGACGAGGCCCGAGGGAAGATGGTGAGTTTCCTTTCTTTGTCGTGGCCGAGCTTTAGGGTGTGGTCCATCCGTCGCTGAGACTACGCGACGACTAGGTTCATTATTTCCCTTTCGGCCACCTCCGTCACGGTTACGACGTTGCCCCTTGCCCGTTGCTCGCTTGCCACATGGGTCGACCTGGAAATGGGCCAAACGAAGGTTTCGAGTGAGAGACACTCTTTAATTCTATCATAATCACTGCTCATTAATATTGGTTTTAAAAACCAAGCCATCACACCCGTGTCGCCATTATGATCGTGAGATTCGTCACCGGGCCCTGGGGCCATGCCACTCTCCAATCCCTCCAACACACTCGATTCGTTATCGTTATCATCTTTCCTCCCGCAGGCAGGTCACTTGAACCCTCAGCCCGCCGCGGCTCGCGTCACATGGTCGACGGCATGGGTTGTCATGGATATGTAGTTGATGGTGAAAGGAGTCCGCTTGCAGTAGGGGCATGAAGACTGGAGTGAGTGAGTCACAATTACCTGGATCTCTCTCGGGTTGAAAGCCGTGACCAACAGACAACAGCTACGAGATGCAATACCACAACCCCACTCCATCGGGACGCAGCGGCTCCTCGCGGTACTACGTGGCAGTTTCGCGGCCTCCGGATCATGCATAGCGAGGCGACCAACCAATTCTTCATGATCCCAGCCATTGTCAGTGAGGGCGATCAGTACCGGCAACACTGACCGCTCGCACTGGGGTCAGTGTTCGGATACTTGCTAGATTCTTCTGAGCTTTGAAGCCCAGATTGTCGGTCCAAACTTGATTCCTGAGTCCGCACCCGATGTACAATGATCAAGTGTGGCCAATTTCTCTTTTACATCGTAAATAAGTTGCGTTGCGCTCGCTTCAGTACGGTAAGTTCCTCTGGTTTCCTACTTTCTACAGGTCCTAAATACGTGTTTTGCACGCGCGTTGAAAAATGTATCCTGAACTCCATTACAGAAAAATTCCTGACATGCACGCTAGTGGATGTTGTAGAAAAACAAACTGCTACCACGACTGGTGCGTTCCCCTTATCGACTGATATAATCACGTGATCTTGAGGGATTGCTGCTCGGACGCCTCTATAACGTCCCTCTCCTCTGCCAACGCCCCAAGCTGGTACTTTCGGGGTCCGTAAAGTCCCTGTTTGCGCTGCGAAGACCATCGTTACATTGTCACGTCCCTCATTCGGCTCGCTCGGCACATAGATCATGGTCTTGGCAGCAGAGGCCTTGGCAGAGGCAGTACAACCCTTTCTATCCTCGGGTGCATAGCCTTTTTTTTCACGCAGGTAGACGTCACACGGGTTCGAGGTGTATCAGAGCGGAGAACATAACAGGGCTACGAAGGTAATAAAGTGCTCGGCATCAGCACCCGCATCGGACATATCATACATTGTCATTCCATTTGAAAGAAGCTAGTTTATGATGGTTATGAAACGCCATTACGTGCAATTGTAATTGGAGTTGAAGTAAGAATAGTGTAACGATAAATGATGAGAAAAGTCAGACATATACGGTAGGCGTCTGGGGATCAGGGTAATGTGCAGGAATGGGTCCAGGACTTTGCATCCTCGGAAGAGAAATGGTCGGAGCACTTGTGACCCCGTTGCGCATGGACGAGACACTGGGGTCGGTGGCGCCAGCGATGGCGTTGCCGGCTCGCGCGAAGAATGTGGTAAAACGGAAGGCCGATAAGAATCGCTTCAGAGAGTCGGAGGCCACACATATGCCTGTGCATGTAGAAGTGTGCTGTGAGGAGACCAAGAACCCGAACGAAAAAAGAGAGGAACGCACGATCAAGAACACCACTGAACCCAGAGAAGGACTTCCACGAAGCAAGGAATGCAAAAGCGCCGATGGAGAGGAAGGAGAGCCCTGGGTGGCGTGATTGCATGAGTAAGGATATCGAGTAGAGTAGTGAGATTTGGCTTTACCGAGTCCAAAAACGATGTCGAAGATGACTTTGTGACTCATACGAGAATGACTGGGAGCCGGGCTTGGACCCGGGGATTCGGGAGATGGAGCGGGCTCGACCGGGACGACTGGCATTGCTGATGCAGGAAAGGGAAGTACGAAAATGGCGATGATGGCGGCGACGACGAGCGAGATCGTCGAGAGGCGTTTAGAGGCGTTGGGTGGCGAAGGCGACATGAGTGGGGAGCGAGTGTTAATGATGATGTATGGGGGTTAGAGTACGGAAGGTAGGGATGGTCTAGGAAAGAGAGCCTGTTTATGGATCAGCAAGTAGAGGGAGAGGGCCTCAAAACAAATACCCACGAAGCCTCCGCAGTTACGCTCGCGGACATCAGGACGACTCTTGCACAGGTGTGAGACATCACGGGGAGGAAGATGACCAATGGGGGACGTCCATGGACCCCAGCTGATAATTCTGCAGCTGATGAGATGAGCTGCTCGAGGGAAAGGAATAACCTCGAGAATAGCGACAAAGCACAATGCGATGACCACCAATCGGACTCGTGGGTGGAGGCGCGCCTTGAGCAGGCGCTGAGGGACTAAGACATCAACTCGCCTTTCAAACATGATCATCATGATCCGTGCCCATCTTCTAACCCCCCTTGGCCACACGTACACATCTTGGGTCTCGCCACCGTGCCCATCGCACTCGATTCATACGGGTCCCGGAATATGGATCACAGAAAGTGATGAGTTGAGGTCCCTCCCATCGACAGGTACAATGATCTGATAGCCAAGCGTAAATCTTGAAAAATCTGTCGAAACTTTGGTCGAAACTGCAGTCGCAAAATGCTCACCGGAATCTCCCGTTTGACAGGTCAACGTCCGCAGTAAATGCGCACACTCAGATAGGGCCTAGGACAGGTGCCTTAATGGTGTACGAGTGCATACTCCTCCGGGGGCAAGAGGGCTTGTGCATGGCGGGCATCGATCGCAACCTCGGTACATTCTCCTCTCCGACGGGCAAGGGACAAAGGAAGGGTTTAGGCAGAGAGCCCCGCGATAGTGTATTGACGTATCACAGACGTTCCCAGGGGTATTTCAAGTTGGCCAGACTCGGACTTTGACTAGTTTGACTACTCACGCCAGAGAAGTTCGTCGTCAGATGATGCCCTCCAAGCGGTATTCTCGGTATCATGTTGCTTCCTGAACCGGGACGAAGCAGTAAGTGTTGGGATTGCAAGGATCCGTGTGCTCAGCTCCACTCAGCTCCAGGTTCTATGATGCAACGTCGATCTGACGTCTAGTGGGAGCGAATACGAATGCGGGCTCTTCATATAACGTTTTAACGTCTTTGCGCCAACTCAGAATGTACAGACGCATTGCAACGTACCGAATATAGCGATTCTCTGGCACATGGCTGGTACCATGACTGAACCTGTACACTTGTTGAGTTCTTGCTTGAGACGGAGATCGTGACCAAGATTCGACTCGCGGAGTCGTCGTTACGGTGCTCCGTTGTCGGGTGTTGAGTCGTCGTTTCGCGATCAACCGCTGGTCTCGGCTCAGAGCCGAGTCACAAATTCCGGCTGCGGGGTTGGCTGCGGGCCAAACACATCACTGTCTTCACCCCACTACCATCCATTATCTCCTCAACAACATGCCCGACTACTCCAGCCTCGTCCGCTCCGAGGCATCCCCTCCAGCCTCCTCAACTCTTCTGCAAGGTTCAATCCGTCGTCGTTCCGGTACTCACAAATGGTCGACTCTTTCGCGAAAGGCCTCGACAGGGTCACAGCAAACGACGAGCTATCGTTATTGGGACCCACAGGACACCGAAACCGATGGCCCAAATGCACGCACCTTCGCAACAGCCCCATCCCCTTCGCCGAATGTGTCTCACTTCACAGCGATCCCGGCCCGTTCCCATCGTTCGTCCCTCATATCTTCCCACCCTGGCCCGTATCCACGACAACGCGAACGGCGGCCCACATCAGTCACGACGAGCACAATCGATTACGACTCCTTCCATTCGGAGGCCCACCCGAACTCTGACGACGACATTGCTTTGTCTGGGCTCCCAGCTGCTCCCGCGGCCGAAGTGTCAAGTGGCGTCTCTCAGTTTTCCATGAAAGTGCTGTCATTCGTGAAGCAGATGCCCTTCAAAGCCCACCTTGGTCTTGGCTCCCTCCGTCGGAAGGCGTTGAAACTACGGTTTCCCAGTTATAACCCCTCTAGATCACCATCTCCCAAGGGCCGTCTAGGGTTCCTTCCAGGCTCTGCTCCAAAGCAGCCCTTCCTGACCGCGGCCGACAAACTGACGCAGAAGTGGCCGCGACCGCGATCCCTTCGGTCGATACCTTCCGAGTTTCGTCGTGACTTCTACTCATCGAATGTGCTGTGGGGACCGAAAAGGGCTGAGGGTTGGAGCCAAGGTAATATGGAAGCCGCTTTACGCGACAGTCAGGGCCTAGGGATCAATCGGGTGGGACAGTGGACGTCACATAAGTGGTGTTTGCTTGCAAGCGTGATCACTGTCTTCCTGCTCGGTTTGACGTTCCTGGTCTTCTCCATATTAACTTGGTTTGCTGGTAAGTCGCTAGCTATTGTACCTCTGATAGTCTCCCACATCTCGACTTGATAGCCTACCCCGCCGCACCAGTGGTCCTCATCACGGATTCCCCAGCTCTCATTTTGATCACGTTTAGCTCTTCGTTGCTGTTGCTCGCTTCACTCGTTGGGGTGACTGGGACGTTTCTCAACTCTCGTCCAATTCTTGCGGTCTATGTACTCCTGCTCTTTCCTTCGTTTATCTCTTTCGTCTCGGTGGGCTATGTGACGTACAAAAAGGCGACCTTCTCTCTCGATGCCAGAGCAAGCGAGGCGTGGAACCTCTGGTACTCCGCCGGTGCGCGGACGGTGTTGCAAGGCGCTCTTGGTTGTTGCGGTTGGAGTAATCCACTTCACGCTGCGGTTGCATCCGGCACGTGTTATCCGCGGTCGCCGCTTCCTGGTTGTCACGGCCCGCTTGTCCGTCTCGAGCACGACGTGCTCACTTCTGCGTGGGGAACGGTGTTTTCGCTTGTGCCGCTACACTTGGCGAACATTCTCGTCGGGCTTCTCTGCGCAAATCACGTAACTCGCCGCTTTGGGAAGGGAATAACCCCACCGCGGTACCGTCTCACTGTCGACGACATCTTGTCTATGGGACCCGTGGACCAGAAGACGGCTGGGTTACTCCCTTCCCCGTTCCCTGTGTCGATTAGCCACGGAGCTTTCCGAGAGGACAGACGAAGTACGTCGTATGGGCGCGCTCGTGGGAAATTTTGATCTTGGGGATCTACGCCTCGAAGGTTTTGGGGGTGTGATCGGAAAGGAACTGCCACCCTTTAATCTCCAGTTCAGCGGTCTCCTTCACATCTTACTCGGACGGAGGCGCAGCGAGCACCCCTAATATTCAGTCACCTGCTTGTCCGCATGTCTTTCTTATCTGTTGTGCTTTTGGTCTATAAGTACGTAAACCGCATACAGGATCACAACAAGGAAAATTTACAACGCAGGCCCATCAGGTGCTCCTTCTGTGCTGTGTTCGACTTTCCGGGTTCTGGCTCGTTTGACTCTGGAGCGCCGTTTTCACAACCCCCTTAATTAATATTATCAATATCTGGATCCTGCGGGGGTCATGGCGTCTACAGTTACATGTAAAGGACGAGAATGATGATGCATGCGCGCTTGCAATCACTGGCAATTCCCGCTCGCGCTCGTGCCTTAACGGCCTTGACCCCGAGAAGGGAGATCAGGATCTTAACGCGCGTGAACCAAAAGAGGTTCCTCGGGAACGGTTCTCGTTGCTAACTGATGAACGAAATTTTAGCAGACAGGGTCGAGTGCAGTGCTCGAGTGCGCATTTACCGCACCCTGTCATTCATATCACACTAGGGCTCCCTACCCATTCAAATCACACCCCCAAATTACACAGAACAGCGCCGTCAGATCATTCCGTACAATACCAAAACACCCCTTGTCTGTACAGTAGGGAAAAGAGTTTTGCCGCGGCAAAGACCCGAACCGTGACGAATCGAGCATTTCGCGACGTTCGGAACGCATTCCGGATTGTGCGGTATCCGTAACAAGTCTAATCACGCAAGTCCCAGGCGCGAATTGCCGGCTTTTCATTCCCAAAAACTGTCATTGTTGCCATACACCTTCTCTTGTGGGGATTTCGCGTGGTATCACAACGAAAACTGGAGAAGGAAAGATAGGGGAAATGATATACCTCAAAGGGCTTCTATCTCACAGGACGCAGAACAATTCGCTATTCGCTACTCGCGCAGCATCGCCACCAGCACAGAACGTCCGCTTCCGCCGCCCGCGCGCAGGCCAGTTCCCAGGGTCCGGGGTCGCCCGCCGCGGCTCTGTGGAACAGCGAGAACACGCGCGTCACAACGTCCGGCGGTCAATCTCTGATCAAATTCCCCGTGATCTCTATTTTCTCGGTTCTTTAAGGAAATAAAAAAAAGTGACGAATAAGGTGCGAGCCTCGGCGTTTAGTAAAAACATGTCCAGCGCCACATTTAGTTAGTTCGGCACTTTGCTGATCACGAGGAGCACTGAATTGCCCGGGTTCACGGATGTGAGCGAGGGACCAAATATCACCATGTTCGCCACGAAAGTGGAAGCTCGAGAGGTGTCCGGCATCACGAGGTTTGATTTCGCGGTGTGGAGGGGGCAGAGCGAGAAAGTTTAGTCACGATCGGCATAGAGCGAAGATAGTTAAATTGAACTCACTTTGCTTCCCAGCACAGGAGGGTACCTTCGTCTTGTTGACAAACATGCCATGTGGCTCTGCTACGGCCATCATGGTAACGCACTGGGCTGTGTGGCCCTCTGGGGGAATCGTGGTCCGTGGTGGAGGGTGGGCCACGGGCCTACGGCCAAAAAATACCATGGGGGGCAGGGTGAAGCCTTACCATGACATCCGCAAGGCTAATCCGCGGGAAGAAATAGATCACGGACTTTCGAACCGCAGATTGATAAAAGTGGTTTTCCCTGCTTGGTCCCCTGAGCCAATGCCATAGTCCGCTCGGTACGTATTCCTAAAAACGAGCCTGCCATTGGACCCCCCGAATAGCCTACTACCTTGGGGCTCGTGAGAAAGGATACAGGTAACTTGAAGTACATACCGCTGCTTTGGGTCACATTCCGCTTATATGAGATACGTGGCGGTGCCAATTGAGTTGGAAACGGTTTGAAAACGACCCGGAAGTGTCTGCTCAGAGGGTGCTCCTAGTGCATGAACTTCACAGTCGACCTGGCCAGACATTGAACGCGTAAGTAACCGTGTCCTTGAGCATTCAGCCCCCAACGTGGCGGTATATGTTCTAGAGTAGGATGCACGACTCGGATTCACCCGTGAATCCACTGGGAGCACAGGCTCAGGCTGGAGCATGATTCGAAGAGCGCTTTGAGTCTTTGACCTAAAAACAAGCCCAAAACTTCCCTCTCAAGACAAGAGTGGTGTCTCACTGAATACGGAGCGCAGATTGGAATGACGAAAGGTGCTTGGCTGGCCTCAGGCTGAAACGATAATCAGATCAATGCCCCAATAGTCTTGTTTCCTTGTATGGAAATTCGGATGGTTTCCTGACGACTGTAACTTCAGCGGCCTTACCTCCCACTGGCATCGCTGAACGGTTCACCTAAATTCCTGACCGTGCCATTATGTCCCAGAGTACCCTCACAGCTGTGTCTTCCTCCTATTTCCGCACCATCTTTGTCGCTGCCCTGAAAAAGTATGAGAAAAAGACGAAGACCGACCTTCTCACACATCCGAGTCCTCTCGTAACACGACTACAATCCTGCGACTCTTCCAGTGACATTCTTGCCGTGCTTAATGACAAATCCAACGAGTTCAATCAGTCCAGGAGTCACAACGAGAGATTATCGAGTTACCGACCATTAACGTCCTCTATGCGTTCTCCGTGACTCTGGGCGAAGGTGTTGGACTACTGAAGCTCAAACGGTCAACTCGTCTTCAATCTGTCCCTAATTTTTTTCGCAGATATTCTCGCCCGCAAAAGTAATCTCTGCAGGTGCCGGTGTCCTCCTTTTGATGAGTATCTTTATTAGTTCCTTTGTAGAACGATTTTCGACACCGATACCTGTCAGGCCGCCAAGGAGGTCGAATCGAGTCAAGAAGCCCTTGCCGACGTTTTTGAGCGTATCGAGAACTTCTTCAAACGCCTTGAGTCTTATACATAAGTCCCACAAACCGAAGCGATGACTGACATCATCGTGAAGATCATGGTTGAGGTCTTGGACATCTTCGCGATTGCGACGAAGGAGATGAAAGTTTGATCATCATGAAACAGAGTCGGGCCTGTGCGTTTTCCCCTGGATAAGTTACGAATGTAGGCTAACCTATGTTCAGAAAAGTTCCTCATGAAGCTGGTGGGACGGAAGGACATGGAAGACGCGTTGAAGAGGTTAGACAAATTGACGCAAGAGGAGGCTCGGATAGCGGCCGCACAGATCCTGAATCTCACGCATGCCGTGGATAACAAAGTAACAGGTGTCGGAAATAGACTGAAAGATGTCGACAAAAAGATGAATGTTGTCATAGAAGGTAGGGCTGCCCTGTCCGCTACTCATTCAGCCTATCCTGTTTGCGTGTATACTGGCCAGATGGAAAGCCTCTCAAGGACGCAAAGGAGGTCCTTCAGCAAACTTCTAACAACCTAGATGACGTCAAATGTTTTTGATCGTTTACCACTGCTCCCGTGTTTCTGACCTTCTCACAGGGAACCAATTGAGAGAGAGCCTTAGAAGATGGGTTACTCCGCCTGATCCACCAACGAATCACAACATCGCATGCGACATTCATCATGGGGGAACGTCCGAGTGGTTCTTCCAAGGCAGTGTCTTTGGGGAATGGAAGTCTACTGGCTCTCTCTTTGTGGATCTACGGCAAACGTACGTTCTTCCCACTCTTTCCCAATCGACCCCTGATCACCGTCTGCGTTCTTAGCCGGCTCGGGCAAGAGCATAATTTGGTTCGTCGTCGGTTATTATCTATATACGCCTCGAAAAGCTTACTTTACCCTCTAGTTCTATGATCGTCCAAGAAATTGTAAAGCTACGCGAGGCAGGGTCAGCCTTGATGGCGTACTTTTATTTCGACTTCATGGACCTTGACAAGCAACATCGCCGCAACCTCCTCCCCTCCATCCTCATCCAACTCTCTGCTCAGTCTCGTCCTTGTTGCGACATCCTCTCTCGCCTTTATTTTGCATATGACAATGGCGCGCAAAAGCCGAGCGATAGTGTAATGATACGATGTATCAAAGATATGCTCGCGATTCCCAATCTACAGCCCGTTTACATTATCCTTGACGCGCTCGACGAGTGTCTGAACTGGCCCGGAATCCCATCTCCTCGTGCACAAGTTCTTGCGTTTGTCTAAGAGTTTATCGACCTTCGCCTACCGCATCTTCATATATGCGTCGCAAGCCGTCCGGAGTTCGATGTTCGAGCTACTCTTACACCTTTGGCACATCACCGCGTGTGGACAACAGAAAGATGTCGTCGACTATGTCACTTCTGTTGTGTATTCTGACTTGCAGACAATGATGGAAAGATGGCGAGATGAAGATAAGAAAATGGTTGTCGATGCGCTGTCAGAAAAGGCCGATGGAATGTAAGGTCGTTTCCCCAACATAGTGATGCCTGCTCACGCCTCCGGTTAGGTTTCGGTGGGTGTACTGTCAGCTAGATACGCTACAACAATGTCTACCGTCGAATGTCCGACAGATCCTAGAGGGGCTTCCGGAGTCCCTAGACGAGACATATGAGCGGATCGTGATGGAGATCAAGAAGACAAACAGGGCGAATGCCTATCGTATGCTGCAATGCCTCGCAGTTGCCATTCGACCACTTTCTGTTGCCGAGCTTGCGGAACTCCTCGCTTTTGAATTTGATGCGGCGAAGGGAGGGATTCCAAAAATGAACACGGACTGGCGTTGGGAAGATCATGAACAAGCCGTACTTTCAATACTCTTTCAATATGCTCGAGTTTAATCACGATCACCCCCGCGCGGCGGGCCTACAGTTCCCGGGTTGTCCAATTTTCACATTTTTCGGTGAAAGAGTTCCTGATGTCGGATCACCTCGCAATGTCTACGAGAGCCGTCTCTCAGTACCACATCGTTCTCGAAGATGCCAACACCGTGCTTTCCCAGGCTTGTCTCGGCATCCTACTCCGGGATCCCGTTGATCCGAACATCACTAAGAGCGTTTCTCTTGCCCACTACGCCGCTAGGAACTGGACGACTCATGCGCAGGTCGAGAATGAGGCCTCACGCATCCACGATGGGATGCGACGTCTCTTTGATCCAAACATGCCGTACTTTTCAGCGTGGCTCAAGTTGCACGACGTCGACTGCGGAATCGGCCCCGATGAGCTCCAGGACAAGAGGCAACCTCAAGCGGCGCCATTATATTATGCCGCGTTGTGCGGATTCAATGAGTTAGTCACAGTCCTCGCTGCCGAAACTCCACAGCACGCAAGTGCTATTGGCGGTGGCGGTGGGACCGCATTACACGCAGCATCGCTCCAGGGTCACGTCCCAGTTGTACGGTCACTACTTCAGTGTGGTGTGGACGTGAATATTCGGGGCCAATGGGACCAGACACCGCTTCATTTTGCATCACACTGGGGACATATTGGCGTCAACGCCGTGCGATACCTTCTCGAACACGGCGCAGACGTAAATTCACAGGACAAGGACCGTACCACACCAATATCTCTTGCAGCAATGTTTGGGCACCTTGATGCCGTTAAGGTCTTACTTGATCACCACGCGGATGTCATTCGCCAGGACATATCCGGCCGGACCCCGTTGCACAATGCGCTATGCTGGGATCTTTCCAAGGGAGATCAGCCCCAGATGGTGAAGCTCTTACTGGAGCATGGCGCGAATCCGAATGCGTGGGATAACGATCGCAGGACCCCGTTACATTCGGTGTCGTCTTTGAAGCCTGAAGCCGCGCGTATCTTGTTGGAGTATGGCGCAGACTCAGATGCGGAGGACAAGGAAGGAAGGACCCCATTGGTGGTGGCATCGGCGAACGGACGTGACGAGATCGCGCAGTTGCTATCTGAGTATCGTTCCAAGTGAATACAAGATACGTTGACTGCGACGGAATTATGGTGCGGTCTGCGTTGTTTCGTGTTCCTTTTACTACTCTTACCCTGACGCCGCACAGACATTTGATTTGACGGCTCGCCATGATGCGGTACTGCACGATGCTATGTCTTTCCCAACGTTACATATAGGTTCTGGTGTGTATATAACTTCTGGTGTCTCGGAGCTTGACGTTTCCCTAATTTCACGCCTAATTCATGACATGATCCGCACGACGCATCTTCAACGGAATGTGCAAGTACCTCACGCCACTTACACATACGACACGCGTCACACCCCAACGTTACTCAGGCTCACCAGCAAATGACCTGCAACTTACAGTCAATCACCTGCGACCTTACTTACATTCCGAGGAAAGCCCACAGTAATATATAAGACACCTCCCATGATGGCGGTGGAGTCCCATCGCCACTTGTTCCTCAGTATTCTCTCCCCACTTTCCTCTCTTTTCATCATGATCACCGCTTGAGATCTCTTTTATCTTTCCTTCACTTGGTTCCTATTTCCGTGTTTAAGTTCGATTCAAGTGTTGCTCTACTTCGTCTGCGGTCGACTCCTCGACGTCGAAGTGTCGCGCGTCTGAACACGCTCCAGTTCAACACATTGCGCGTCATACTAGACGGGACCACGTTCCACGTAAACGCCTCGGGATATCTCCTCTAGAGATTCTTCGCTCCCGCATGCCCAGATGGCAAGCCCCAAACTTCGAACGCGTGTTCCAAGGTATCTGCCATTGTCAGGTTCCTTACAACGAGTGGGCGTTCCCAGCGATGAACGAAATGCCAAGTCGGAGGCTGTGACACAGTCTGAGTGGTAACAACCTCCCGCGAACTCGCCGCGGATCGCAGAGGACCGCCTGCATTGCGAGGAGATGCGGCCGTCGCTGCGCTGCGGAAGTACAGTTGGCGGATATATCTACGACCCTCCACCCGCGCGAGTGGCTTACTAGTATATAACTTGACGCAGTCACGTATGGACGACTTTGACGAGGAGATACAGGGTTACATGTGTGCCCTGCTAGTATAACCGCCTGAGAACTAATGGACGACGAACCTGCCAAGGACGTGAGACCGCCAGATCCACCCGATCTTCTCATACTCTGCGAGCACGCGCCGGCGCATCGCCATCACCTCGAGTCCCGGGTTGTCAATGCCTTCCTTCGTCGGGCTGGCCCGGCAACACCGCGAGCTCCTCGAGCGAGTGCGTGCCGACGACAAGATGATGACTTGGTGGATGATACCCTACAGGGAACATGAATCATTAGTACAAGGAAGAGAGGAGAAAGATACAAATGAGAGTTGGGGCGTACTGTCAATGAAGAAAACTCGACCCGTACCCATCATCACCTGTGAGCGCGCGACGTTCACCCCCGATCCCGGTATAGGACTCCCGTGCTGCGCGGTACCTGGGCCCGACGAGGGCCTTAATCCGCACAGAGCGGCCTCCGCTGCGCGCGTCGAGCACCGGCGCTCGCGCTCGCAATTATGCGAGGACTCAGTACTCAGTGGCTACCTCTCTGGCTTGGAGCGCATGCTCATTATCGTGTGTTTGTTATCGTGGTGGCCTGGCAAGTGCTCGTCATGTCCCTCTGCATGTCAGTGCTTTTGCGCCTGTCCGTGACTGTGCCCCGAAAAATGAGTTTTCGCGGATGGTCAAATGGTATTCGAGGTCCTGTAGATCTGGTGTTCTGCATCGCCTGTTGTGAGTCCTTAATGTGGATGCGTGAGAAGATATAGAGGATGAGCGGTCCCATCCGTGTAATCCCACGTGAGTGGCCAAAGTCTTTGCGAGTCGCTGATTTGCTTCTCGAGGACAGAGGGTTTCGTGCAGCACCGGTGAATGTAGAGGGACGGATAGGGTTCGCCGGCGCGCGGCACGAAACGCCGATGGAGAAGAGAAAAGCCATTAGGCTATGATACTATTGGATCAGCGGATCGGGGGAGAAGGTACAAGCATTGTAGGTAATTAGTGGATGTCTATGAGGGAAGTGCCGGGGCGGCCTGCTGGCGTAGAGAGAGTGGGCGAAAGCGCGAAGCGCTCCTCGATCGAAAATGAGGGTTTTGCTGCCGAGCCGAAGTCGCGACGGGCGGGTGGGAAAAAACTCCCGGGGCGACCAGAGTGGCATCGGCGGATGCAACAAACTCGCATCATCGATCCCGTGGCAAAAGGGCGTGGTGGGTGGGTAAAAAGGAAGGATTCCGGTTTTCTAGACCGGTTGGAAAGGCAGGCGGGCAGGTGGCGGCAGGCAAGGAAAGAATGAGTCACGTGCCGCCATGCCCGCTCACTCAAAGACGATGCTCTAAGGCACCGCTCGTGCCTCGCTCTGCCTTAGACCAGCCAAACACGCGCGAATTCACTTCGACTGTCAGACACATCTGAATCGCTTCTCCGAGTCACTATCCCATCTATGCAAGAAGTATGGCAGGAGCACCTCCAATCCTCACAGTGATCCGGGAGTGTGAACCAATCCTCAGGGAGCAGGATTTAAATGAAAGGCGCCTTTACTCAAAATAACAAAAAAGACCAAAAGTTCAATCTCAAGACAAGGGCGATGTCCCGAGACATCGCGACGGAACGTTGCGCCCACTGGCAGGAGCTTTAAGAATGCTCGGCGTCAATCATAAATTATAAATCTGGTCATTGTTTCTTTGTGGTCATGCAAGAGGCAGTGCCTTAAGTACCTGTCAGTTCAAGGTGGTGATCATCATTTGGGCGCTGGACGATGCCTTTGTTCCTTGCCTTTGTTCCTTTCTGCATCGAGGGGTTCGCGATTCTCACTGCCGAACGTCTCATCTAAATTCCTGGCCGTTACTATTGTGTTACTAACTTACTATGTCCCAGACTCCTCCCTCCATGTCTACAGCTTCTTCCAATTTCCGCCCCATCTTCGTCGCTGCCCTGAAAGAATATGAGAAAAAGACAAAGACCAACCTTCTCACACATCCCCTCGCAACACAGCTAGAGTCCTGCAACTTGTCCAGCGATATTCTTGCCGTTCTACATAACAAAGTCAACGAGTTTAATCAGGCCAGGAGTCACAACGAGAGATTATCAAGTTGGCTAAGCCCAACTATCAACGTTCTCTATGCACTCTCCGCGACTCTTGGTGAAGGTCTTGGACTAGCAAGTCTCAACTGGTCGAACTTGTCTATTGTCCTCCACTAACCGTTTTCACAGATATTCTCTCCCGCAAAAGTAATCTCTGTCGGTATAGGGGTCCTCCTCTTGGTGAGCACCTTCCTTGATCCCTTTGTGGAAGGATTTCCAATCCTGATTTCTGTTAGGCCGCAAAGGATGTCGACGTGAGTCAAGAGGTCCTTGCCGATCTCTTCGAACGTCTCGAGAACTTCTTCAAACGCCTTGAATTTTACATGGAAGTGCCACCAACAGACGCGATGACCGATATAATTGTGAAGATAATGACCGAAGTTCTGAACATCTTCGCGATTATGACGAAGGAGATGAAGCAGGGTCGAGCCAGTGCGTTGCTACCTGGAAATACACGAATATACGCTAATCTATGTTCAGAAAAATTCCTCAAGAAGCTTGTGGGAAGGAAGGACATAGAAGACGCGTTGACAAGATTAGATAAATTGACGCAGGAGGAGGCTCGGATGGCGGCCACACATATCCTGAGTCTCACGCATGCTGTTGATGACAAAGTAACGAGTGTCGGAAACAAATTGAAGGGCGTGGATGATAGGATGGATGTTGTCATACGAGGTAGGCGTGGCCCATTGGCTACTTATTGACCCAATACTGGATGTGCGCGTATGTTGGCTAGACGGAAAGGACGCAAGGGTGGTTCTTCAGCAGACATCAAACAACGTAGATGACATAAAATGTATGTGATCAACCTTTTTGCTACTGCTCCGGTGTTTCTAACCCGTTCGCAGGGAACCAATTGAGAGAGAGCCTTAGAAGATGGGCTGCTCCGCCAGGTCCATCAACGAACCACAACATCGCATGTGATATTCGCCATGGGGAAACGGCCGAGTGGTTCTTCCAGGGTAGTATCTTTGCGGAATGGAAGTCCGCTGGTTCTCTCTTGTGGATCTACGGCAAACGTATGGTTTTCCCACTCTTTCCAGATCGACACCTGATCACTGCCTACGTCCTTAGCTGGCTCAGGCAAGAGCATCCTTAGGTTCGTCGTTGGAGTATTTACGCGCGCATCAAAGAGCTTACTCTGCCGTCTAGTTCTACGATCATCCAAGACATCGTTAAGCTACGCGAGGCAGGGCTGGCGTGGATGGCGTATTTTTATTTCGACTTCAGGGACCTCGACAAGCAAAACCGTCGCAACCTCCTCCTCTCTCTCCTTATCCAACTCTCTGCCCAGTCCCGTCCTTGTTGCGACATCCTCTCCCGTCTATATTCTGTACACGACAATGGCGCACACAAGCCAAGCGATAGCGTGATGATTCGATGTCTCAAGGATATGCTCATGATTCCCAACCAACAGCCTGTTTACATCGTCCTCGATGCGCTCGACGAGTGTCCGAACTGGCCTGGAATCCCATCCCCTCGTGAACAGGTCCTTGCGCTTGTCAAGGAGCTCGTTGACCTTCATATCCCTCATTTACATATATGTGCCTCCAGCCGTCCGGAGTTCGATATTCGAGCTACTCTTACACCTTTGGCACGCCACCGGATGTCCCTACACGACGAAAGCGGACAACAGAAAGATATCATCGACTATGTCAATTCTGTCGTGTATTCTGACTCGGAGACGATGATGAAGAGATGGCGACAGGACGACAAGAAAATGGTTATCGAAGCGCTTTTAGAAAAGGCCGACGGAATGTAAGGGCGTCGTCTTAGCCTCACGGTGCCCGCTCATGTCTTCACATAGGTTTCGATGGGTGTACTGTCAACTAGATGCGCTGCGACAATGTCTTCCATCAAGTGTTAGGCGCACGCTAAATGAACTTCCGGAATCGCTGGACGAGACATATGAACGGATCGTGATGGACATCAAGAAGGGAAACCGGGCGGATGCGCATCGTATGCTTCAATGCCTGACTGTTGCAATTCGGCCACTTTCTGTTGCCGAGCTTGCGGGACTACTCGCCCTTGACTTTGATGGGGCAAAGGGTGGGATCCCGAAATTGAACAAGGACTGGCGGTGGGAAGATCACGAGCAAGCAGTACTTTCAATATGCTCAAGTTTAATCGCCATCGTCTCTGCCGGCGATTCCCGGGTTGTTCAGTTTTCGCACTTTTCGGTGAAGGAGTTTTTACTGTCGGATCGCCTCGCCACATCCACAAATGACATCTCCCGGTGCCACATCGCGCTCGAAGACGCCAACACGGTGCTCGCTCGAGCTTGTCTCGGAGTCCTACTCCAGGATCCTGTTGGCCAAAACGAAGTCGATGCCGATAGCGTTTCTCTAGCTCTATATGCTGCTGAGCACTGGGTTACTCACGCACAGATTGAGAATGTGGCCTCACGCATCCGCGACGGGATGGAATGTCTTTTTGACCCCGAAAAACCATTCTTTTCAGCGTGGGCCAAGTTGTACGACATCGACCGCCACTGGGTCCCTGACCCGCAACTGAAAGTGCAACCAGGAGCGGCACCCTTATACTATTCTGCGTTCTGTGGGTTCCGCGGGATGGTCGATCACCTTACTCTCAAATATCCACAGTATGCGAATGCTGTATCTGGTTGCAGGGGGACCGCATTGCACTCGGCTTCGGATGCAGGTCACGTCCAGGTTGTACGTTTGCTGCTTGAGTATGGCGTGGATGTGGATGCTCTGGGATACTGGAACCAGTCGCCACTGCAATCTGCATCGTTCAATGGACACCTTGATGTTGTCCGATGCTTGCTCGACCATGGCGCAGATGCAAGATTTCAAGACGGCGAACACTGGACCCCACTAAGTCATGCATCCGAGCAGGGCCACCTCGAAATTGTTCGGGTGCTGCTGGAGCACAATGCGGACGTAAATTCGAAGGACAAGGACGGTTCGACCCCAATGCACAACGCACTTTTGTTTGGTAACTCAAACGGTGATTATCCCCAGATTGTACGATTACTACTGGAGCACGGCGCGAATCCGAATGCCCGGGATAACAAACGTCGAACTCCATTGCATCTGGTGTCGCGGCGTCGGGTTTCGTCATCATGGCTCGAGGTCTCACGCATCCTGTTGGCGCATGGCGCAGACGTAGATGCAGAGGACGAGGAGGGAACAACCCCACTTCAAGTCGCATTGGCCACCAGACAAGCCGAGGTGGTGGAGTTGTTGTCGGAATACTGTACCAACTGAGCACAAGTGCGTATGTTGACTCGGACTACGACGTGGACAGTACGATACAATACGCCTTTTTTTGTTGTTTTTTCCCTCATATTTCTTGTTCGAGTTTTACATCTACTCACCCTATGGTGATCACCTTCTATTAATGACTTCTGATGTGATACAAATAAAATAGCACTGGCATGGCCTAATATTTTCGGAGTCAAGGTCTTGGTCTAAGTCCTCTCTGGCGGTATCCCAAAATACGACAAATCTTGCGATAGATGGTAAATCTGTGGGGTCTGCTAAGTCACTTTTCAAACACCCACTGGCAATACTCAGGACCCTTTTCATGAAGTGAATGCACCATCTCAAGCGTGAGTCGCGCGACCTTAATCGTCCTAGGTTCGATGATACGGTCGTTTCACTGAAACCACGATCTTCGCCTTGATCTTCACAGAGTGTGGGATTTCGGCCTCCGTGCTCTATCGGCGCGCTGCCTCTTACTTGCTCCCGATTGGAGATAATCTTATGATGGCGAAGTATATGATCGAATCTTGGATCGAATGTCCCGTAGTACTGTACTTAGTAGGCAACAGCCAAACAATTGAAAATCTACCCGAGAGCTGCAACTTATACGGGTCGTGTCACTGTTTCATTGTAACTTCAAGTTATGGACATCCACAAGGTAGTGCCTCAGGCTTACGCATGACCGTGATTACGTGCCTGCCACTGGCAGTGCAAGCAAAGTGGCGGTTCGAACCCTCTTCTCCGATTCCCAGCTGTTCCTAACTTCCTATCATATCTCACTATGTCCCACACTCCCTCCACCTCTACATCTTCTTCTTCCAATTTCCGCACCATCTTCGTTGCTGCCCTGAAAGCGTACGAGAAGAAGACAAAGACTGACCTTCACACACATCCCCTCGCAACGCAACTACAATCCTGTGAATCTTCCAGGGACATTCTTGCCGTGCTTCAGGACAAGGTCAACGAGTTTGAACAGTCTAAGAGCCCGTCCGGCGCATGGTTTGTCGGGCCCAGCATCAGCCAAAAAAAAAGATTTGTTTTTTATTTGTTGCTCCCCGCAATATGACCGTCCGGTGCAGTTGGTCGCACCTAGTGATGGGAAAGTTCAGTTCCGAACTTCGGTTCAAACCTGAACTTTCCCGAACCGAACCCTGGTTCGGGGTTCGGGTTTGGCTGTTTGACCCGAACCGGACCGATGGTCCCGTTCGGGGTTCGGCAAAATCCTGAAATTTGAGAACACGTTTGAACGCGTTTGAACGTGAACTGAACCGTTTGTACTGGGAGTCCGTATTTTTCAAAGACTATTGAAACTGTACTAGAATTCAATTACTCGGCCCAAAACCAATCTGAAATTGTGTGACGGTCTGCAATACTGTATGTGGGACCTTTTTGTGTGGCGTAGTTGCGGCGTTATAATGTGACTGCCATCACGTTGCTTGCTACATGCTTCATCCCTTCCCAATCCTCTTATCGCCCCTTCATCACTCCCCCACCGTCAGCATCACGCTCTTCAATTATTGCAGGAAGATGTTCACATTTTTTTTGGCATATTTGTTTGCGCGCACGTAATTCTGAGATTCCGAGAGGCGATCATCACCCTCTGGCAACAGGACCTCTTTGGCGATGTCTCACTTTACAGCCTTCCCGTGCACCTGCGACGATGGCAGTCTCCGAGTGACTTCAATGTACCAATTCCCAAGGGTCTCGTCACCCTCAAGTTCCTGAACGCCGTGGGAACCCCCTAGTTCTACCTTCCCCAACTGCCCGGTTGGTTGAACACTCTCGGGTGGGCGCACGATGCGCGGTTCGAGCTTCACGCCGCCTTCCCCAATCCAGTCGAGAGTGGCTTCAACTGGGACACGTATTCTTACTTACTGGAAAGCGGGGATCCGATGTTGATATTGGCCCTTGGGGGAAAAGTGCGTATCCTCTGGCCCGTGAACCCAATATAGCCCTTTCACACACTTCACGCCCGTGCAGTACACCCCGAGTTGCACTTTGTCACTCATATACCCCAAACCATTCCGGGTGAACAACTCGTCGCTCAGCTCTTCCGCTGCATTCCTGAAAATTCTTGGTTGTTCAAGTACGGCCGCGTACCCATGAGTTTTATACTCGCCGACTGGGTCTGGTGGGTAAGTTTTATTTCGTTGCCGTTCTCTATCACCGTTCGTGACGATTTCCAGAGAATCTCCGCACTTCCTAAGGGCACTGAGCGATGTAAATTGAGCGTGATTGCAAAGGCATCCTCTCGATTCTCCCCCTCTCTCCCGCCCGAAGATCTCTCTCCATTTTTCGAACACTTCCATCCTGCAACAAACTCCGTGGATGCTCGGGTTGTCATACGACGACTTTTGTTTGATGTTATTTATTTTTTTCCCTTCATCGTCCTAACTCGATTCTACTCTGCTCACCATTACACTTTGGCTCGGACAGTAATCCTTGAGCCTACAACCGTGGCGGTGGAGGCGACGGGTCCTCGGGCCCCGGGCCATGTGTGCCTCCAACCACAACAACGACGAGGCGCCGCCGCCTCACCCGAGCTGAGTGTCAATCCAATTACAGCGCAGGTATTCTGCTCACTTAAGTTTCCCTGAGCTTCCCGCGTCCCCTATTGTGACAGCAGTGACGATGATGACTAGGGCAGTGACACCGACAGGCAGCTCTGACTAAGCGAGTCGCATGCGCCGCCAACGGTGGACCACGACCGCGACCGCGATATGATGCACCCAAGCTATGTAAGTGTCGGTCCAATTACAGCACCAGCACTCTGCTCACTCGAGCCCCTCCGAGCCCGCAATCGCTAACATGACGATGACGGCGGCAGCAAATTCCGCAGCCCCTAGTTGCCTGTGCCACTAACCACAACCACGCTGGTGACGACAACCATGACTGATGTTGGCAACGACGATGGCAGTGACGACACGGTCCTGATCCCCATGCGCCTCTGATGTCTGCGGGCACGAAGACCCTGACTACGGCGAAAAAGACTACGATCGTATTCAAGTCCGCCACGACCACGGCTGACGACGACACTGCGACTCGAAGGCTGCGACAACAACATGGCCCCGATCCACGTGCACCACCAATGACTGCAGGTACGAAGACAGAGACGAAGTCAACGATCACGTCCACGACTGCAACCACCACAACTGACGACGATGGCTGCAATGATGCGACGATGTGATAACACGACGGCAGCGACGGCGACCACGCGGTGACGGTGATAATGGAGATTCAATGGCGCATACTTACTATTTGTAGGTAGTACTGTACATACATAGCTTAGAAACCGTGCCAATTGAATGCTTTTCCAATCTATACCCCAAAAGCGTTAACCAACGTCTTTTGTGGTACACTGATTAGAGACTGCGCATTTTGGTTGATTATGTAAGCAATATTTCGTCTTTTTGGTCATTAGCGTTCGGTTCGGCGTTCAGACCTCCCCTGAACCGAACTGAACCGTTGTGAACCTGAACCGAGGGTTCAGTTCAGGGGTTCGGCCAAACACCCCGAACCGAACCAAGGGTCCGGTTCGGGGTTCAGCCAAAAGGGTCAAAGAACCGAACTGAACCGAACTTTCCCATCACTAGTCGCACCTGACCGCGGCAAGGTCGCTCCCGACCGCCCTGCCAAAAATAAAAACGGGTATGGACCCGTTTTTATACGTTGTCGGGCTCGACAAGCTTGGTCGGGACGTGACTATGTCGCAGTAACACGTTACATAATGTCTGATAAATCTATGTTGCTGATGAACACTCGAAGCCTGGGGGACCGTGTATATCAATGAAGCCGCACATCAATGCATCAATTTCCAGGCTTTGACTAAACAATACTACAGTACAATTGGGAACCTTCTTATTGTGAGAGCCGTATCAGGTAGATGATATCCTAAATTGTCTCTGAATGCTAGGAAACAGTGCAGGGTCTAGGGGGTATGAAGCGTTGCAAGGTGTCGCGCAGGCCTCTGCGAGACGTGAGCTGTGGTATATGTGTCCGCAGCGATCGCGGAAATGTTTAGATCGAAGGGTTAAAGCCGCGCGCGAGTGCGGCGAGGTCGGGAAGGGAAACAGGGTCGGTCGGTTGTGAGTGGTCGGAGACGGTCGCGCACGCTTCTGCGCGGCGCTAAACTTTGTATATGTAGCCGCCAGGGTTGTGAATGCGTCACGTTCGATTCGCTAATGCCGTGCGCGAGTGCGGCAGACTGGGGAACGCGAGGGAACTACAGTATCAAGACGGATAGACTCTTGGATAGACTCCGGTCCTCTGCCACTGGCACAAATGTCACATTTACTCACGTGTTACAAAAATAAAATACATTTGCCTGTTGCGACTGAGAGGTGTGTTTGGCGGTCTGACTAAATATTTTTAATGCCGGAGCAGACTGATTTATCCGAGTCATCAGACTGAGGTCGTGAGCAGCTATTTCCGAGGGGCGACTTTGCACCGGACGGGCTCTAAGAATCGCAATGAGAGATTATCGAGCTGGCTGAACCCGACCATCAACGTGCTCTATGCATTCTCCGCGACTCTGGGTGAAGGTGTTGGACTAGCAAGCTTTCAGTGGTTAACTCACCTTCTATCCGTTCCTAATTGTTTTGGCAGATATTCTCGCCTGCAAAGGTAGTCTCTGCTGGTGTCGGGGTCTTCCTCTTGGTGAGCACCTTCGTTGATCTCATTGTGGGGAGGATTTTCAGCCGCGATGTCCGTTAGGCCGCAATGGATGTCGATGCGAGTCAAGAGGCCCTTGCCGATCTTTTCGAGCGGATTGAGAACTTCTTCAAACGCCTTGAATCTTACACGGAAGTGCCACCTACGAACGCGATGACAGATATAATTGGGAACATAATGACCGAAGTTCTGAACATCTTCGCGATTGCGACGAAGGAGATGAAGCAGGGTCGAGCCAGTGTGTTAAGATCTGGACATTCATGAATGTAGACTAATCTATGACCAGAAAAATTCCTCAGGAAGCTGGTGGGAAGGAAGGACATAGAAGAAGCGTTAAGGAAGTTAGACAGATTGACGCAAGAGGAGGCTCGGATGGCTGCCGCACAGATCCTGAACCTCACGCATGGCGTCGATAACAAAGTAACGAGTATCAGAAACGAATTGAAGGACGTGGACGATAAGATGGACGTGGTTATAAAAGGTAGGCGTGGCTTGTTAGCTACTCATTGACCCAATCCTGATTACGCGTATATTGGCTAGAGGGGAAGGACGCAAAGGTGGTTCTCGATGACATGCAATGTTTGTGATGAACCACTTTGCTACTGCTCCAGTGATTTTAACCTGTTCATAGGGAACCAATTGAGAGAGAGCCTTAGAAGATGGGTTACTCCGCCAGATCCATCAACGAACCACAACATCGCATGCGACATTCACCACAGAGGGACAGCAGAGTGGTTCTTTCAAGGCAGTTTATTTTCGGAATGGAAGTTTGCTGGCTCTCTCTTGTGGATCTACGGCAAACGTATGTTATTACCGCCCCTTCCCGATCGACCCCTGATCACCATCTGCGTTCTTAGCCGGCTCGGGCAAGAGCATCCTTTGGTTCGTCGTCCCTCAGCATCAACCCGCGCATCCAAGTGCTTACTTTATCGTCTAGTTCTACGATCATCCAAGACATCGTGAAGCTACGCGAGGCAGGGCTAGCTTTAATGGTGTACTTCTATTTCGACTTCAGGGATCTTGACAAACAACACCGTCGCAACCTCCTCCCCTCTCTCCTCATCCAGCTTTCTGATCAATCTCCTCCTTGTTGCGACATCCTCTCCCGCCTTTATTCTGCACACGGCAATGGTGCGCAAAAGCCAAGCGATAGTGCAATGATTCAATGTCTCAAGGATATGCTCACGATCCCCAATCTACCGCCTGTTTACGTCATCCTTGATTCGCTCGACGAGTGCCCGAACTGGCCCGGAATCCCGTCACCCCGTGAACAGGTCCTTGTACTTGTCAAGGAACTCGTTGACCTTCATCGCCCGCATCTTCATATATGCGTTACGAGTCGACCAGAGTTCGATATTCGAGCGACTCTTACGCCTTTGGCACGTCACCGGGTGTCCCTACACGACGAAAGCGGACAACAGAAAGATACCGCCGACTATGTCAATTCTGTTGTGTATTCTGACTCGGAGACGATGATGAAGAGATGGCGAGATGAAGATAAGAAAATGGTTGTCGAGACGCTGTCCGAAAAGGCCGACGGAATGTAAGGGCATCATCCTAACCTCATGATGCCTACTCATGTCTCCGTTCAGGTTTCGATGGGTGTACTGTCAGCTAGATGCACTCCGACAATGTCTTCCGTCAAGTGTGCGGCGCACGCTAGATGAACTTCCGGAATCGCTGGACGAGACATATGAGCGGATCGTGATGGACATCAAGAAAGGAAACCGGGCGGATGCGCATCGTATGCTACAGTGCCTGACTGTGGCAATTCGACCGCTTTCTGTAGCCGAGCTTGCAGAATTGCTCGCTTTTGACTTCGATGGGGCGAAGGGGGGGATCCCGGAATTGAACTCAAAGTGGCGGTGGGGAGATCACGAACAAGCAGTACTTTCGACCTGTTCAAGTCTAATTACCATCGTTCCCGCTGGCGATTCCCAGGTCGTTCAGTTCTCGCACTTTTCGGTGAAGGAGTTTTTACTGTCGGATCGCCTCGCCACATCGACAAAAGACATCTCTCGGTACCATATTGTCGTCGAAGATGCCAATACGCTGATCGCCAGGGCCTGTCTCGGTTTCCTACTGCGGGATCCTGTTGACGAAATTGGCGCGGCAACTGCCCCTCTAGCTCAATATGCCGCTGAGCACTGGGTGGCCCATGCACAGGTCAAGAATGTGGCCCCGCGCATCAGTGATGGGATGAAATATTTCTTTGAGCCAGAAAAGCCATTCTTTTCCGCGTGGGTCAAGCTGAAAGACGTCGACCACATATGGTCACCTCCCCTCAAAACCGAAATACAACGAGGAGCGGCACCATTATACTATGCCGCATTTTGTGGATTCCACGAGATAGTTGAACACCTTGCTCTCAAATACCCACAGTATGCAAATGCGATGGGTGGTCGTGCGGGGACTGCATTACACTCGGCATCGTATGCAGGCCACGTCGAGGTTGTATGCTCACTGCTCACGTGCGGCGTGGATGTAGATCCTCGGGGCATCTGGGATCGGTCTCCACTGCAACTTGCGTCGTACAATGGGCACCCCAATGTTGTACAATGCTTACTCGGTCATGGAGCAGATGCACATTTTCGAGATGAGGATCACGTAACGGCACTGAGTCTTGCAGCACATGAGAACGACGTCGAAATTGTTCGAGTGCTGCTTGAGCACAATGGGGATGTTAATTCTCAGGACAAGTACGGCCAGAGCCCATTGCACCGGGCGCTTTTGTATAGTAACTCCAAAGGTGATTATCCCCAGATCGTACGACTATTACTGGAACATGGCGCGAATCCGAACGCTCGGGGTTACAAGCGCCGAACCCCATTGCATTTGGTGCCGTCATTGAATCTGGTGTCGTCATTGCAGCTCGAAGTCGCACGCATCCTGTTAGCACATGGCGCGGACGCAGGTGCAGAGGATGAAGAAGGAATGACCCCATTGCAAGTCGCGTTGGCGGGAGGACAAGACGGGATCGCGCAGTTGTTGTCGGAATATTGTTCCAAATGAGTACACATACGGTGTCGTTCATATGTTGACTATGGTCCGCACGAAAGTACGATACAAGACGCTTTCCCCCCCCTGTTCCTTGTTCGATTCTTCTTACGTCTACTGCTCGAAATTGATGCGTTGATGACTCGCGCATGATACCCAACAATGGCCCACGCATGGCGATCACGAGTGACGAGAATTGTGAGCCCATGATGAGCCCTACTCACTATAGGAACTACATCATAGCCTACAGCGCCGCAGGGCAGTGGACGTTCGACCGCCAGCGCGTGCACGAAATGGCGCTTTCCAGACGTGATCCGAGATTTCTCGTCGTGATTTTGTACACGGCAGAAGCAGACTCAGGCTAGATCACTTCGAGTCGAGGATAGGCTTGTTAATGCACTAGTACTCTCTAGCAGCAACATTCATCTCGTCGTTCACATGAAACGCCTCTCGGCTCTGATGTCTTATCACTACACATCAAACCGATTGTTATTACAGTTATGGATGATTCGGAAATGTATTAGATAGCGAATAAAGTGAGCGGTGATGTGCACAAGCGGTATCGGCACAGGGAAAGATGATTGTCAGGGAACGTGCACTCGGGTACAATAGCAGAAAAGACTGATGATTCAATTCCTATGGAAGACATAGGGTTTTATAGCTAAAGGGATAGGAACTGTACAGTAAGAGATTTTATGCTCTGCGGAAGCAACGAATCCGCGGACGGGGATGTGGGAGACGGGCCGAACGCCCGAGTAAGTACGGAATAACGAATCGAGCCAGGAGTGCGTAGGAATCGCGCGGGTTTGCACAACGCCCGCATGGAACAAGCAGATAACAACGAACTGAAGCCATATCTCGCACAGATAACGCAGAGGTATATTCCAACAATTGTACCTGGTACCCTTACACTCTTCTGCTTACGCGTTTATTACCTTATTCACTGACATGGACAGCTGGTGTCCCTCGCTCGTAGGCTCTCACACAAACTCTCACACCACTATCTTGAGGAAGTATTGACGGCCGTGTGAAGAGGTAGAACTTGAAATCGAGACTCACTTAGGTACCGTGAGGAATCTGGGCTGGCTAACCTTTCCGAGGCTTTGGCAAGAGTTCTACTTTGAACGACAACGACGGACCCTTAGGTGATTCTGGTGACGTAAGAGGCTTTTGCGTCAGTCCTTCGAGTTTCCGGGGGTTCTTTTGGCGCTTAGGAGAATCGTTATAGGAAGTCTCCTTTTCCCTTTCCGGAACTCTGATCTCCTTATGTCGTATCTCCATTCATTCGCCACAAATAACATTCAAAGCACGAGTCAAGGCACGAGTTCAAGTTGCAGTCGTGCGTTGCTTCCAGTACTATGGTATGTCCGTCCTACCGCAGCACGACTTCTACTCTCACTCCATCCGTACCCATCCAAGAACGAGGAATTGGCGGTCAAGTCAGAGATGGAATGAATAAATCTTACGCTGCTGACAGTTCTTTGTGGGTCACTTACCTTGGCTTACTTTTGGGAAGAGTTCCCGTGCGAGCGCCGAGAGAGGCGGGCCAGGGCGAAAAAACGCGAGGAAGAAACCTCGGCGCATGTGGCACGGGAGAGAGGGGAAAGAAAACAATTTATTAAGGAGCGAGTAGGCGTGCTAGGGGCCGCGGTAGGGCGGCGGGGTATGAGGTAGTACGAGCGAGTAGGTATGGAAGTCCGTTAGCGGTAGAGACTGGGCGGAAGCACGAAGTGCTTCTCGATCGAAAAATAGCGGGTTTTGTGTCCGAGTCGAGGTCGCGACACCCGAAACTGTTAGGAAGCAAAGACGACGCGGCGAGTGAGACTCGGTACCCCAAAAATTAGGAGGAGTTGGCTGGATGGCTTACCCTGCGTAGTGTGGAGCGAAACGGCGCGGCGGGGAGAGGGCGGCCTGGATGGGCGATCAGCGGACGGGGGGCATGGTGTAGCGGATGAAGGCGTCATGGACGGCGGGGGTGGCTTGGATATAGGGGGCGATGATGATGGCGTGCTTCCGTAGGTATAGGAGGAAGGAGTCCCCCGCCCATCGTCCTTGGGCTTTGACGACGTCGAACGGCACGCCTCGGAGGAGGTACTCAAGCGTGGAGCCGATCCGGATGCCGTGCCCTTGCAGAGGCTCTAGGCCGGCAGCGCGGGCAGCCTTTCCCACCCTCTCGAGGAATTTCGTCTTTGTGAGTGGGTGGTGAGTTTTCTTGACGCGGTAGGCGAATAGGTGGGAGGATTCCGAGGGCTGGTTGATGCGAAGGTGGTTTTGGAGGGCCGCCGAGGGGTCAGACTCGCCTCCTTGGGAGGCCCAGTATACGTCCTCCCCGTCGCGGCTGGCTGCTTTCGTCTTAGGGAGGTGAAGGACGGTGACCTGGAGACCGTTGCGGTCCTGGTCATGAGTTAGGTTCCGGACGGTGACGTGCAGGTTGGGACGGAAGCTCCCGAGGGTGCGCACGGTGAATTTGCCTAGCCTGGCCGACGCGTAGAAGCAGGTCGTGAGGCAGGCGAAAGTGGCCGCGTCTAGGGGGTCCTCGTGGTTTAGCTGTTTCGCGATTTCTGCCATGAAGCCAGGTGTGTATGGCAACCGCTGCTTCCGTTTGGCCGAGCTGGGCGTCAGCTTGTTGGCCGCTCGCAACATCGCGTCGATCTCGTTCTTTTCCAACTCCCAGGGGACTGAGTGCAGAACATGCCATGCCCGGATGCCGTTCAGGTAGTTGGATACCGTTCTTCCTGAGTAGGCAGCCGCCATGTGGGCCACGAAGGCCGATATTAGGCTCTGGCTGGCCGGTGCCCTTTCCGCCTCCGGGATGCTTTGGCTATCGCAAAAATGATGCCAAGTGAGCAGGCCGGAGCCATACGCCTCGCGCGTGTCTTCTTCCCAAGCGTGTATCATCGTGTCCTTCACGCGTTCACGCTCGGCCTCGCTGAGGGGTGTGCTGCCGGGGGTGGGCGCTTGGGTATAGGCTGGGGTCCATAGCCTGAGGCGATCTCTGGCGAGGCAGTGCGGTCGGAGGAGGGAGGGAGCGGGGGTGCGGTTCTGAGGGTATGGCGCCGGCTTCCTGAGCGGGGTGGAGGAGGAGGGGATGGGGAGATGGCATGGCCTTGTATCGAGCGTCTTTCGCCGCTTGGTAGGGATTGGCGCGGGTTTACCCGCGGAAATCACGCGGGTTTTTGTATGGGTCTTGTAGGGCTTGACAGTGCGGTCCAGGGGCACTTTTTTTTGTGCAATTTGGTGGAGAAATGGCTCAGCTATAGCCTCAACAAGTTTGGAGCCCATAGCACTGAAATTGATGTCACAGTGTGACAAAAAGCGACCACGGGTAGGCAAAAACCCGTGACATGATGAGGTCACGGGTTTTTTTCCGACCCGTGGTCATTTGTGACATTGCTGTGACATCAGTTTTGGTGCTATGGGCTCCAAACTGTCCCTCGGCCTTGCGTCGGGTGATGGCTGGGGGTCCCTCGCCGGGGTCAGGCGCTTGAGCGCGGCGTGCTTCAGCAGCTCGGGGGGGTCAGATGTCAACGAGGAAAGGACGGACCTCCTCAGGGATGACGACGCGTCCCAGGAGGAGGTTGGCGGGAGGGTATTGGCCTCTGGAAGGGGCGTCGGCGGGGTTCCGCGCGCTTGGAACGTATTTCGTGTATATCGTTCGATTGCGGTCCTCCGATAGCTGGAGAATGCGTTGGAAGACGCGGTTGGTGGGCCTGTTGGCGCTGGACTTCTTCCACCAGCCTTCGACGACCCCTCTATTGTCGCCGTAGGCCAGGATGTGTTCGCCCTCGCGAGACAACTCATATAGGCTGAGGACAAGAAGCTCGAAGCCGATGGCTTCGGCCCATTGGATGTCCCTCCCCTGTGCTTTCCAGCCATGGACGAGGCGCCATGCTCGCCAGCGCGGGCCGATGGTGATCGCGACGCCGAAGCCGGAGCTGGCGTCCGAGTAGGCGTTATAGTTGGTGAGGGGTCGGGGGGCTGGGATGGGCTTGGCAATCTCGGGCTGGCTGAGCTGCCGCTTCCACCATTCGAGATCGCTTTGGGTGTTCCGGGGTGGGGTGCGCGGCACGAAAGGACTATCGTGGAAGGCGCCGAGTAAGGCCTCCAAGCCGGTGAGGTGAGCGCGTCCTGCAGGGAGGACCAGCGAAGTGTGGAGGAGTTTCCCGTACAGCTTCTGGGTTTCCAGGAGGTTGTGGGTGCGTTTCTTCTCCCACTCGAGAATGGCTGCCCGATATCTGGTCTTTTTCTCCTCCAATAAACGGACTGTGCCCGCGCGCAGGTTCCAACTAAAGCCAAGATATGGGACCTCGTTCCCGAATGGAATGGATTTGGATGGTTCCCAGCGGATTCCGAGACGCGTGGATATGGCGTCGATGTCTGCGTCGGCGTAGGCGAAGACTGCGTCTTCTGGGGATCTGGGGAGGGCATCTGCCAGGTCCTGCAGATCCGCGCTGCAATCCTCGTCGAACTCTTCCGAGGCACCGCAGGGGAGGTCCTTTCCACCAAACCAGATGCGGCCGCCGCTCTGCCTGCGCCCACCATGAGAGCGGATTTCGCTGCTCCAGCCGGCTCGGCATGCGTTGTACTCAGGAAGGTGCTGACGGGGCACCCTGAAAAATATGTGATCGTCGACCCATTTCGCGAGGGGGCCGATGCCGCTGCCTCGGAAGATATCCGCCCCGGCATCCGCAACCATGCCGTATACGCCCCCGGCCGAAGTGAGGCCGAAGTTGTTACACACGTTGACCGCGTAGCTGTCCTTCGCCTGTAAACGAATGACCAGGCCCGGCCATTGGGAAGGGGTGACCGGGACGGTCCTGTAGGCTTCCGCGACATCACGTACGGAGGCCTGTGAGCCCGGGGGGAGGCGAGAGATGATGAGGGCAACGGTGGTGAAAGATCCCCAGGTGCATGGGAATTCCTCGCTGCTGATTTGCGAATTGACGGAGACAATGCCGGGCAGGGGGTTGTGCGGGTGTGAGAAGTCATGCACCGCGCGGTATTTTCCGGGTTTGGAGGTTTTGGGGACGAGCGAGAGAGGGGAGGTCTGGAAGGGCCCGAGTTCGGCCTCCAACTGCTCTCGCGTGAAGGGGCCGATGTAACGGCCAGCCGCAAATTCGTGTTCCACAATGTCATTATATACATTCGGCAGGTGTTTGATGGAATGATGATTAGGAGGGGTGTACGTAGAGCGTATAATCGGGATACCAAGGTGGAAGCCATGTGCCAGCCCTCGAGCGAGAGAGGGGTATCTGGGGAGTAGGCCCAGGCGCTCGAGTTCTGCGGCCCAGGCGTGGTGAGAGTACGGGGAGAGGGGCTCAAGCCTTCTCCGCTCGAGGGCAAGCTTGGGCCCCATGCCCAGACTTTCCGCACCCAGAGCATCTGTGCCGGTCGGGGTGGCTCGCAGAGGCGCATCCCCTTGGGATTTGCCAGTCGAAGCAGAGGGGGAGACCGTCGGCAGCGACGAGCCTTCCCTCGTTCTTCCTGGCGGCGCCTGGGGTTCCGTCCCATAGCTTGGGCCCTTCGCACCTGGCGAATGCGTGTTCGTGGCGGCCAAGGCAGATTGCGCAGACCCCGCCGCGTGGGGCTGCGCCGGCCTGAAAAAAACTCTGGCTTGTCTCGTCTGCTACGCCCGGATGCACCACGGGATCGCTTCTCAGCTCGGTCGGGCGGGGAGCCTTGCGGCGACCTAGAGCGGCGGCGTTTTCTCGATGACTCTGAACGGCGGGGGGACGGGGACCGGGATGGCCTGCGCGCTCCATGGTCTCGCTCGCGGCGACGTCTAGAGGAGACGCGCTTGTCCGGGGATACTATGGCATCCTGCACCGACCTGCGGAGCTGAAAAGGCGGTGCGGGGGTGGGTTCGAAGGAGCGCGGCACGGCGTGGTGAAAAGCGGGGGAAAGGAATGAACACGGCAGGGGACGGCAGAGGAGGTGTTATGGCAAGCAGGCGGGTAGCGGCGTAGCATGGCAGAACGGCAAATGGCGGGTGGCAAAAGGCAAGGCAGGCGTAAGAGGGAAAGGCGTTGAGATTTGGGGGGGGGGGGGGGGGAGTTCGGGGAGGAAAGGAGAATTGAGGAAAAAGGGGGGGGGGGTGCGGTTAGCGTGTGTAATGAAAGAGAGATGGGGGCAGTGGTTCGTACCTGGTCGAATTCCTCTCTCTGGACCTTTCGAATCTATCTCCTCTGCGAAGGAGCGGAGGAGGGGTTCTCCCAATATGTTCGATGTTGAAACCCTCATCACGTTTGAGGGCCTCAAACCACTCAGCGTCGGACTGCGGCTCTGATAGAGCAGCAGGGTACGCTTGCTGTTCAACTGCTGGACCCTCAGGGTGGAGTTCCAGGGCGATGAAGAAGGCCGCGAGAGCCTGCGCATGAGTGGCCGACCAAGTGGCCAACTTGGCCATGAGGCGTAGCATCGTGTTTTTGGCCTGCAGCATCTCTTCCCAGCTGAGGTCTTCGTCATTCCTGATGTTCTTTGATGATCTGACGGCAGCTAGGGGGCAGGACAGTAATGGTGTCTTCAAGCTGGGCAAAGGCGAGGGTGTCGTGATTGATGGATCCTGCCGGTGTCAGGCGCTGGCCTCTTTGCAGCCTTTGGTGGTGAAAAAATCAAGTTCAATGTATTCGAGATTGTTGAGCTTGTTCACAGCATAGGGGGCCGGTCTGGGCTCAATGGAGTCGCCGATGACACGATCTGGGTCAAAGGAGTTTAGTTTTGGTTTTTTCCTCTCAACTTCCTTCCGTTGCTCTTCGGCCTCCTTCAGGCGTTGCGCCAGTTGGGCGTCGACTTCTTCCTGTGCTAACCTGTCTAGTTCATCCTTCTCCGCTTGGTCTTGCTCGGCCTGGACATTCCAGGCTGCAATCTTAGCGGCGTTCTCGCGAGCCCAAGTGTCTTTCAACCTCTGGGTGGCCTCGTCCTGGGTCAGGGGAGGGGGCCCTTGGTGGGCGTCGATCATTGATTGTACCAAGAAATTCCAATCTGCACTCTCGAAGCTTGGGCAGACTGCTTGGGTTGGGTCATCTAGGATACGCGGCATGTTGGTTGGAGTGATCGCAATAAGAGAAAAAACTTGGGGAGGTGGTAGTGGTTGAAAAGGTGATAAGTGGATTACTTGGAGTGTAATTAACTACGAAAACAAAAGAGATAACGGTTCTTTGAACCGGTTGGGAAAGGATGGGCAGGTGGCGGCACGGAAGAAAGAGCTGAAGCGCTGAAGAGACACGTGCCGCCTTGTGCGCTCGCACAGAGACTCTGCTCTAAGGCTTCGCTCGTTCCTCGCTTCGCCTCAGACCCGCTAACACACTTTGTCCTTCCTGCCCAAATCTACTAACACGGACCCAAATCTGGTGACTTGGGACGTCCCAATGACCCCCGCTAATCCCTCATTCTGGTACAAGTGGTGGCTCATAATGGTTTGTACCGCCATCACACTCAACGTGTATGTTTACCCCGGTAATCAATCAGGCCTTAATCAGGTCCCAGCCCCTAGCATCTTCGTTGATGGAATTGTCTCCAAATAGTACATTCGCCTCATCTGCGACTTCCACATATATCCGTCATCGCACACGACGTCGGGAGGGAAGCAGGTTACCTCATACCTTCCCTCAATGTCGCTGGCTTCGTCCTCGGACCACATTCGGGGGGCTCAGAGCCCACCGGCCGGAGCCTAGTCTTCGTCTGCACATCTGCCGTCTGCGCAATCACCTATACTGGCCAAGCGCGAGCGAACAATATGGTCATTTTTGCTCACCAACGGCGCCGGGATCATTGCAGACATATGGGATCCGGTAAATCGGGCCATAGAAACGAGTGTCTACCGCCATCATTTTTGACTTCGTGCTTGGTCCTATCGTCAGTAGCTTGTGAGTCGTATTTTTATCTTCTTTTATGGCCCGAAGCTCTGAAACCCAATGGCCCTGACGCAAGTTTTTTGCTTGAGGCTGGAGCGCATCGGAACAGAGCTACTCGGTGGACACCTACCAGACTTACTCCGCGTCGGCGATTGCGGGCCAGACGATCGTCCGCTCGTTGACGGGCGCAGTTATCCCGCTGTTCACCACGTAGATGTTCGTCAACGTGGGCATCAACTGGGCGTCCACTCTCCTCGGGGCTATCGCGGTGCTCCTCGTGCCACCATTCTTGTTCTACAAGCACGGCTCGCACATTCGCACGAGGAGCTCGTTGACGCCGTGCACTGATCTCGAAGTCGTCAAGTTCCTCGAGGAAGAAAAGGAGGGTGCGGTAATGCGCGGTGTGCAGCAGATGGCATAGTACTTGAATTGCGGTGTCTTTGTATTTCTCGTTGCGTCGCTAGTCCATGACGCGACATGGGCACCCTGTGCATGCACTAAGGAGGGAGTGGATGTACTGTAGTAGCAGGGTGTGGTGGGCCGTATCGCGGATCGCTCTGGATTCCCAGACTGGTGTCTGCGGCAGGTGTTTCCCATCTTTTACACAGGCTACTGCAACGGCCCTGTGTCCTGAGACACCTCATTGACGCACGAATAAATTCCTCTTGCTGTACAGCAGTGTGTAAGGACGCCGCGAATACGTCTGATCATAAAATGGGTGACCTGAATTACTGTCCTAAAGGAAAAGAGGCGGGGGTATGGTAAATGGGGTGGATAGAGTTCCACGCCGTGCCGAAGAGGGCATGTGAGATGCGGGGTTAGACGAATCGTGGGCAGTGGAGTGGAGAAGGATGTGCTCCGACGATCTGATGGGGCAAGGGCAGCTGATGTTTTCGGCAATCGTTTTTATTTCCACACACTGTTCTCGAACAAACAGGTCGGTCGCTGATTCAAGCACGACGTGTTGGGTACCACGTTACTAGCAAAAGTCTCGAAAATCGAGACTTTGAATAATAGATGCTGTCACCTCTTGTGCATGTGGATCCCTTGCGCGATCCCATGATAATCAGCATTGGCAAATATCAGTTCCGAGTCCAGAACACCGACTGGCTCACCTGAGCACGGACGCGTCCGCGGAGTTCGCCAACGACATTGGGCGGAGCACGAACTGGGCCGTAATAGGATCGCCATCTGGTTCGGGATGCTTACCTCACTGGCACACTGAGATCCAAACTATCATCAAGTTCGGGGGTGTCCGAAAAACCCAACGATTAGCTGTCTTGTATCTCGTACCCGCCGCTCTAGAGGAGGAGTGCAGGGAGGGAGCGGTCAGGGATACGGGGGAAGCCAGGGAATAGTTTTTATGCCGATGATGCCCCCCCTTATGCACACGTGCCTCAACACGCGCTATCAACACGGCTGGATCCCAAGCTGGATCCACTACTCAACGATGTCCTTTCTGGATGATGACCTGACTATTCGAACTTCGTGGCTTGCTCCACCGCGAATTCTGGCTTCTGAAGTTCTGGACTCTGATGCACTAATCAAGCTATCGAAAGACATTTCTTGGACAATAATAGGCACTACTACTCCGAGTTCTGCGCTGACTTTACTGCGAACCACTGCGAACCGGAAATAACTACGTCTAATGGGGTTTTTTGAGCCCGGAGTTGTAACGAATCATCAGCGACTTGTCAACATGCCGCCGCGGTTCCGGACGATACAATTATATAGGCTTCATGGGGGTTTCGTTTGTTCATCCCCAAACACCTTAGCATGCTTTCTCTCTTCGAGGTTTCCGCCTATGCCCTTGTAGCCCTCGCTGGGGCCGCATCGCTTACCCTCCTCAGGCACAGGTTCAGGCAGCGGAGCCTCCTGAAGATTCCCGGGCCGTCTAACCCCTCTCTTTTCTGGGGTGAGCTCCGCAGGTCAGAGAAAACAGGCTGCGCACTGAAAGAATGAGAAGGTCATTGGCACCATATATTCAATCCCTACGCCTACCCGTTCCACGAAGGATTATACAACACGTACGGAAAAGTAGCACGCGTCTATGGCTTTGTTGGGGTACGTCCTGATGACTTTTGACCGCTACGGGGCCCCTCGCTGAGCTCACTCGATGATATAACTGGGGAACAGGATATCCAGCTCGTTGTATCTGATCCTAAGGCATGCAACAACATTTTCGTCAAGGATCAACCCATTTTTGAAATGACCGAGGCTTTCCTCCGGTACGTCTTTCGTTCCGAGTAAGGATGATTGACCCTCATCTTGAAAACGAAAAGCGCGAACATGCAGGCGTCTGGGCCGTCGCTATTTGCTACATCAGGTAGGGAAGTCATTTTCTGAATTTTCCGTGGACATACACATATATTGCCACCAATTGAGGTGCTCAACATCGGATGCAACGAAAATTGCTAAATCCCGCATTCAACATCAAGCACATGCGACATATGACTCCAATCTTTCATAGGATCACAAATCAGGTACTCTCCCAGGTTTGTGTTTTCGAGTCGGAACTAGTGGTCTCAAATATTCTCAGCTTCGTGAGAACCTCTGTTCGATTGTATCGAATGGCCCACAAGAGATCAACGTCGCCGATTGGATGGGAAAGCTTGCCCTCGAACTCATCGGGCAAGCCGGTCTCGGATATTCCTTTGGCATTTTTGAAGGCAGAGACGACGAGTATTGTAGAGCACTCAAGGAATGGATGTCAGTACAAGGAACGCTTGAAGTGACTTTATCATTCTGACACGCTTTTCAGCCCAACTTTCTCCTCTCTTGCGGTGTATCGAAACTTGTTTCCTTACGTCGACAAGATATTCCACCCCAAAGTTCTCAAGTTCCTGGGAAGAACGTTGCCGTGGCCGAAATTGAACCATCTCATGGACATCGCGGAGACCCTGGATTCCATGGCGAGGGGTATTTACGAGGCGAAGAAGAGACTGCTGGAATTAGGTGTTGACGCGACCGTCAAACAGGTTGGAGACGGAAATGATATCATCAGTCTTCTCAGTGCGTACAAGACACCGCGCTTCAGATCAGAAACCTGATGTGACCGTTTATAGTGCAAGCTAGTTCGGCGGGACCCGAGGGCATTCAGCTGAGCGAAGAGGAACTGGTTGCGCAAATGGCGTACGCCCCAGCGCGCGTTGATTTAAACTAGACGGTGTTGATGACTAGATCGTTTCTTTTAGGGTCTTTCTTATAGCGGGAACAGATACGACATCATCCCTTCTCTTCCTTGTACCACCACCACCACCTTTGGCGCTGGTACTAGTTTACCCTCGTAGAAATCGAAATACACCCTGTGGAACACGCTTGGCATCCTCGCGACCCACTCCAGCCTAGAGCTCTATGGAGCATAACGTCCCCGACAACACCCAGCCTCCGGGCACCTCCCACACCAACTCCTACCCACTGTATTCCCCCAGCACTGTACGCACTAGCGGACCTGGGCCCCATCATAGCAGACGACCGCGGTCAAACTGTATACAGGGATGAACAGACACATACCGCCGCCATCTTTCCTCTCAGACACCACACCACCCCCTCCCAACCAGCTTGCGGCTGGGCGATCCCCGCAAGACTCCCGGATGGGCTCCCCCCTCCCCCCTGTCCTCACCCCAAGACTCACAGATGGGCTCTCCAGCCGACAACGGCCCAGAGAGCGAAGAACCCACTGCACCGTACACCACAAACACTCTCGGACTGCTGCTCGCCGCCCTTCCCCCCCAACCGGAGGAAATCAGGGTAAGGGGCAGACCTACTGACACCAAAGAAACACGCACACCTCGTGGCCGCTCTAGAGCCTTCTCCACCTCCTCGAGGTGGTCGGAGGTTCAGGAAGCGAGCGTTTCACCTTCACGCCCCCCCCCTCCCCTCCCACTGAACAGTGATGACAACATACCCGAAGAACACTTCACGGAAGCAGTCCGGACGTTCCAGAGAACGATCATCCGACCACCGGTAGTGCTACCCGACAACACGTTTGAAACCCTTCAAGGCCTCATGCTGGACCCAGACTTCGAGCGATTACGGCAAGAAGCGCTCGAAGAAGTCGCAGAAGAAACAGCAAGAGACCTCTCTGAGCTCGCCATTGGCTATGGCGGCTACATCCTGAAGACCCCCCTCCCAATGCGCAGGGACCACGACTTCCCACTCGACACCGTGGACTTCCATAGGTGCGTCTCCGTCACCATCCTCGCCCTAGATGCAGGCTCCACCCGACACGAGGGCGAACTCGCCTTCGCTGGCCTCCCGCCCCAATCATGGACGCGGCTGGCCATGGCAACAATGAGCGCCATCATCAGAGGTACGATACGTTCCCCCGCCTACATGAGAAACGGCACGGCCTCCCTCAACGGCACGCCGGACTCCTTCCCCATGGGCCCCATCGTCGACCGCCCTCTGACGGAGGGCGGCGCTCTGTTGGCCATGGCACAGCAGATTGCGACGCTGTTTGACAACTATAAGAATAACCCGGACAAGAGCTACCCGGACTACGCTAAGCGTCTGGATGATCTCATTTTCTTCCTGGCCAAACGCGCCGACCAGGTCGGTAGGCGCAGTAAATACCACACGGTCCTCAACCTCATCACTGACCCCGTGTTGGAGGAGGACGCTCCCCTGGCCAAAGACCAAGCGAAAGCGCAGACTAGGGCTAAGCTTCTGACGGAAGCAGAGGCCGAGATGAGAAACTGACCCGGAGCGGATGAAAGCCCTCGCTGAGGAAGTCCACGCCTCCGTTTTTCAGGAGCTGAACAAAGAGGCACTGGAAAATCTTGACGAGTGGGGAGAGGCGTACAGAACCGAGTTCGGGAAGGCAATGGTGGACGAAGTTCACCGGCTCAACCCGGGGCTCGTCGCCCCACCCCCCCCCGCAAGCCAACTAACCCGCTCACAAGTGGTCCGAGACGCTGAACCAGCCATCCGTGCTGAGGTTCAACGCCGAGCCAACCAGGAACTCAAACGCATCCACGAATCAATCATCGACGGACTTACCAATGACGAGTCATCATGGGTCGGCCCGGCATACCGGGAAAAGCTCAAGAACGACGCCATCGCCAAGCACAAAATGGAAGCCGAGCAAGAACTCGCTAACTTCAAGGCTGAACTTGACAGCAACCTCCACGACGAGAAGACTGAGCATCGCCTACGACGCAAGGACGAGTTCGACCGATGGGTAGAATCCGACAACCAAGCCATCGCCACCATCAAGGCATCCCGCCAAGAAGATGCGTCCAACCAGATCAACGCCATCACCGACCAACTCAACAAGGAAGGTCGCGAAGCCATCCAAGCCCACAAGACCCAGCTACACGACAACCTCAAAATGTGGAAACGCAAATACAACAACTCTAGAGAGATTAACGTCCTCCGAGGTATGGCTCAGAAGCTAGGGTTCACTGCTAACCCCCCTAGACCCCACGAAACCGATGATCGTCATCCCCACGGTGGAGGAACTCAAAGTCGGACAGACCGTCATAGCGGAGACCTTCGCTCCCTCTGTCGAGTCTTGCCCGCCCTCCCCCGCCTTTCCCAGCTCGGAGCTGGAATATGCCACCCCAGCACCAATCACCCCCCCCCGGGGCAAGGACACCCCCCCGGACCCGAACGTCACACCGACACCGGTCCGCACCAAACGGCGCAAAGAGGACGACTTCCCCTCACCGCTGCCGGCCCACTTCACACTCGCTCCGTCCTCCCCTACCGCGATGGACGAATGCACCACTGAGGACATAGTCACCGCCCTAGACAACAGGGCAGATCTCCTCACTCACACCAATCCAGGCTCAGAGGCGTCTGTGCACGCGTCCCCACGCACTGCCGGACCCTCGACACGAGCCGCGCTGACCACTCTCCCAGAACGTGACCACGACGTTCCACCGCGGGCAGACCCTCTCGTCGCGCAGACTGAGGGCCCAGCCACGGCTCCTGTCCTAGTGTCTTTGCCGTACACGCCAAGCAAAGTCGCGACCGCCCTTCCCCCACTCGGCGGGGACATGGATGACTGGTCGCACAATGCTACGGCTGCTGCAAATCACCATTGCTCGCCTCGATGGCATGCAAGAGTCGTTCCTGAGGCGCCTGGACCAGCAGGACCAGCGCATCACGACCCTCTTCGCCCCCGGGGCACCCAACCAGCCAACTTCTAAGGGAGGGAAAGCGGCTAAAGGAAAGGGGGCGGTGGCAGCCCCCCCTCTCCCCAATACCGCGAGTACCGTCAAGGCACCCGCAACGGACGAGACCCTGAGCCACGTGGCCCGGGTTGATGACCCTGCGGCGGCCGACCCGATCGAAGAAATCCACACGGAAGGAGCGAAACCTCCAGCCAACGACACCACCGTCATCCGCGAAACGTTCCAGCCTCCACCCGAGAAGACCCGTTATCTCACCACCGACGCAAAGGGCAAACCCACACCTGAGGCCATCATGCCCAACTCGTGGGCGAAGGTGGTCACCCAGAAAGGCGCCGCACAGCAAACCAACAATGCGGCACAAGCGCGCGCAGTCAACCAGGGCACGGGTCGCTCCCCAGGGGGCAGATCTCGTCCCGAAACGGCCTCTCGCCGGGCCCAATCTGGCAACACTGAGGCCACGGTCATTCACTATCACGGTGTCGATGACGGTGCCACCGAGACACTCATCCGTAAAATGGCCCCCTCACACATCGTCGCTGAGACGCGGAGCGAAGTGGAACGACTCACTGGAGGGAAGCTGACCCTCTTGAGCGGCCGCTGGTCCGTCAACAAGGACTCACGGGTCCACAACTTCGTCTACACCTTCAAAGATCGGATCCCCTTCGAAACAATCTACCCACTAAGGGACGTCCTCGTCAAACCGCTCATGACAGGACACCTCATCCTGAACGACGGATGGACCCACGCACAACTCAGAGATGTCACAACCTCCTTCTCGGACAGCGTCGTCTTCACAGGCACACAAATCGAGGAAGAACTACGCCGTAACGCGGCCCTCGAAAACGCAATTTTCTGCTTCGCCCCGCACTGGCAAGGGAGCCTCGACAGGGTCTCCCACAACCCACGAGGCACAATCAAGATCGCATATGTCGACGAGAAGGGCGCCATCACCTCCCAGATCCAACAAGATGGGATTTACATGTTCAACGAGAAAGCGCGCTTCGTCCTCACGGGAGACAAGCCCACTATTGTCCTGTGTGGCCGCTGCCACCGTATCGGTCACGCGACAGACCTCTACAGCCTGCCCCCTACCGACGAACGCCTTCCGCTGTTTCATCTGCGGGGACTCTCACCACTCTGAGACCACACCTTCACGATCCAAGGTGGGCTCGTAGTCCCTACTACACATTTGTCGTATCAATTGTAGCGTTGCTAGTCTCGCCAGCGAAATCGTCCATCGTCATCATTAATTAATGACATCAGAGAATCTGCAGGCAGACAAGAAGGTGAATAGGGTTCGCACAAGCTGAATGAGATACAGTAACTACAGTCATTTTATACCTGAGAATCCTATTTTAGTGCACTCAGACTGGCAGGAGTCGGATGAGTCAAATCTGAAACGAATAAGAACGACTTTTCCCAAAGAAAGTGATAATGAAACGATCTCTTGATGTGACAACGCCACTTCTGCCCGCACCAACATGACAAATCAGCAAAGCCTGTTCCTTGCTTGCGGGCAACTAACGCCGCCCCTTCCAACTGAAGAAGGGTTGCCCCCTCCTCTTGCTCCACGACCCACCACTCTCGCCACACCCTCTGCCAAGGGCAAAGGCACCTCCCAGCGCGCACCCGGTCGACGACCTCATCCCGTCCCAGCGGGAAGAGGCACGACGACAGCTGGCAGGCCGGGAGGACACTGGATTCACCGAGGTAACGCGTAAGAAGGGCAAAGAGCGAGGCAACAGCAGCCCGCAAGGCTGCCAAGGCCCTCGTCCCTGTTCCGGGATGTGTCCCCCACCTGCCCCCTCTCTCAGAGGGAACCCACGCCGGGCTCCTCCACAGGCAGACAAACCTCGAAGGTACCAGCCCGCCCCGCCTATACGGGCAAGTCCTTCCCACCCCCACCCACGTGGAAAGAAGCCCCAGTCATCACATGGCGACACGTCGCGACAAAAACGGAAGTTGCAACCGCGGTCCGCAACCTTTGCGGACATGAACCCACACCAGAAGACCTTCTTCTCCTCCACGTCGAGTGGGATGGCCACCCTAACGATGAAGAAGCCACGGCCCTCTGGACCATTTACTTCCATTACGCGGTCAAGTACGGCCTCCCCCTCACCACCTCCTCGACACGACACCTTTTGACCAAAGGCCTCGGCCCTGCGGAAGCCAAGAAGAGGATAGAGCAGTTTGAAACGGACTGGGGCGCCGTCTCCCCTCGCCGATACCTCATCTCCACTATCTCCCGTGAACAATACTTCATGCAACCCGGGGAAGTGGAGGAAACCGAAGTCAGTCGAGACGACGCAGCCAAGAACCACGAACTAGCCAAAATAGTCCTCGACACCACCATCCAGTTCAAACAACTGCAGCTCGGCTCCAAGGCTCCCGCCTTCTCTAACTACGTCATCGAAGGCCTACTGAACACCCACTCAGCCAATGGCACATACTCTTTCTTCACCCTCTCCAACGGCGAACACGTCTGGGAAACACTCGTAGAAGCGCAAGCAATCGTAAACCAACCAGCAGCCCTCTATGCATAGTACAACCATACTATCAGTCAACATGCGCCGACGCAACGAGTCGATGCATGCGCTACTCGAACTCAACGATACTGACGATATTATGTGCGTGCAGGAGCCGTGGTTCGACACCATCGGAACCGCGCGCAAAGACAACAAGAGGGAAGGCGTGGACGTGCTCGGTGGGGCGAAACACCAGAGCTGGTCCATGTTCTACCCATATTACACATCGGAGAAACGGGCTAAGGTAATGATCTACTCTCGTAAATACAGCCGACTTGCCTCCAAACGACGACTACATCCTGTACACATTGTACCGCGCCTTGACCTAGTACAACACCCCTCCCTCATGATCGTGGACGCTCGCTTACATACACATACACTACGCATAATTAACTTCTACAACGACGTCGCTGACCCTTCTGCAATCCGCTCTTTACTCACCCTTGACCTAGACCCCACGGTCCTGACAGGTTCTCGTCAGGTGACTTCAACCTCCACTCCCCGCGATGGTCACCGAGGGGCTGGTCCCCCTCACCTCGAGTTGCTGAGTTTGAGTCCTGGACGATGATCCAGACTTTCGAGCTCGCCTCGACACCCGGTGTCACCACGCGGAGGGGAGCAGGTAACGACCGCGAGAGCGTGCTGGACTTAGTCTGGCACAACCTCGCCGCGGCCGCAACCTCCTCCCTCCAGCCACCAATGGTGGACTGGGACGCCTCCCTTGGGTCGGACCACGCAGGAGTTCGCTCGACCTGGGAAATCGAGGGAACCCACAGAGGACCCAAACAACGACGCACCACAGCCTTCAGAGTCGATTTTGATGACGACGACGCTGAGAAAGCTTGGCGTGAGGACATCGCATCCACACTTCCCCCCGTAACCAATCTCACCTCACCTGACGCCATTGACGCCTTCGCAGAGGCAGTGCAGCACACCATTTCCAACGCCTGCCACGCCCACATGGAGCTCAAAGGCACGACCAAAGCCCGGGGACACCAGTGGTGGGTGAGTCTTGTACGAAGGCCGCTGATGCACTCAGGACGCACACCAACGGAGACAGCCCTGAACGCCGAGAAGCACGAACAGCCCTCAAACGAGTGACACGCAAAGCCAAACGCGCACATTACGACAAGCTCATCCAATTTGGCAACATATGGGATGTTGCGTCATGGAGACATGGACGACAACTGTCGGGCATCCCGGCCCTTCGGCGCCCGGACGGGACGGTCATGACCGAGCAAATCGACATCTCACACGCGCTTGCAGGAAAGTTCTTCGTAGAAAAGGACGCCCTCGGTGACATCGCAGCGCGTCAACCCGATGACCCCCCTAGCCTCCCCGCCCGCCCGCTCGCCCCGGTAATCCGAAAGGAGGTTGACCCCCTCCTTTTCGATGCGAGCTCAAAATCCGCTCCCGGGGAGTCAGGTACGACCTGGCTGATCCTCAAAAAGGCCTGGGCAGCCGCAGCGGACCACCTAGTACACCTTTACAACGCCTGCTTAACGTGCGGACACCACCCGGCTGTCTGGAGACACGCCATCGTGGTCGTTATCCCGAAACCAGGAAAAGACGACTACCTAGCACCGAAAGCATACCGGCCGATCTCCCTCATCGAGTGCATCAGCAAGCTACTGGAAAAGGTAGTCGCGAAACGCCTCCTTTACGACGCCGATCGCCACAACCTCCTCCCGACCACACAATTCGGCACTCGGGCCTTTTCGTCCACCCTGGATGCAGGGCTCGCATTGACCCACGATATCCAGTGCGCCTTCCGCCTCAAACGCCGATGCGCAGCCCTTCTGTTCGACATCAAAGGGTTCTTCGATCATGTACACCGGGAACGCATGGTCCACACCCTGCGAATCCTCGGCTACCCCGAGTCGATTGCGGTCTGGACCAACACCTTCCTGACGGACCGGAAAGTCACCCTGTCCTTCAACGGGACCTTGGCACCAACAAGGGAGCAACCGGTCGGCACGCCACAGGGCTCCCCCGTCTCTCCAATCCTTTCTGCCCTCTACACATCCACACTTCTGAAGCTTCCCCCACCGCACGTTAACTCCACACTCGGGATGTATGTGGACGACGGGATTATCTTTGCACACGGCCAATCCTGGCCAGAGGTAGACGACATCCTTCGGGAACGCTACAGACAATGTGAGGACTGGCTCCGTCGATCTAACCTATCTTGCGAACCCGACAAGACCGAACTTATCTACTTCACCCCCCCCTACACACGAAAGAAATCACCGCAACCCCCCCTGTCTTTACTTCTACCTGACCCGTCCACACACACATACTATCACGTCCCCTCTATGATAACCATACGCTACCTCGGATTTTTTATTAACCAACGCCTAGACTGGGGGCCGCACGTGACCACGATGTGCAATCGAGCACGCGCCTCCCTGAAGGCCCTACAGCTGCTCGGCAACTCCCAGAGGGGCATATCCACGGCAAACTGGCGGCTACTGTTTAATGCAGTATGCATGCCGGTCTTGTCCTACGGATGTCAACTCTGGATGACCTCAAGAAAGAAGATCGGACTCCTGAAAAAAGTCCAGCTGGTAATCAACGAGGGGGTCCGCGTTAGTGATTTGCCGGCCCGGCTCGGCCTGATAGCCGTGGCTTTGGCCCGTCTTTCCATGGCCCAGGCTTTTTAAAAGTCAAGCCAAGGCCAACCCCCTGGCTTTCAACGGCTTAGGCTGGCCTCGGCTTTAGAGCCGGGGCTTCATAGATTCAGATAGTATCTACAAGACATTTCTAAACAGTACTAAAGTACTACTACGCGTGCCTCATCCTCATCTTCGAGGCCTTCTACCAATTCATCCCAAGACCAGCCCTCCCCAGTGTGGACAACGTCACTTGAGGTTGCTTCATGGTTGACTGGGTCTTGATCTACCAAGTCAAGGTACTCTTCCTCTTGTGCAGCGCTGATGACCTCACGAAATATCAAGTCTTGATGGATAAAGCTTTTGAGGCACTGCAGCGCCTCGACAATGTCGCCTTGAAGGCGATTCCGACGCTTACTGATCGTGATACCTGCAGCTGAGAAGGCACTCTCGCTTGACACTGAAGATGCCATAATGGCAAGGTGGTCACGCGCAAGAGAGCGCCAGGTCGGATAACGTTGACCATGGATCTATAGAATGAGGTGCACCGTATCCGAGTCAGTAAGTGATGAGTTTGGATAGCAACAAAGACGACGACTTACCCCCCACCAGCGGACAATTCCCATGCCTTCGGGAACTACTTCATGTGTCTTGAAGTATGTGTCCCACTCGTCCAGCCACGGCCTACTGGGGTCAATCAAATTGTTACCGTCCTCATCACTGCTGCTGTCGGTGTCGTCAATGTTCAAGCGGCTGGCCTTGTGGCGCGAAGCACTCTTGCGGATGCGGGTGGACATAGGCTCCATATGCTTGTGGAGGTCATTATACCGCTGCGTGAACTATCTCGTGTGTCAGTAATGGCCCGAAAGAAACCCAGAACTAAGAATACATACACATGCACGCACAGTATCTTCCACCTCTGACACAAGGTCCGGGCTCCACTGCTTCTTGAAGTGATTCATTTTCGAAGTCGGATTGAGCACTACAACAGTGAAGCGTTAGCAAATATTGAAGAGAGGAATGTTAGTCTTACCCATGGCAATGATATGTGCATCTGACGTGCCAGAACGTTGATAGTATTCATCAAGCTTGGCCATACCGGCAGCGAGCGCCGGCGCGAACTTCTCGTAACGATCTTTGTTTGAGGCTTTCTCCCACTCGGCGTACAACTCCTCCAAGGCTGGCAGAGCGTTGTGGAGGGTTGGTCTTGAGGATGCAGAGAATGCGTGTTGTGCATTGTCCGCGTGCTAAAGGAGTAACTTTAGAGTGGTACATTGACAAGCAACACATATTTGACGCACCTGTAGAATGTTACTGAAGAGGCGCACTCGCTTCCACTCGTCCTCATCTAAGATGAGATCACCGAGCTTGCGCCGAGTCTCACCGACTTTTTCGCTGAGCCTGAGCTCACAAACGAAATCGTCGACTGCCTGCAGGTTAAGGTATAAATATTGTAGGACACAGTAAGAAAAGCACTTACATAGCGCCGCGACTCAGCGCGAGTGAGCATGATATATGTTGAGGACCAGCGAACTTTCATGTCGAGCAACAGCTGGCAAGGGAGTATACTATTGCGCTCTTGAACCATCTTGAAGAGTTGTTTTCGTTGCGAAGAAGAGCGCGCCTGTGTCCCACATATCAGAAATGAAGGACGAAGGGTTAAACCCACCCGAAAAAGAGACAAACCTTGACACAGATGGCTCGAATGATGCCGATCTCATCACGTTCGCCTGTGCTTGCACCGACTTTGTCAGGGATGGTGACGTCTTCAGGATCCCCAGAATAGTACTTGGACTTGCTGCGCGTAGATATGACTGCTTGAGCGGCCAAGTTAATAATGTGTGCCAGACATCTGTATGAATAAGCGGGTTTGGTATGAGCATCGAAACATCATCAAGGACGAGAGACATACCTAATTTGACGACACTGAACATCAAACGTGTGTCCAGTCTTGAGGTCATAACAACGCGCAAATTCTTGAAGCATCGTCGTGTTGTTCTTCGCGTTGTCACATGTAACGTGCCCAATCTGCAGCCAGACAACTGGTCAGGACTTGGAAGACGCAGTCGTAACTATCACATACCTTATGTACGATACCAAGGCGGTCACACACCTTGTATAGCGCCTGCCCAAGCCTGGTACCATTGTGAGCCGTGTTGAGTTGAGTGAACCCGAGCAATGAATGCTCCTGGGTCCACTCCCCGATGGTGCTTTCCTCGATCCAATGCCCGGTGACCGCGAAGTACCCATCCGCATTGCTGGCCTGCCACGCGTCACATGTTAGGCTTATTTCACCGCTCACAACGGGGCTCTGTCGAGTTATAGTAGCATGGAAAGAAAGGAGAAAAAAGGAACTTACATTAAGCCGATCCTTCAAGACAAGCATCTGTTGCTTGAACGTTTTGATGATGTGCCCACGTGTTTGCTTCAACGAAGGCAACTTGACGTCACGATTTGCACGCGAGGCAACGTCAATCATCCTCTTGAAGGATGGTCTGCTGAAGACTTGAAGCGGCTGGAAATGCGCCAATGAATTAGTCCAATATACATATGAATGAAACGAAGAAATACTTACAAGGTCAGCATCGACAAGCCATTCGATTGCGGCTGCTGTGAATGCCTTCTCGCTATACACGATTGGCCTATCGTCTTCAGTTTGGGGCTTGAAATGGTCGGTAACCATTGACTGGAGCGTTTTAACACTCTTGTCGACGGCGGCCAGTCTGCGTTCCTTCGCATCGTCGGGTAGCATTGATTCAAATTTGCTCTGCTCGCACCACTTTCTGTAGTATTTCTAGAAAGAATTATATCAATGGAAAGAAAAGACCGGAAGACAAAGACTCACCCAATGCAAAGATGCCGCATGACGCCGAAGAGTTGTGTGTTCGCCCGTCAAAATCTTGTCCTTCTTTGGACATCCACGCCCTTCCCTATGGAATGTGAATGTCATGAGTTACGGATGGACCACATAAAAGAAAAGGAAGTTACTCACGTGCAGAGATTACAGCTCATTCGTATCTTGGTCTGACCCGGTGGCGTAGGGACAGTGGTAAAGAAGTTCTTGATGTCTGCCGTGGGATCAGTTTTGTTGAGAGGTTCTTCGCGCAGGTCCGAGACATCGTCGATGTCCATAACGTGGACGTCGGTGTGCATCCCTGAGTCATCCAGACCATCTGAGGGCCTGATCGTCTTGGCTTTCTTCGAGGTCGGCGCACCGTCATCGATATCGTCCGTCGATGGTGAGGGTGTTGACTCTCTTGCATGGCCCACATTGTGAGCAGATCGCTTACCGGTTTTCCGAGCTGCGGCCAAGCCAGCCGGTGTATGCGACGGTGCAAGGGCCTTGACCGCTTGGCCGTGTGAGGGCAAAGGCGAAGCGGTGGGTGTAACCGAAGGCGTTGACGCAGCTGTGATGGGCCCCCCTGACTCTTGAGTAACCAAAGAACGAGCAGACGCAACTGCACGGCGATGCGAGCTGAGCTCCAGCTCACCCGCATTTTCCGCAGTCAACTTTGCCGTGGGGTGAATGGTGCGAGAGGGTCGAGTCATGATGCGGAGTCGTCGAGTCGAACAAGAAAAAAACGTGGGCTTTATTCAAAACTAGCTACACATGATGTGCAACTGCAGTGCGAATCCCGCTGTTCCTTTGCGAGTCCGATCACCGCACATATCCTGTCAATAAATGTCAGTAATATCACTTGATGCAACCAGGGCCACGCACCTAACCATAACAGCAGTCGGCCGGATGCCTATTAGGCAGTGGACCCATACTTCACAAAGTGCCTCAATTCTCGGATGTGTCAGAAAAGCCCATAAAAAGGGGGGGAAATGACCTCACTAATTGAAAGATTGATGGTGCGGCTACAACTTGCACTTGACCTTGAGAGGAATTGGCCGAATTGCGGCAGGAACGCCAGGAGCCTGAGGGAGGGGTTAACAACGCGAGACAAAACCAACATGTACGGTAGCGTTGCAATTAGGCCGGACCGCACATCACGGAGCCGAGGCTGTGGGCCGGGCCGCCATCTTGCCAAATCTGAAGCCTGAGCTGCGGGCCGTCAAAAGCTGAGCCGGCGGCGTCCGTGGGAACGGCTTTCCACAGCTGGCTTTGGCCGGCATCCGGCTTTGGAGCCGGGCCGGCAAATCACTAGTCCGCGTGGTCTCCGGATCTTTCTGGACAGCCCCACGGGGCCCCCTCCACGAGCTCCTACGTATCTTGCCTGCGCGGCACTATTTTGAGAAACTAACCAGTACTTCTGCCACTAGGCTGTTCCGCGTCCCTCGGACGTCACAACTGATCGCCCGCCTAGGCGGCGATTGGGACGCGCCGATCCAGAGCGGCCCGCACTCCAGCAACGGAGGGGCGGTGTGTAACAGAGCACTGTACGTCAGGTCTGGAGGACGTCAACAGCGCCCCACTGCCTTGGAGGCCCTCGGTGCGCGAGTGGACCCCATGCTCACTGAGCGCATCGACGTCACGGCCATCGCCCCCTGGGAAACTCACAACTGGGAGGCGCATGTAACCGTTGAAGGGCGAACGGACCCCGAAGAGCGGAACACCTTCGTCAACAGGCTCTATGCCTCGAGACAGGAGGAAAACACGCTGATCATCCGTGTGGCGGGAACGGTGACAAACCGCAACCACCCGGACAACCAAATTGTGGGAGGGGCGGCCGTCTCAGTATGGCAGGGAGCGCTAGAGCCACGTACAAGGACGTGGACGCTCAGAACAGGGGTCGAGACACACGACGTCCACCTCTTTGGCATCTCCAAAGCCGCCGAGCTGATTCTAGCTGAGTACTCATGTGCCCCACCTACACACATTTACATCATCTCGTCTGACGAGGCGGCGATTACGTCTATCACTAATACCCGCACGCTCTCACATCAGTCTGATTCCTTACGCTTTCACCACGCGCTGACAACCTTTTACTCTACGCACAGGGACACAAGCATTCACCTCGTGTGGTCTAAGGAGCACAGGAAACGAGCTGCTGATTCCCAAGCCCGGCTAGCTGCCCGCGACGCATGTACCCACACCCCATCCCCTTCCCTACGACGCGTGCAGTCCGCCGCGTTCGTCAAAAAACTCGCTAGAGCGTCCGCCTTCCAGGCCTGGTGCCGCGAGTGGCTATCACTCATCCAATCCCCCACCGCACGCATCCCACAGGCCTACGGCCACTCTATCGACTACCACCACACGCCCGATGGGCGCAACCACCCCTTATGGTCGGCTGCCATTCCCCCCAAAAAGCCCAGTGCGGAATACGTCCACATCACGCGACGTGCCCACTGCACCGCACTCCAACTCGCAACTCTCCATTCTTTCACTTCCGACTACACTAAACGCCACCGCCCGGACCTCCCTCCGGAAGCCGCCCACTGCTCATGCGGATTCCCTGACCGATCATTCTACCACCTCGTGTACGATTGCCCACGCTTCCACTGTCAACGGCGCACTCTCTTCTCGTCACGATCACTCACCGCACGCATCCCGGAGGACTCCACTCCACCAACCGACCTCTTCACCGGGGATGGGGACATGCCTTACGCGTTTTGCCTATTCCTTCAACAGACTGGCGCAGCCTCAAGACCGGAGGCTGGGGCGCAACCCCCGGCTGACCACGGATGAAGCAACTCTGGACCGCACTCCAGAAAACCCTGCCTTACGCAGCCCGCGTAAGTTGTCTTGCACCTCTCGAATAATTATCTCGCTCGACCTGCCCTCACTCTACCTACTGACGCCTTGCGCCACTGTACTACCGGCTTCCTTGGAAGGTGCCATGCTGTTCTCGGACTCTGTCTCGGAATATTTACAACTATGACTGCACGTGGGTCTCGGCTTACACTACCAGTGTTTCATAACTTTCGCTCTCTTTATAGAGGCGGAGACCGTTCTTGTACTATGTACTGCCGCGGAATAAATCGGTTCCAAAAACAAAAAAAAAAAAAACAAAAAAAAAAGAACAGATACGACATCGACCGCTCTATCCCGGATTCTACATCTACTTGCCCTCCATCCTGACGTCCAGGATAAGCTCAGAAATGAGCTGAAAGAGGCCCATGAAGACAACGAGGAGCTCACGCATGACCAGCTTGTTTCTTTACCTTTCTTGGAGGCGGTGTGTCGTGAAAGTCTGCGCCTGTAAGATGTTCGTCTTGGTTCTTAGGACATATTCTCAAAGATCTCACAGCTACGCGCCTGTTCCTGGAGTAATGAGAACGTACGCGATACATCAATCACGTCTTACGGCCCTTTATACTCACTAGTTGACAGTACACGAAGTGATGTTGTTCTCCCACTTTCTTCCCCCATTCGGGATGTCGACGGACGCGAAGTCCATGAAATCTTCGTACCGAAAAATACGAACGTCTTCGCTCAAATCTCTAATTTGAACCGCGACCCATCGATTTGGGGGGCCGATGCAGCTGAATGGAAACCGGACCGTTGGTTGGCACCACTTCCTCAGAGCGTTGCAGATGCAAATATCCAAGGAGTATATGCGAATACGTGCGAAATAGGTCTTTCTACAACTGATTGGTTCACGGCTGCTGACCGCTCTTTTAGTATGACATTTATTGGTGGCACGCGGGCCTGCATGTGCGTATGACAAGCCCTTTTTTAGACGAGCTGGGCTGATTATGCTACATCCAGCGGATTCAAATTTTCACAGCTCGAAATGAGTAAGAGAAGCGTGAACGCGTCTCGCATCTTGCCGAACTGACAACATCTTTGCATCTAGAGGTCGTATTATCACAGATAATTCCTGCCTTCCGATTTGCGCCTACTGAAGCGGAAATAGTTTGGAGATTTGGCATCATTTCTAGTCCGTCGGTGAAGGGATCAGTTGGGACGTTCCATCCTAAGCTCCCGATGATAGTGTCCCGGGTATAGGGATTGTCAAGGGGGTGTCACGATGCGCGCGTCGCACCTCCATTTCAAGTTGATTAGCCTCCTTACAAGGGCTTTCCCATATGTTTTGTTGACAACGACTTGGACGGAAGTAAGACACGACTATACGACTCGCGTTCAGTGGTTGTCTTTCCACTGTTTCTGCCCAATGTTTCTTACCCTGGTGTGACCGCTTGATATCGAGGACTCGCGATGCCGTGCCCTGTGATATATACTACTAGCCCGTGACATTAAGATGTGCGCATCAGTATCGTGTGCCTCAAGGGATACTGATGTCCTGCACAGTGACTCAACAAATAGCCTACGCATGATGGCTCGACGTCCCAGCCCCCCACTTCGGTGGCAAGTTGATTTCAAAAGCACTGTACAAATAATAAACCTGTAGAGCCTGCTACTAAGTTTCTTTACAACCGCGACCTACAACCCAATACCTAAGGCCATTTCAATAAGTGTCTCGTCTCTAGCACGACTTTGATCGACCCAGCCATCGAACAAACCGTCCTAACACCCGGGCCTCTGCTCAGAGCTCGCATGGTGTTCCTTGACTCAGAGGGCCTCTTCCTGCTCATTTAGAACCACGTTATATTTTTCTCCGTCTCTGAAGCCGGGACTCGAGGCCTCGATGCACGCGCCCCAACGCGAATCCGAGACCTTGCCCGCCCTACCCGCAGCATCCCCCTTCCCACCGAGTGACCGAGTGATCACGACTCGGTATCAGGTCTCTCTCGACTCGTTGTCTGAGAGACAAGCCATGGACCCCTTCCCCTGTTGCCATAACGGCATCGTATCTATCTTAAGAGCTATCCAAGCCACAATCGAGAAACTGTCGACTCGCGTAGGCCGGCGCCAGGAAGATAGCCCTATCCATGTCAAGGATAGAACGCTACTCTGTGCTCATCGACGTTGATGACGAAGCGTGGCTCAACAAGAGCGGGCCATGAATATTATATTTTGCATGGTATAGATCAGGCTGCGCTCTGCTTAACTGCGTCGGGGATCTCCACTTCCGGAGTGCCAGTGGCTCCCGTCCATTTGCGCAGATGACATACCTCAGACATATGCGATTCCGCCGTCGCCTGGCGACTAAGATCGGAGATATTCCACACAGCGACGTGCCCAGCGGTTAGCGATCCACGCCAGTTCGCAGGCTAGGACGCAAGTGCAAGAGTGGCGAAAAACTCCCGTCAGTCTCGGTGTGAGCGTGCCATCTGCCCGGTGTTGCAAGGAAATAAGTGGCTTTTGCTATGAAAGCACACTCAAAACATCTGCAGGCACCGCACGCACGCTGTTGAAGAAGCGTCTATAACATGACGTACTGGACTCGAGTGGGCTTTTCAACGAGATAGAAGAGGTGTTACATGTAACGACTGTCATTCACGTCCCACCAACGTGCCAAGGATGAGATCGATGAGAGGCCGGAAGGCCCTGATAAAAACGTGGCCAAGCTTAACAGGCATACTCGTGACAGCTGAAGTAGGGCTTTGTGCATTCAAGACCTTGGATTGACCCGCCCTCCACAGGATCAGAGCCGCCGTGGAACTTGAAAGAAATCTTACAATGTAGCATGAGCTCGTTCGCGGCAGAAAGGAGGGGCTAGAAGAGAAATCGGGAGAGAACAGAGGGGAGAGGGATTAGGGCATCATATGCCTGCGAGGGGGTCACGTTGACGGTCCTGAACATTGCCGGTTGAGTCAAGTTTGACTACAGTTGCACGCACTGATTACGCGTTATTCTCATTTATTTGTATTTTCTCGTAATAGAATAGAAAATGGAAATGGTTGCATCAGAGTTTGAAGCTGAGTCGCAGTAAAGTGGCCCTCTGCGAGTCGCTGGTTTCGCGCGAAAGGGATGAAGGGACCAAGGAAGGGACGGTAAGCCGGCGTGCGGCACGAAATAATCAACGACGCCGGGAAGAGCTCGAGCCTAGTCGTATCCAGCGGATTGGGTCTGTACAAGTATGGTAGGGCTGTAAGTCTAAGGAAAGGCTCGGGGCGATATTTGAGGGGGGTAGCATAGAGAATGGGCGAAAGCGCGAAGCGCCTCTCGATCGAAAACGAATGTCTTTGTTGCCGAGGCGAGGTCGCGACGGGTGGGTGAGACCCTCCCGGAGCGATCAGATGAGTCGTGACATCCCATAGCAAAAGGGTGTGGCAGGCGGGCAAAAGATAAGGATTCCCGTTCTCCGGTTGGAAAATGGTGGACAGGTGACGGCAGGCAAGGCAAGGGTAGAATGAGTCACGTGCCACCACATCCGCTTATTCAAAGACAACGCTCTAAGGCACTGCTCGTACCTCGCTCTTCCTTAGACCAGCCAACTTCCACCGGCGCGTGGGAAATATGAATCGCTCGCTGTCAAAGACTACTGACCGGACTGTGGGATCTTTGCGAAAAGTATGCAACTGGCGTTCCGAGTCGGAGACACGGAGCGTCACCCCATGGGACCTCATTCCCCTGACCGGGAGAATGCAATCTCACGTTGTACCATGACGCCAAGGGTCACCGGTCACCAACTAGTCGACATGTGTATGACCCTGACTTCCGACTTTAGTCAACGACTGTCCAACACTGCGCCGGACAGGCCTTAAATAGCCGGAGGTCAGCTCCAAGAGGAATTCCCAGAGGAATGCCGTTTATGCATGAGCGAAAAGGGGTCACGGAACCCTCCGAAGTAAGAATCATATAGGCTTCGTGGAGGTTTCGTTCGCTCATCCCCAAACACCTTAACATGCTTTCTCTCTTCGAAGTCGCCGCCTATGCCCTTGTAGCCCTGGCTGGGGCCGCCTCGCTTATCCTCCTCGGGCACAGGTTCAGGCAGCGGAGCCTCCTGAAGATTCCCGGGCCATCTAAACCCTCTCTTTTCTGGGGTGAGCTCCGCCGGTCAGAGAAAACGGGCTGCGCTGAAAGAATGAGAAGGTCATTGGCACCATATATTCAATCCCTATGCCTACCCGTTCCACGAAGGGTTATACAGCACGTACGGAAAAGTAGCACGCGTCTATGGCTTTTTGGGGGTACGTCCTGATGACTTTTGACTGCCAAGCCCCTCACTCGATGATATAACTGGGGAACAGGATATCCAGCTCGTGGTATCTGATCCTAAGGCATGCAACAACATTTTTATCAAGGATCAACCCATTTTTGAAGTGACGGAGGCTTTCCTCCGGTACGTTTTTTGTTCCGAGTAAGGATTGACCCTCATCTTGAAACCGAATAAGCTCGAACATGCGGTCGACTGGGCCATCGCTATTTGCTACGTCAGGTAGGGAAGTCATTTTCTAAATTATCCGTGGACATATACATATATTGCCACCAATCGAGGTGCTCAACACCGGATGCAACGAAAATTGCTAAACCCCGCATTCAACATCAAGAACATGCGACATATGACTCCAATCTTTCATAGGATCACAAATCAGGTACTCTCCCAGGTTCGTATTCCCGATCCAGTGGTCACAATTCTTCTCAGCTTCGTGAGAACCTCTGGTCGATTGTATCGAATGGCCCGGAAGAGATCAACGTTGCTGATTGGATGGGAAAGCTCGCTCTCGAACTCATTGGGCAAGCCGGTCTCGGATATTCCTTTGGCATTTTTGAAGGCAGAGACGACGAGTATTGTAGAGCACTCAAGGAATGGGTGTCAGTACAGGGAACGCTTGAAGTGACTTTATCATTCTGACACGCTTTCTAGCCCAACTTTCTCCTCTCTTGCGGTGTTCCGATACTTGTTTCCTTACGTCGACAAGATATTCCACCCCAAAGTTCTTAAGCTCCTGGGAAGAACGTTGCCGTGGCCAAAGTTAAACCATCTCATGGACCTCGCGGAGACCTTGGATTCCAAGTCGAGGGGTATTTACGAGGCGAAGAAGAGATTGCTGGAATTAGGTGATGACGCGACTGTCAAGCAGGTTGGCGATGGAAAGGATATCATCAGTCTTCTCAGTGCGTACAAGACACCGCGCTTTCAGATCAGAAACCTGAGGTGACGGTTTATAGTGCAAGCTAGTTCGGCGGGACCCGAGGACATTCAGCTGAGCGAAGAGGAACTGGTTGCGCAAATGGCGTACGCCCCAGCGCGCGTTGATTCAAACTAGGCGGTGTTGATGACTAGATCATTTCTTTTAGGGTCTTTCTTATAGCGGGAACAGATACGACATCGACCGCTCTATCCCGGATTCTACATCTACTTGCCCTCCATCCTGACGTCCAGGATAAGCTCAGAAATGAGCTGAAAGAGGCCCATGAAGACAACGAGGAGCTCACGCATGACCAGCTTGTTTCTTTACCTTTCTTGGAGGCGGTGTGTCGTGAAAGTCTGCGCCTGTAAGATGTTCGTCTTGGTTCTTGGGGCGTATTCTCAAAGATCTCACAGCTACCCACCTGTTCCTGGAGTAATGAGAACGTGCGCAACGCATCATTTTAGTCTCATGGCCTTTCATACTCACTAGTAGTTGGCAGTACACGAAGTGATGTTGTTCTCCCACTTTCTTCCCCCATTCGGGATGTCGATGGACGCGAAGTCCATGAAATTTTCGTACCGAAAAATACGAACGTATTCGTTCAAATCTATAATTTGAACCGCGACCCATCGATTTGGGGGGCCGATGCGGCCGAATGGAAACCGGAACGTTGGTTGGCACCACTTCCCCAAAGCGTTACAGATGCAAATATCCAAGGAGTATATGCAAATACGTGCGAAATACGTCCTTTAAATAGTTTACTGTTTCTGACAGCTCTTTTAGTATGACATTTATTGGCGGTACGCGGGCCTGCATGTGCGTATGACAAGCCCTTCTTTAGACGAGCTGGGCTGATTCGGGCACATCTAGCGGATTCAAATTTTCACAGCTCGAAATGAGTAAGAGAAAGCGCGTAAACGCGTCTCGGATCTTGCCGAACTGACAACATGTTTGCGCCTAGAGGTCGTGTTATCACAGATCATCCCTGCCTTCCGATTTGCGCCTACTGAAGCGGAAATAGTTTGGAGATTTGGCATCATTTATAGTCCGTCGGTGAAGGAGTCAGTTGGGATGTTCCATCCTAAGCTCCCGATGATAGTGTCCCGGGTATAGGGATTGTCAGGCCGCGGCCAAGGGGGTTGTGCGCGTTGCACCTCCATTTGTCTCAGTATTTAGCCTCTTTACAAGGGCTTTCCTATATGGTTTGTTTTATGTTTTTGATTCATAAATCATGTTCCGCAACAAGCTCTGCAGTAGAACGCTCCTTGACGCTCGCATTATCATGGTCACGCTGAAAGGGAATAGAAACTTGATAGAGTACTTGCTCCAGCAATATAGTATCACACTCCGCTTCTCGCACTGGCGATGCATGTGGCATGCACTTGGGCATGCATCGCCAATATGTATCGAAAATTGTTGAAAATAGCCAAGGAGTAGCATTCATTGGCACGACTCGGAAGCAGGACCAGGCGCTAGTAGCCCTGGACGATTCCTGTCTCGCCACCTTTGTTGAGAAACCTTGACCAACCAGCTGGGCTAAATTGCAGTTGCAATGTCTCAGACCATCGCCGCAACTGCATCTTCCCGCAATTTCCGCACCATCTTCGTCGCCTCTCTGAAAGCGTACGAGAAGAAGACAAAGACCGACCTACTCACGCATCCCCTCGCAGCACAGCTACAGTCCTGCAACTCCTCCAGTGACGTCCTCGCCGTGCTTCATGACAAAGTCAACGAGTTTGATCAATCAAGGAGTCACAACGAGAGGTTATCGAGTTGGCTTAACCCGACTATTAATGTCCTCTACGCGTTCACCGCGACTCTGGGCGAAGGTGTTGGACTTGTGAGTCTCAACCGGTCGACTTTGTCCACAATTTGCCCTTAATTGCCTCTCAGATATTCTCTCCCGCAAAAGTTATCTCTGCAGGTGTTGGGGTCTTCCTCCTGGTAAGCGTCGTCCTGGTCCCTGTATGGAACGATCTTCAACTACGGCTTCGGTCAGGCTGCCAAGGATGTCGACGCAAGTCAAGAAGCCCTTGCTGATCTCTTCGAGCGTATCGAGAACTTCTTCACACGCCTTGAATCTTACACGGAAGTGCCACCAACCGACGCGATGACTGATATCATCGTGAAGATAATGGTCGAAGTTCTGAACATCTTTGCGATTGCGACGAAGGAGATGAAGCAGGGTCGTGCCAGTGTGTTACTTCCGAGAATACATGAATGCGACCTAATCTAGGTTTAGAAAAGTTTATCAAGAAGCTTGTGGGAAGGAAGGATATAGAAGACGCATTGAAGAGGTTAGACAAATTGACGCAAGAGGAGGCCCGGATGGCGGCCGCACAGATCCTGAGGTTCACACATAGTGTTGACGACAAGGTCAAGGTCCTAGACGACAAAGTAACTGGAGTCGGAAATCAGATGAAGGATGTCGGCGATAAAATGGATATTGTCTTGAATGGTACGCTACTACGCCTGACGCGTTGGCTACTCAAAACCCATCCTGATTGCGCAAACATCGATTAGACGGAAGGGATGCGAAAGAAGTCCTTCAGCAAACGTCAAACAGAGTAGATGATGTGAAATGTGTGTGGTCAAGTCTTTCGCTGCCGGCTCTGGCGTCTCTAACCTGCCCATAGGGAACCAACTTAGAGAGAGTCTCAGAATATGGGTCACCCCGCCAGATCCGTCGGCGAATCACAACATCGCGTGCGACATTCACCACAAAGGAACAGCGGAGTGGTTCTATCGAGGCAGTACCTTTGCAGAATGGAAGTCCACTGGCTCTCTCTTATGGATATATGGCAAACGTAAGCTGTTTTCACTCTTTCCCTGATCGGCCCCTTTAGCTTACCACCATGCGTTCCTAGCCGGCTCAGGGAAGAGTATCCTTTGGTTCGTCGTCTCTCTGGCTCCAGCGTCTGCACGCGACCCGATGAACTTACGTCGGTTTCTAGCTCTACAATTATCCAAGACATCGTAACTCTACGCGAGTCAGGGTCTGCCTTTATGGCGTACTTCTATTTCGACTTCAGGGACCTTGATAAACAACACCGCCGAAACCTCCTCCCCTCTCTCCTCACCCAGCTCTCTGACCAGTCTCCTCCTTGTTTCGACGTCCTCTCCCGCCTTTACTCTGCACACAAAAAAGGCGCACAACAACCCAGCGACAGCGTAATGATCCGCTGTCTGAACGATATGCTCACGAATCTCCATCCGCAACCCGTTTATATTATCCTAGACGCACTCGACGAGTGTCCAAACTGGCCCGGAATCCCGTCGCCTCGTGAACAGGTCCTTGCACTTGTCGTTGACCTTCATCTTCCACACCTTCATATCTGCGTCACCAGCCGACCGGAGTTCGATATTCGAGCTACGCTCACACCCTTGGCACATCACCGGGTGTCCCTGCATGACGAAAGCGGACAAAAGAAAGATATCGTCGACTATGTCAATTCTGTCGTGTATTCTGACTCGGAGACAATGATGAAGAGGTGGCGAGAAGACGAGAAGAAAATGGTTGTCGAGGCGCTCTCGGAAAGGGCCGATGGAATGTAAGTGCCCGCGCTATCCTAGTGATGTTTGCTCATGTCAAGAATTAGGTTTCGATGGGTGTTTTGTCAACTAGACACGCTGCGACAATGCCTTCCGTCGAGCGTGCGACAAACGCTAGAGGAGCTTCCGGAGTCGCTAGACGAGACATATGAGCGGATCGTGATGGATATCAAGAAGGCGAACAGTGCACACGCATATCGTATGCTGCAGTGTCTGGCTGTGGCGATTCGACCGCTTTCTGTTGCCGAGCTTGCGGAACTCCTCGCTTTTGACTTTAATGCAACGAAGGGAGGGATCCCTGAATTGAACCCTAACTGGCGGTGGGACGATCATGAACAAGCGGTACTTTCAACCTGTTCAAGTCTAATTACCATCGTCCCCGCCTACGATTCTCGTTCCCCGGTTGTCCAGTTTTCGCACTTCTCGGTGAAGGAGTTCTTGATGTCGGATCGCCTCGCCACGTCGACGAAAGGCCTCTCTCGGTACCACATTGTCCTGGAAGATGCCAACACAGTGATTTCCAGGGCTTGTCTCGGCGTCCTACTGCGGGATCCTGTTGGCGCGGGAACTCCTCTAGCTCGATATGCTGCCGAGCTTTGGGTGACTCATGCACAGGTCGGGAACGTCGCGTCAACCATCCGTGATGGCATGGAATATCTCTTCGACCCGGACAGGCCGTACTTTTCAGCGTGGCTCAAGTTATACAATATCGATAATCGCCCCTGGGTCCAGGAACTGGAAGGCGAAATACAACCAGGGGCGGCGCCATTATACCACGCTTCTTTCTGTGGATTTCACGAGATGGCTGAACACCTTACTCTCAAATATCCACAGCATGCAAATGCGATAGGTGGTCTCGCAGGGACTGCATTACACTCGGCATCGGATGCAGGTCACGTCGAGGTTGTACGTTCACTGCTCAAGTGCGGCGTGGATGTGGATACATGTGGCGTATGGGACCGGTCGCCGCTGCTACTTGCGTCGTACGAAGGACACCTTCATGTTGTACAATGCTTGCTCGAGCATGGCGCGGATGCAGATTTTCAAGACAACCGTCGCTCTGCGCCACTAATTGAAGCAATAAAGAAGGGCCACCTCGATATCGTTCGAGTGTTGCTCGCGTACAATGCGGATGTTAACTCTCGGGATGACAACGGCTCGACCCCAATGCACGAGGCATGTTCATCTCTCGATTCTAAAGGTGATTATCCCCAAATTGTACAATTATTACTGGAGCATGGCGCGAATCCGAACGCTCGGGATAACAAGCGCCGAACACCATTGCATGTAGTGTCGTTATCGGGTTTGGTATCGTCATTGCGGCGGCTCGAGGCCGCACGCATCCTGTTGGCGCATGGTGCGGACGTAGATGCAGAGGATGAGGAGGGGCGAACCCCATCACAGGTGGCATCGGCGTATGGAAGAGTCGAGCTCACGCGGTTGTTGTCGGCCAGATTATCGCCACAATTAAGTACACATGCGGTATCACGAATGCGCTGAATACGACTTGGACAGAAGCACGATTCAATTCGCGTTCGGTCATTATCTTTCCACTGTTTCGTACCCTGCGATGTATACTACCTTGTCGATATTCAGTTCTAGTCTGAACAAACACATGGAGGTTCTCTTAGCTCTAACCCGTGACCGCATCAGTATCGTGCCTCAGGGTAGTATTGCGACTATTGCCGCGAGTCATTGGTGTGAATGGTGTCAACTCTAACTCGGATCGAACTTTTGATAACTCGTCCGATCGATTGAACCCAGGAGTTCACCAACGTTCACCGTCTGAGGTCGTTGATGTTGATAGACTCTTGAGTCAGTGATTGAGTCGGGATTACTCGGAGCGGTCACCACGGTGCGGAGGACAATTACATAAAAGGGGTTCAGTTTGTCATTGTTTGCGATTCACCCAGTCGCGTTCAAGTTACTGCCAGTGGGGGGCATTGACACAATCATCAGGATCAATTCATTCTCTTGGCTTCAGATCTCTGCGGGGCTCTTCGCCTTTGTCTGCGTTCCCGAATGCGCCGCACTGGCGTGCATCTCTAGCGACTTAGGCGCCACGCATTCCCAAGTGCATTCCCCACAGCGGCGATCAAGTGTGCTTCGCAACGCGCAGACGGTTCGCAGGCCTGACAGCCTTGGCACAGCGAGCCCAGTGCGAGCCCCTCCTCTGTTCCCTCGCAGATCAGTGTATACCATTTAGTAAATGAACCCCTCCTCCGAGTCGTCCGACGCCCGTAAATGACAGCTCGGGTCGACTCCGTATCCTGTCCTGTCCTGTACTGCCTTATGTCTATCATCTACAGGTGACCATCATTTTCGCGCAATGTTTGAACGAAAATACACGACGCATTGCCTCTTGAACCTGGCACTGGTGGTGGTTAGTGATTCACTGGTTCGAACATTGGACGATCCCAGTCTCTCCGACTCTCCCCACCTTTTCCATCACCGACTAGCTCGTCTAAGTTCTATTTACTATGTCTCAAATTCCCGCCATAACTACATCTTCCTCCAATTTCCGCACCGTCTTTGTCGCCGCTCTGAGAGCGTACGAGAAGAAGACCAAGACCGACCTACTCATACATTCCCTCGCAACACAGCTACAATCCTGCAACTCTTCCAGTGACGTTCTCGCCGTGCTTCATGACAAAGCCAACGAGGTTGACCAGTCCAGGAGTCAAACGAGAGATTATTGAGTTGGCTCAATCCGACTATTAATGTCCTCTATGCGTTCTCCTCAACTCTGGGCGAAGGTGTTGGACTTGTCATAGTCTGAATTATCCCCTAATCATTTTCGCAGATATTCTCGCCCGCAAAAGTGATCTCACACTCGTGCGTACCGCGCTTCTCTCGAAAAACCCTCTCAGGCTCGCAAGTTAGCGGTAGGGAGTGCACTGGTCACGCCAGGCCAGTCACGGGCGCTTGCGAAGTCGAGGGGGCGACCGAAGTCGCTGTGAATCCAACTGCGATTTGAGCGCGAATCGAGCGCCATGACAAGTGTGAATCGAGCGTGACTCCCCCGCCAGAAAACGTGAATCGCGCGCGCCTGGACAGGGTTTCGAATTCACAGGGCATCGACTGAGACAGTGCTAATCTGCAGCTCCTGAGCTGATCTACAGTAAGACCGTGGTAATCTAGCTCCTGGTCTGATGGTGGCAAATTACTTGATCGCTAATCAATTAGCTATATTACAGTAGCTCCGGAGGTTTTTGCTGATGGGATCACCAACTGGATGACTTCCCATAAGCCTACATCCTACATTTTCGTATCCTAAATCGTTGTGCCTGAAATCGGGGGATAAATCTTGATGAAATGTGCTCCGACCTCAGCAACAACAATCCTAGACGACTGGAGTTTAAAAAAACGACTGGAGTTTAGAAAGGGGGGGGGGGGGCCTTTCTAAGTCCTACACCACGTCGGAGTACGGAATTTATGCCAAATCGAGGCAAAAATCTCGGAAAGCTGAGCAACAATTTCGCGAAAAATGTGTGAACTCTCGGGCCCTCCGGTTTTGGCCTTGTGCTGCCAGTGGCCATGAAAGTGTGGCGGTATATGCGGTATACAGGTTACTCTACAACCCAGTTTCAAGTAATAGACTTTCCCCTTCAGCGCTTCAGCTTTTGAACTTCAGAGCTCGGTGTAGTTCGTCCCTCGCGTTCCCCAGCGCGCTGCACTCGCACGCGTCCTTCGCAACTCAAACCCGACGCGACCCCAATCCCAGCGGCCATCTCTGCGAAGTTTCGCGCCGCGCCGAAGCGTGTGCGACCGTTTGCAACTACCCTCATTCGTAGCGGGGATCTGTGTAGTTCACTGTTTCCATTCCCGACCTCGCTGCACTCACGCGCGCCCTTAGCCCTTCGACAGCAACGCACGCGCGTTCGCCGCGCGCCCGCATACGACACCTCGCGCCCCGCGGAGGCCCGCGCGACTGTTAGCGACGCTGTTTGACTTATCCAGCTTCTTCACTTTACCTCGAGACCCATGTACGACAGCAAGCGTGCTCTTGACCTCAAAGCGTCGACATGTGCTATTGCCTCTCAGGTCTCAACGAAAGAGCCATCGTGATTTCCGTATCTAGGTGCAATTGGCGACGATCACATCGGGAGTCCGGCATAACTTTGGTCTGAGGGTCTTATGGTTAGCACCCAATCCTATCCTAACCTAAGCGGATCCTAAATAACTCCGAATACATGTAGGATAGAAAAATGTAGGATGTACGCTTATGGGAAGTCACCCACTGTCGACATGTGTATTCCGACTTTAGTCAACGACTCTGCGCCGGACAGGCATAGGCCTAAATAGCCGCGGCCCGGAGCTACTAACTTAGTAGAGTTAGAGGAGGGTCATTCGCCTGAATTCATCGATTCATCGATTCATCATTCATGCGTAGGCGAAAAAGGGTCACGGAACCGTCCGAAGTAAAAATTATATAGGCTTCGTGGGGGTCCCCAAACACCTTAACATGTTTTCTCTCTTCGATGTCGCCACCTATGCCCTTGTAGCCCTGGCTGGGGCCGCCTCGCTTACCCTCCTCAGGCACAGGTTCAGGCAGCGGAGCCTCCTGAAAATTCCCGGGCCGTCTAACCCCTCTCTTTTCTGGGGTGAGCTCCGCGGGTCAGAGAAAACGGGCTGCGCGCTGAAAGAATGAGAAGGTCATTGGAACCATATATTCAATCCCTATGCCTACCCGTTCCACGAGGGGTTACACAGCACGTACGGAAACGTAGCACGCGTCTATGGCTTTTTGGGGGTACGTCCTGATGACTTTTGACCACCACGCCCCTCACTCGATGATATAACTGGGGAACAGGATATCCAGCTCGTGGTATCTGACCCTAAGGCATGCAACAACATTTTTATCAAGGATCAACCCATTTTTGAAATGACCGAGGCTTTCCTCCGGTACGTTTTTCGTTCCGAGTAAGGATTGACCCTCATCTTGAAACCGAAAAAGCTCGAACATGCGGTCGACTGGGCCATCGCTATTTGCTACGTCAGGTAGGGAAGTCATTTCCAAAATTGTCCGTGGACATACACCTATATTGCCACCAATCGAGGTGCTCAACACCGGATGCAACGAAAATAGCTAAACCCCGCATTCAACACCAAGAACATGCGACATATGACCCCAATCTTTCATAGAATCACAAACCAGGTACTCTCCCAGGTTCGTATTCCCGATCCAGTGGCCTCAATTCATCTCAGCTCCGTGAGAACCTCCGGTCGATTGTATCGAATGGCCCACAAGAGATCAACGTTGCCGATTGGATGGGAAAGCTTGCTATCGAACTCATCGGGCAAGCCGGTCTCGGATATTCCTTTGGCATTTTTGAAGGCAGAGACGACGAGTATTCTAGAGCATTCAAGGAATGGATGTCAGTACAGGGAACGCTTGAAGTGACTTTGTTATTCTGACACGCTTTCTAGCCCAACCTTTTCCTCTCTTGCGGTGTTCCGATACTTGTTTCCTTACGTCGACAAGATATTTCATCCAAAAGTTCTCAAGTTCCTGGGAAGAACGTTGCCGTGGCAGAAATTGAACCATCTCATGGACCTCGCAGAGACCCTGGATTCCAAGTCGAGGAGTATTTACGAGGCGAAGAAGAGATTGCTGGAATTAGGTGATGACGCGACTGTCAAGCAGGTTGGCGATGGAAAGGATATCATCAGTCTTCTCAGTGCGTATAACACACCGCGCTTCAGATCAGAAACCTGGGGTGACGGTTTATAGTGCGAGCTAGTTCGGCGGGACCCGAGGACATTCAGTTGAGCGAAGAGGAACTGGTTGCGCAAATGGCGTACGCCCCTGCGCGCGTTGATTCGAACTTGGCGGTGTTGATGACTAGGTTATTTTAGGGCCTTTCTTATAGCGGGAACAGATACGACATCGACCGCTCTATCCCGGATTCTACATCTACTTTCCCTCCATCCTGACGTCCAGGATAAGCTCAGAAATGAGCTGAAAGAGGCCCATAAGGACAATGAGGAGCTCACGCATGACCAGCTTGTTTCTTTACCTTTCTTGGAGGCGGTGTGTCGTGAAACTCTGCGCCTGTAAGGTGTTTGTCTTGCTTCTTGGGACGTATCCTCAAAGGTGTCACAGCTACCCACCCGTTCCTGGAGTAATGAGAACGTACGCGACGCATCATTTCCGTCTTATGGCCTTTCATACTCACTAGTAGTTGGCAGTACACGGAGTGATGTTGTTCTCCCACTTTCTTCCCCCATTCGGGATGTCGACGGACGCGAAGTCCATGAAATCTTTGTACCGAAAAATACGAACGTCTTCGTTCAACTTTCCAATTTGAACCGCGACCCATCGATTTGGGGGGCTGATGCGGCCGAATGGAAACCGGAACGTTGGTTGGCACCACTTCCTCAAAGCGTTGCAGATGCAAACATCCAAGGAGTATATGCAAATACGTGCGGAATACGCCCTTCTACAGCCAAATGGTTCAATGTTTCTGACAGCTCTTTTAGTATGACATTTATTGGTGGCACGCGGGCCTGCATGTGCGTATAATAAGCCCTTCTTTAGACGAGCTGGGCTGATTCTGGTACATCTAGCGGATTCAAATTTTCACAGCTCGAAATGAGTAAGAGAAGCCTCGTGGACGCGTATCCGAGTCGTATCTTGCCGATCTGACTATATCCTTCCATCTAGAGGTCGTGTTATCGCAGATCATTCCCGCTTTCCGATTTGCGCCTACTGAAGCGAAAATAGTTTGGAGATTTGGCATCATTTCCAGTCCGTCGGTGAAGGGATCAGTTGGGTCGTTTCATCCTAAGCTCCCGATGATAGTATCTCGGGTATAGGGGTTGTGCGCGTTGCACCTCCATTTACCTTGGTATTAGCCTCCGAGTCTTCACAAGTACTACTCATAGTACTCATATGTTTTGTTTTATGTTTTTGATTCAGAAGTTATGTTTCGCAACGAGCTTCGGTGAAAGGGAAAGGAAATTTTTTTTTTACTTGTTACCCGCGCAGTGTATCACTCCAAGTCCATGCATCGCCGATGTGTGGGCAAAACTCAGAATATGAGCCCGGGCCGTCCCGCAGCCCGGGCTGATCCGGATGAGGTTTGTTGTCGAAGAAAAAAAAACACAGCCCAGTTCCTTGGTACATGGGCTATTATATCCCGCGTCCATCTTCCTTCAAATATATTTACGACATCAACGATAGAGCATAATTTCCTTGGCTTCAGACCTCAGACCTCTGCAGGGTTCCGTGCATCCCTTCGCCTTTGTCTGCGCTCCCAAATGCGCCTTAGCGACTCAGGTACTACGCATTCTTTACGGCGGCAATCAGGCTTGCGATCAGGGCTGCGAGGTTTCGCGACGCGTGGAAGCTGGCGTGATCCCTTCACCTGTACGAATATTTGTGCAACGCGGAGGGCCCGTGTGACTGATTGCGACGCTTCGCACCTCCCCTGAACTCGAGACTCGGCTCCCAGGCCCGACAGCACACAGCGACTCGGCGAACTCCTCCTTTGTACTTTAGTATACCATTTAATAAACAGACTTGTCCAAGTCCGTAGACGACTGAATGACGGTTTGAGGGGTCGGGTCAGACCGTATCCTGCACCGCCCTGTATTCTGATGTACTGACCAAGGTACTGACTTATAATCCTGCCCGGCGTCTATCATCTACATCTAAATGGCCATCATCTTTGCGCAATGTTTGTAGGAAAACACACGAGGCAGTGCCCCTAGAACCTGGCGCTAGGCGCTAGCTGTTACAGTGGTGAGTCACCGGTTTGAACCCTGGACGATTCCAGTCTCTCCGACTCTCCCCACCTTTCCATCACCGACCAGCTCGTCTAAATTGCAGTTACTATGTCTCTGACTCCCATCACGACTGCTTCTTCTTCCAATTTCCGCACCATCTTCATCGCCGCTCTGAAAGCGTACGAGAAGAATACAAAGACCGACCTTCTCACACATCCCCTCGCGACACAGCTACAATCCTGCAACTCTTCCAGTGACGTTCTCGCCGTGCTTCGTGACAGAGTCAATGAGTTTGACCAGTCAAGGAGTCACGACGAGAGATTATCGAGTTGGCTGAACCCGACTATTAATGTCCTCTACGCGTTCACCGCGACTCTGGGCGAAGGTGTTGGACTAGTAAGTCTCAAATGGTCGACTTTATCCAAGTGTGAATCATCTCCTGTCTGCCTCTAATCATTTTCGCAGATATTCTCGCCCGCAAAAGTCATCTCTGCCGGTGTAGGGGGTCCTCCTCTTGGTGAGCGTCTTCCTTGATCCCGGTGTGGAGGGAAGTTCTGACGGCGACATATGTATCAGGCTGCCAAGGATGTCGACGCGAGTCAAGAAGCCCTTGCTGATCTCTTCGAGCGGATCGAGAACTTCTTCAAACGCCTTGAATCATACACGGAAGTGCCACCAACCAACGCGATGACTGACATGACCGTGAAGATAATGGTCGAAGTTCTGAACATCTTTGCGATTGCGACGAAGGAGATGAAGCAGGGTCGAGCCAGTGAGTCACTATTTGAAAATACGTGAATGTATGCTAATTTTTGTTCAGAAAAATTCCTCAAGAAGTTAGTGGGAAGGAAGGACATAGAAGACGCATTGAAGAGGTTAGACAGATTGACGCAAGAGGAGGCCCGGATGGCGTCTGCGCAGATCCTGAGGCTCGCACACAGCGTCGATGGCAAGGTCAAGGTCGTGGACGACAAAGTGACCGGAGTTGGAAATCAGATGAAGGACGTGGACGATAAAATGAAGGATATGGACAACAAAATGGATATTGTGTTGAATGGTACGACGCGCTAGTTACTCAAGATCCCATACTGATTCAAAAACATTGGTAGATGCGATGGACGCGAAAGCAGTCCTTCAGCAAACGTCAAGCCGCGTAGATGATGTGAAATGTGTGTGATCAAGTCTTTCGCTGCTGGCCCTGGCGTCTCTAACCTGCTCATAGGGAATCAATTGAGAGAGAGCCTTAGAAGATGGGTTACCCCGCCGGATCCGTCAACCAATCACAATATCGCATGCGATATTCACCACGGGGGAACAGCAGAGTGGTTCTATCAAGGCAGTACCTTTGCGGAATGGAAGTCCACCGGCTCTCTCTTGTGGATCTATGGCAAACGTATGCTCCCCCTCTCTTCTCAGGATGACCCCTGATCACCGTCTGCGTTCTTAGCTGGCTCAGGCAAGAGCATCCTTTGGTTCGCCGTCACTCAGCATCTATTCACGCCTCAGAGGGCTTACTTTATTCTCTAGTTCTACGATTATCCGAGACATCGCAAGCCTACGCAAGGCAGAGTCAGCCTTGATGGTGTACTTCTATTTCGACTTCAGGGACCTTGACAAGCAACACCGCCGCAACCTCCTTCCTTCTCTCCTCATCCAGCTTTCTGCTCAGTCTCGTTCTTGTTGCGACATCCTCTCCCACCTTTATTCTGCACATGACAACGGTGAACAAAAACCCAGTGATAGCGTAATGATCCGATGTCTCAAAAATATGCTCGCGATTCTCCATCCACAACCCGTTTACATTATCCTGGACGCGCTCGACGAGTGTTCGAACTGGCCCGGAATCCCATCGCCTCGTGAACAGGTCCTTGCACTTGTCAAGGACCTCGTTGACCTTGATCTTCCGCATCTTCATATTTGCGTCACCAGCAGACCGGAGTTCGACATTCGAGCTACGCTCACACCCTTGGCACATCACCGGGTGTCCCTGCACGATGAAAGCGGACAGAAGAAAGATATCGTCGACTATGTCAATTCTGTGGTGTACTCTGACTCTGAGACGATGATGAAGAGGTGGCGAGAAGACGAGAAGAAAATGGTTGTCGAGGCACTCTCGGAAAAAGCCGACGGAATGTAAGTGCGCGCGCTAACCTAGCGATGCCTGCTCACGTCCACGAATTAGGTTTCGATGGGTGTTCTGTCAACTAGACACGCTGCGACAATGCCTTCCTTCGAGTGTGCGACAAACGCTAGATGAACTTCCGGAGTCGCTAGACGAGACATATGAGCGGATCGTAATGGATATCAAGAAGGCGAACAGCGCACACGCATATCGTATGCTGCAATGTCTGGCTGTGGCGATTCGACCGCTTTCTGTTGCAGAGCTTGCGGAACTCCTCGCTTTTGACTTTAATGCGATGAAGGGAGGGATCCCCGAATTGAACTCAAATTGGCGGTGGAAAGATCACGAACAAGCGGGTACTTTCAACATGCTCAAGTCTAATTACTATCGTCCCCACCTACGGATCCCCGGTTGTCCAGTTTTCGCACTTCTCGGTGAAGGAGTTCTTGATGTCGGATCGCCTCGCCACGTCGACGAAAGACCTTTCTCGGTACCATATTGTCGCCGAAGATGCCAGCACGCTGATCGCCAGGGCTTGTCTCAGCGTCCTACTACAGGATACTGTTGACGAAAATGGCGCAGCAACTCCTCTAGCTCGATATGCCGCCGAGCACTGGGTAACTCATGCACAGGCCGGGAATGTGGTGTCACGCATCCGTGACGGGATGGAATATCTCTTTGACCCGGACAGGCCGTACTTTTCAGCGTGGCTCAAGTTATACAATATCGATAATCGCCCCTGGGTCTCAGAACTGGATAGCAAAATACAACCCAGAGCAGTACCACTATACAATGCTGCTTTCTGTGGATTTCACGGGATAGCTGAACACCTTGCTCTCAAATATCCACAGTATGCAAATGCGATAGGTGGTCGCGCAGGGACTGCATTACACTCGGCATCGGCTCCAGGTCATGTCGAGGTTATACGCTCACTACTCAGGTGCGGCGTGGATGTGGATACTTGCGGCGTCTGGGACCGGTCGCCGCTACTGCTTGCGTCGTACGCAGGGTGCCTTAATGTTGTGCAATGCTTACTCGACCATGGCGCAGATGCAAACTTTCAAGACAGGCGTCACTCTACGCCACTGAGCGACGCGGCAATGAGAGGCCACCTCAAAATTGTTCAAGTGTTGCTTGATCACAATGCGGATGTCAATTCTCAGGATAACAACGGCTCGACCCCAATGCACAAGGCATGTTCATATCTCGATTCTAAAGGTGATTATCCCCAAATTGTACGATTATTACTGGAGCATGGCGCGAATCCGAACGCTCGGGATAACAAGCGCCGAACACCATCGCATGTGGTGTCGTTATCGGGTCTGGTATCGTCATTGCGGCTCGAGGTCGCACACATCCTGTTAGCGCATGGCGCGGACGTAGGTGCAGAGGATGAGGAAGGAATGACCCCATCACAGGTGGCATCGACGTATGGAGATGACAAGCTCGCGCGGTTGCTGTCGGTCGAAACATTGGCACAAGTAAGCTCAAATGCGGTGTCATGACTGTTAACTACGACTCAGGCTGAAGTACGATACGGCTCGCTTTCATTCATTTGCTTTCCGCTGTTTCTGCTTGATTTTTTCTATATCCACGTCATTTTGCCCAACTGACCGCTTGTCGTTGACGACTCGCGATGTCGTACCATGCCGTGTATACTACCACGTCGATATTTGGTTCTAGTGTGTACACGATTTGGAATTTCTCTTAGCCCAGGCCCGTGACATCATGATATGCGCATCAGTATCGTGTCAAGGGTACTAGTACAGTAGTGTCTTGCGCCGTGACGGTGACCCCAAAAAAAGCCCACGCATAGCTCGAGATCCTAGTCCCTCTTTAGTGGCATGTTGATTTATCCCGAAGCAGTACAAATAGTAAATGATGGTGAGTTGCATGAGATTGTACCAGAGGCAGCTGCTGCCGTTCTCGCAGCCTTGTCCGCCGCTCTCTGCCTTGCGATCTGCTCCATGGCTTGCTTGACGCTGTAAGGGCACCGCAGCCCTTGAGCGCAAAACCACCTACTATCGACCACTTCAGACTCGTTGGCGCGGCACGTGACCTGACTTCCTATCGCGGATGATCACCAACCGCCAGCAGCACGGTAGAGCGCGGCTGAGAGTGCGAGTGAGTGCGGGAGCATAAGGTACTGCTAGAAACTGCAAAAGGCGCAATTTCATCGACCAGGGAGAGCGCAGTCGTATCAGCGCCTTCTTGGGTCTCGCTGGCTTCATGCGCATCTGGATCAAGAACTACTCAGCTATGGCTTGCCTGCTCGTCAAACTCACTCACAAGGGCGAAACTTTCGTCTGGGACGATCAGCACGCGGACCAGGGCTCCAACCACTTATCAATACAATATATAAATACTGGACGACTTTTTCGCTGACACACATTTTCGGGGTTTCGATTGCTTTCGTCAAATTCGGCAGACGGTCCGGTGTTCCTCGGAGCGAGCTGGAGCTGCCAGCGCGTTTTCTTTGGTTCATGGTCGAATGTGCTCGGCGACCACCTTGAGTGACCTCGCTCTCTTTCTTTCTTGGTGGTCGAATGCACATTGGCGACCATTGTAGCGCACGGGTGGAAGGAATCTGTTTTGGTCCTCTTCCATTCGTGGGAAGAGTGCAACTATTGGGGTGTTGATGCATCCCCTATTTGAATTCCGCGTGGTGTGATGTCCCCTTACCTTGATTTGCCATATCTCGACGTCTCAATCCTACTTGTCAACTTATTGTCCATCTTTGCCGGGATCAGGAGCCAAATGAGCAAGGTGCTCCTCCGAGTCCCACCTGAGGATTCACTTCATCGTCTTACCCCTGTGCAAAGGGGTCAATGCACAACATTGGCGACCTGCCCAACTCAGATCATGAACCCGAAGACATTCCACATGACTTTCTGGAGCCCGGTATCAACGTTACGGCCGAAGAGCTAGAGGGGGGTGATGATGGTGGTGAAGGTGAGGACGAGAAGCCACGTAATGTACGGCCAAAAGTAGTGCATCCCTCGAGCCCCCGTGGTGCGAATGCACAGATTCTCCCCAGCAGCGCTGCCACTGCCACAGATAGGGACGTTCCCGGCCCGGCCAAGTTACGCGTGGTCGTGAAAGATGTTGCATATGCAACTTATCGTACGGTGCTGGACTACGTACTCCTCTTCTCCTACCTCTCCTTGGGCTTCTACTCATGTTTCATTAGCTGTATATGGATCGAATCCGGTTTGCGCCGCTGTCGTCGTCCTTCCTCTCGTCGTGTTCGCCTGGGGCCACTTGCGAGCAAAGCGCAAACGACAGCCAGGCCAGCCTTGGTCCTGTCACGCGTATGGGGTCGGCAGAAGTAAATGCGGGTGCGAGCTCGCGGAGGGAATGGATCCAGAAATGGGAACACGGAAACCCTGGGCATCCTGTGCCGTACTCGGCGAAGGCCGTATACAGACTCGCAGATAGTGAGCATACCTGCTTCGGCGTGGCAACTGAGCTGACCTGCGGCACGTAGAACTTGGGCTTGCGGAGCTGAAGTCTCGGGCGTTCGAGGTAGGCATATTCGGTCCATATTCAAGTTCGGTGTTTACATTTCTTTGACTTGCGCATTAGCATATTACCAAGTCTTTCACAGTAGAGAACGTCCCTTACGAAGTCTTTTCAACCTTCTCCGCTACTTTCGAACTTGTTCGCAAGGTAAGCTGTTACAGTACGGGCTCGCCGACACTACTTACTGTTATTAGGTGGAGGTGAAATCCTTTCTCGACCACTGGGCGGAGATGCGAAGTTCGGACGCTATGCGCCGCGTGTGGCATCAGATCAGACTGGGACGACATCCCGGCTTCGAGGAAGGTTCGCACGTGCCACCGCTGTGCCGCAGCACTCCTGTTGACCCCTACCCTCCAGTATGGCCTGTCATTGCTACGCAGCTCGAATTCAAGCCCCACAATAGTTGGGCGGGTAGGTCTGTCTCTGTACGAAAACGTGCGTAATCGATCGACACATACAATCACACATATGCTGACACATATTTGCAGCAGTCGCTGCCGTAGCGCATATATTCCTTACAACCATAGTCCGCAGATTTTGATGAGCTTGAAAATGACGAGAATTTGACTCCAGCTCAATGATCACAACGTGACTGCCAACAACGAGAAAGATCTGTGTTGGAAGAGTGCGAGATGTTGCAGGCGGGTCCACGGCGATCGTGGATGCATGAGTGTTGAACGGCTAAGGGTGAGCACAAGTGCGGCGAAGTGGAGAGAGGCTACACAGAGTCTGAGAGTGGGTGGTAGCAAATGATCGGAAATGGTCGCGCACGCTTCGGCGTGGCGCGAAACTTTGAATAGATGGCCGCGGGGGTCGGGAACACGTTGGCTTCGACTGGCTAAGGCCGTGCGTGAGTGCGGCATGCGGCAGCTCACGAGGGGAGAGCTGCACTGAGCTCAAATGTCCGAGATCTGAGGGGAGCAGTCTGCTATTATGTTAGATGTAAAGTGGGAGTTATATACACTTGGAAATAAAGGCTAAGGGATGGGGTGCATTAGATGAACAGGGGAATGGTAAAATGCGGAGGGAAGGCTCTGAGGTGTAGCCTGTAGGTTCACATGCGCTCCTACAGCGCACATGAAGCACAGGAAAGCGGTGAAGCGTGTGCGCAATGCAACACTTACAAAATGTACAGAGCGGCTCAGCGGGCATCTATTGCAAAAGGATGGTCCGGAGGACCGTCCCTTCAATGCTAGTATCTATAAACTATTTATGAGGGTTTATAGTGTTTACTGTTTATATTTATTTACAGCTCATGATGTAGACACTTATAAAAGGTTTATAAACAGTTTACATATTTGTAAGCAAAAGGGTTGACAGGTATGGATGCTTTGGCCCATGTGGTATTGTTGAAGCTAGTGATGGGAAAGTTCAAACTTTTTCACATTGTGTGTCCCTTCTCACCAAACCCCAAATTGGACTATGGGTTCAGTTTGGGGGGTTCTTTGGTCTAGCCAAACCCCTGAACAGAATGAACCCCTAAACAGACCCTCAGTCCAGCTTGGGGCCCAGAAAAAAGAGCAAGAACCTGAACTGAACTGAACTTTCCCATCACTAGTTGAAGCCAATTAGACTTTCAATTTCAAATCTCAATGTCTCTCCTAAAAATTGCCAACATCTGTTATGGGCTCACTGGCAACAACATGAATTTCACATAGTTGTATG